>CM033642.1:128779239-128987234 GCA_019512145.1 Engystomops pustulosus
TATCAAAATAGGACTGAAAGCAGCATCTTTTAAGTTGCTTGGAACTGCAGGAAGATTCTTTGAGTCCTGTCTGGTGTGCTGGGGTGATGGCCCGGGTGCCCACAAAAAGGGCTCTGAGTGCCGCCTCTGGCACCCGTGCCATAGGTTCGCCACCACTGATCTAGGCTATTCCTATAATGTCAGTGCCTTGTCTTCTTATGTGCTGCAGAAAACATACAAAGGAGTGGAAGTGTTATAGTTAACTCCTGCAAAATAACGAATATTTCTAGGCAGCGGTATGGTGGGCCCCCAGAATCAATTTCTCTGGTGGGCCCCAGGCACCCCAGTCCGACCCTGGCGTGATCCTAGGGTGCACGCGGGCCAGCTCTGTGAAATTTAAAGGGCCAGTGTCCGCATCAATCCAGCAACTAATAACATGTATAAAACTTCAATACAGGAACCACTTTGAAGACATCAATGGATACATTTTATACAAAGAATATTACAATCCAAAATAGGTGTAAAATAGTTTGTCATTCAGCAATCTTGATGCTGTTTTGCCAGCATTGCCAGTTGGGTAAAAGTGAGGTTGGTGTTATTTTAGCCATAGGTTCATCAAGGGTCTCATTTTGACTATTAGTACAAACTCCAAACGTATAGTATTTGGGTTGGCAGCATAGTGTGGCATGCCTCATAATAGCTGGAGACAGGGTCCTATTATAATAGTTGCTATGATGATGTTCACACTTACTAAATATTGCAAAAAAAGATCATTAGTACGTCACGTGAGCAACAAAGTTTAACCCCTTACTTGATTTCACACGCTTGGATTTAACCCATTCATGTTAATAACTTCTTATTTGAGTCATTGTTGCCTGTTTACAGGTAGAGCCGTAAGAAGTGTAACTCTATTTAATTGCTATTTGCAAATTTATAGTTTGATAATTTCATTGTGTTGAACACTGGCCAAACATCTGCTCTGTAAAAGTAAAAGTGAGGCCAAAACACTATCCAGGCACTGAGGTTCTGCTATCCAAGGTCCTCTGTAACAGCACAACACACAAAAACCTTTGGGTTAGATAAGAACATGCTTAAAAGCTCTATTCTTTAATTTGATATACACCGGCCACTTTATTAGGTACACCATGCTAGTAACGGGTTGGACCCCCTTTTGCCTTCAGAATTGCCTCAATTCTTCGTGGCATAGATTCAACAGGGTGCTGGAAGCATTCCTCAGAGATTTTGGTCCATATTGACATGATGGCATCCCACAGTTGTTGCAGATTTGTCGGCTGCACATCCATAATGCGAATCTCCCGTTCCACCACATCCCAAAGATGCTCTATTGGATTGAGATCTGGTGACTGTGGAGGCCATTTGAGTACAGTGAACTCATTGTCATGTTCAAGAAACCAGTCTGAGATGATTCCAGCTTTATGACATGGCGCATTATCCTGCTGAAAGTAGCCATCAGATGTTGGGTACATTGTGGTCATAAAGGGATGGACATGGTCAGCAACAATACTCAGGTAGGCTGTGGCGTTGCAACGATGCTCAATTGGTACCAAGGGGCCCAAAGAGTGCCAAGAAAATATTCCCCACACCATGACACCACCACCACCAGCCTGAACCGTTGATACAAGGCAGGATGGATCCATGCTTTCATGTTGTTGACGCCAAATTCTGACCCTACCATCCAAATGTCGCAGCAGAAATCGAGACTCATCAGACCAGGCAACGTTTTTCCAATCTTCTACTGTCCAATTTCGGTGAGCTTGTGCAAATTGTAGCCTCAGTTTCCTGTTCTTAGCTGAAAGGATTGACACTAGAGATGAGCGAGCACTAAAATGCTCGGGTGCTCGTTATTCGAGACAAACTTTTCCAGATGCTCGAGTGCTCGTCTCGAATAACGAGCCCCATTTCATGTTCAAGAAACCAGTCTGAGATGATTCCAGCTTTATGACATGGTGCATTATCCTGCTGAAAGTAGCCATCAGATGTTGGGTACATTGTGGTCATAAAGGATGGACATGGTCAGCAACAATACTCAGGTAGGCTGTGGCGTTGCAACTATGCTCAATTGGTACCAAGGGGCCCAAAGAGTGGCAAGAAAATATTCCCCACACCATGACGCTGTGGTGGTGACATCACTGCTGTATCTCTGTGTACATACAGACCGGAGGGTGATGGTGGGGCAGCCGCTGCAGGTCCACGCTGTTTTCTGTGTAACACTTACACAGGCTGCAGGCAGAGGCTGCACAGGGGTCGCTGTGGTGGTGACATCACTGCTGTATCTCTGTGTACATACAGACCGGAGGGTGATGGTGATGCAGCCGCTGCAGGTCCTCGCTGTGATCAGTGTAACACTTACACAGGCTGCAGGCAATGGCTGCACAGGGGTCGCTGTGGTGGTGACATCACTGCTGTATCTCTGTATACATACAGACCGGATGGTGATGGTGGGGCAGCCGCTACAGGTCCACTTCTAGATCCATAGAAAATTCTCCATATACTACAATACTATAATATTACCGTGTATGGGAGGAGTGATCAGACCCTCTAGGGTTAAATTACTTTTGGGGGGGGGGGTTTAAAAGTAGTCAAAAAGAAAAAATGTTATCACCCCTTTTCCCTAGAAATCACATAAAAACAAACAAATAAAATCATAAACATATTAGGTATCTTCATGTCTTCATGTCCCAAAAGTCCTGATATATCAAAATATATAAAATAGCTCCCAAATGTCTAAAACGCCACTTTTTCACCATTTTGCAACACGTAACAAACTGAATAAAGAGTGGTCGTCCATCATCATGTCCCGCAAAAAATAACACCTTACACAGATCCAGACGCGGAAGTTTGAAAAAAATCTGTTTATTTTGAAAACGAGGGTGAAAAATGGATATGCAAAAAAAACTAAAATGGCCTGGTCCTTAAAGGATTATTGCATTTAGTAAGACTACTATAATTGTCTAAATTGTCAATTTAAAGGGAACTTGTCATCAGGAGCCCCTTTTCTGGATTCCCTGTAGAGCAGGGTTCCCCAAACTACGGCTCGCGGGCCACATGCGGCCCGCAGACCGTTTCGATCCGGACCCCGACACTTGGCACGCCAGCGCCGGGCCCTCGCAGCCTGCAACAGTCGGGCAGGAGCCTCCGTCCGTCCGGACAGGAAGCTCCTGCCCGTCACTGTATAGTGCTCGGTGCGGCCGGAAACGGCCGCTCGAGCACTATTACTGGAGTGATATGGCCGGAATACAACCCCGGCGCACATCGCTCCATGAACTAGGCTGCACCCCTTCCTGCCCGGACGCGGCAAGAAGATAGAAGGCTTAGGTGAGTACAGGTTTTTTATTTTTTTATTAAAAAGGGCAGTAAAAAGATTGTGGCGAGCAGGTCCTGGCTGTGATCAGTGTAACACTTACACAGGCTGCAGGCAAAGGCTGCACAGGGGGCGCTGTGGTGGTGGTTTGAACTTTTAGTTTTTTTTTTTACTTTTTTTAATACATTTTTTTACACTTTTTTTAAAACTTTTTTTTTTTACTATTTTTTTAGACACTCCAGGGTACATTAACTCTAGATGGTCTGATCATTCCAACCATATACTGCACTACTGTATTGCAGTATAAGGCACAGTATACATTACAATGAAACCAGAAACCAGACAGCCTTGGGTCTGACTTTGGTGAAGTATGGGATCCAAGGTGGTGGCGCCCATGTGCCGCTGTTTTTTTAAATGCTGCCGGCAGCTTTGCCGGCATTGGAAGTGTTAATAGCCGTGACGGTCACAAAAAAAAATGCTCCCATAGCCTATTGGATAGAGGCTCTGTCTCTCTATGGCAGGTGGAGTGTGGATGTTGTGGGTTCAAACCCTGGGAAGGGCAAAAAATTATTTAATTGAATTAAATAGAGACCTTGTGTCTGGGGAATCTCTCAAAAGGATTCCTTGCCCGATGTCTGCTCTGGGGAAGCCCTGGGAGATGTAGACACCATATATGGACACATGATGATATTACCCTGATGATGTCATCCCTGCTCTGCCTGTAACCCCACACTTCTCTCAAAAAGTTTCCCTGCCTGATGTATCCTCCCTGCACACAGATACTAGGAATCTGTGGAAGTCACTCAACACCACACGTAACAGAAACCTGGTAATGAACCGTTCTGACTTTAAAAAGTATCGTATAAGTACCGTGATTTTGTTGCATCGTGCAACCCTAGTGTGTGCGCACTGGCAGCGTGCATAGATGTGGCAATGGCCGTCTGCTGGAAAGCTTCGGGGCAAAGAAGAACCTGGAGCCATGAAAGAGGAAGAGCTTAGTATTACGTTTTTTATTTTTAAGTTCTATTGGCCGTGGCACAGGTCTGAGTGTTCCACGGCCTGGTGGTTGAGGACCACTGCTTTAGACCATACCTACTGCAGGTAATAAAGTTACTGCTGCTCCATCAGCATCTGCTTCCGACCGACAAATCCCCCACAAACATCCCCCCCATTCAAATGAAAACAAAATTTTAAATAAATCCTCCCACCCCTCGGGGCCAACTTAGGCACCAGGTGCCGGGGCATAAATCCCTAGTGCCACCACCTTGGATGTGAATGTTGCTCCCCATGAGGTCTGTATGAGACTTCAGGACCTGCCATTTGCCAGGATTTATAACACTGTGTTGGAGGCACTCTGTTCTAGATCCATAGAAAATTCTCCATATACTACAATACTATAATATTGCAGTGTATGGGAGGAGTGATCAGACCCTCTAGGGTTAAATTACTTTTGGGGGGGTCTTAAAAGTAGTCAAAAAGAAAAAATGTTATCACCCCTTTTTCCTAGAAATCGCATAAAAACAAACAAATAAAATCATAAACATATTAGGTATCTTCATGTCCCAAAAGTCCTGATATATCAAAATATATAAAATAGCTCCCAAATGTCTAAAACGCCACTTTTTCACCATTTTGCAACACGTAACAAACTGAATAAAGAGTGGTGAAAAAGGTCGTCCATCATCATGTCCCGCATGTCCCGGAAACGGCCGCTCGAGCACTATTACTGGAGTGATGTGGCCGGAATACAACCCCGGCGCACATCGCTCCATGAACTAGGCTGCACCCCTTCCTGCCTATAAAAACTCCCATATCCCTCTTATTTGAAATAGATGCATGACAGGTTCCTTTTAAGCACAGAAAACAGAGACTGTAATGATTTTCTTCTATAAATAGACATCTATTAACACTATATACACGCCTAGGAGATATTTAATTGTTGTTTTTTTTTTATTTCATACTCCTCCTCACCTAAAAAAAACTCTTCAAAATTGGATAAAAGTTGGGAGTCTTCAGTTGCCATCATCCTTTTTGTTTACTCTAACATTTATATATTTATCGACTGCCTAAGGCTACATTCACACTACAGTATGGGGGACGTATATACGGCCGACGTATATGCGGCCGATATACATCCCTCATACACTTCTATGGGCTCGCTGCGCCCTACGGGAGCGGTACGGTGTAGCACACGTGCGGCACCGTACCGCTCCGTAGCCCGGGAAAAGATAGGACATGTCCTATCTTTTCCCGTATTACGGCGCCGCGGCCACACATCGCTATGGAGAGGAGCGGGGGTGAGCTGCGCTCACCTCCTCCTCTCTCCGTGTGCCCGCCGTGCTATGGTGCGGCGGGCGCACGGCAGTGGGAATGTAGCCTAACACAGTATAAAGAATCTTTTAGCTCCTCAAAAATGGTGGAATATTATTATACTTTTGGAAAAATGTTAGTTCAGCCTCTGTCTACAGGTTTTTCTTACATTTTACTATTTTAGCAAAAAAAATAGGAAATGGTGATATTTTCTTATTTTTAAAAATGTTCTTTATTTTTTTTCAATTCCAGTAGGGTGCATATACGATACCTTGATTGCTGATACAAAATCCCATACCCTTTTTCTAGTTCCATAGCTGCTGATTTCATTAACGTGTTAAACTGTCCTGCATGGAGACTTCTCCATACACGGCAGATGGGAAGGAACAAGGCCATGTATAACAGCTGGTCTCCTGCTGTCGCTCCTGCAGTGACTTGCCGAACAGTGGCATACTTTTCCGTCCAGCTTCTCCCACCGCCTCCCGAACAGAGATTCCTCCAGTCGTGGGTGTTATCCTAAATATATATATATTCTATTGTACCTCTGGGGACCCCCAGAAGAAAAAAGCCAGACTATAACCACATATAAATTTTTGAAAAAATTTAAAAACTTTATTATTGTCACTACATTAAGAATGTTTAAAACATACGGGTGATGAAAATGCAAGCAAAAAGGGAGTCATCTCCGGACACAAAGTGGAGGATAGTAAACAATATAGGACGGGATAAGACTCACATGCTAAATTGGGGGGCACTCTGTTATTTATACACCAATATGGCCTCATGCCATAAACATTATACATAAAGGTATTCAATACAGATGTGACCCATCACACCGTCTGGTCTTACCTAGATATTAGAAGTCTAGCTCCACTGTCCGGGATGGCACCCTCCCCGACGCGTGTTTCGGCTCGGAATGAGGCTTCGTCTGGGGGTGAGCTGAGCTCCCTCCATACACAGCGGCTGACGCCCGCATGTTACCGCCGCGGTCGGTGCCTTACCTTTACATGGGCGCCACCATCTTGGATGGCCCTCTGATGACATCACAAGGGGCGGCGATCAGCCATCCAAGATGGTTGTTATGGCAGCCTACAGTCTCATTGAGACCTGTAGGCTTGCCATGTGCAATGATCTCTAATAGCCAGCAGATGGCAGGGTATTAGAAATCATTAGTAAAGTTGCTATATACTGCAATATAGTAGTATTGCAGTATATGGTATTAGCAATCGGACCCTGCAGGGTTAAATTACCCTTGATGGTCTGAAAAAATGATAAAAAAAAATTAAAAACAATTAAAAAATATTAAAAAAACAGTAAAAAAAAAAGTGAAAGTTTAAATCCCAATACACGGCATGGAATAATAAATAACGTCACTATGAATTGCAATTTGTTATGCAGAAAACAAGGCCAAACACAACTCTTTACATGGAAAAATAAAAAAAGTTATAGATTTTTGAAGGTGGGGAGTAAAAAATAAAATGAAAAGGATTAATTCTCCATCATAGTATATGTCATCCACACAGTTCTGCATAATGCTGCACCTCCCTACCTCTCTTCTCTCATCTCGGTCTATCGCCCTACCGATGCTCTTCGATTTGCCAGCAATATTTGAGTAATCTTTACCTTAATTCGAACCTCTCATGCACGTCTTCAGGATTTCTGCCGAGTTGCACCAATTCTCTGGACCTTTATACAAGCTCTTTTACCTCTTGTGTCACCCTCTTCATCCTCATAGACTGTAAGCTCTTGTGAGCAGGGCCCTCACTACTATTGTTCCATATGAATGTTTGTACTCTGTAATGTAATATTATATATGTATTTGTCCCCTATGATTTATAAAGCGCTACGGAATTTGATGGTGCTATATAAATAAAGATTATTATTATTGTTATTATGTCCACAACATTTTTCTGCTAAGGCAAGCTACATTTTACATAATTCCTAATGTAACTAATTGTAACTAATTACATATTAGCCTATATTTTAGTTACCCATTTGAATATTAATCATGCTGTTCCAAGAATACCCCTTTAAACAAATGTCATCCACATTCAGTGACTAAAACCCACAGTACAGTGACTGGTACCAGAGGTGTTAAACCTGCAGTGTGCACCAAGGGACTGCTTTGTGTCCTCTTGTCCATTAGATGGCACCAGTAGGCACAAGGTGAGGGGCTGTGACTGGTAAAGGAAGAGGAGGGGATTGCATGCTAAGAGTGGCTTAACCAGAACAACTACTAGTCCCATCAGTTAGCGTGTGAAATGTCCTTTCTAGAATTCCCTATGTGAAATCTCATTAGTTTACCTATAAAAAGAATCCTAATAGCAAAGGCTTACTGTGTGCCCTGGTGAAAGTAATTTAATCGGTAAAGTTCAGTGAAAACTTGGTTGACTCATACTTGGCTTCTCTCCTACAATATATCTGGGATACTTGGCAGGAGGGAGAAAGTGTTACTTCCCACATTCCCATTCAGAGTGCTATTAAGCCACCTTCCCAAGTTCATCAGGGGCAATAGTTTGAGTGGAAAGAAAGATTGATCTGAGGAGAATTAATAGTTTTCAGGAAGAGATTCTTCACCTGTGACCAGAAAGAGAATGAGATACTTTCTCAATATGCTAAAAGTTTATGAATGAAGTTTATGAAAAAAATTAAACTGTTGCCGTTTCCTTCTCAAACAAAGTCTAAGCACCTTAAGCTGGATCCCTACTTAACCGTGCACCAAGAATTGAAGAAAGCCATCCTGCTAGTGAGAGGGGAGGAAATGAAAAAAGAAACCAATGGCACATTACAGATTGAGGTGACATTTGTCCAAAAAGGAACAGTGGAGGTAATGATGAATTCCCTCTAGGAAGTGCTTAGGGATCTTAAAGAGAACCTGTGAGGGCTATTTGGTATACTAAACTAAAAATAATAATAATTCCTTTATTTGTATAGCGTACACAGATTACGCAGCGCTACACAGGGCTTGCCAAATCTGTCCCTGTCCCCAGTGGGGCTCACAATCTAATCAACCTGCCAAAATGTTTTGGAGTACGGGAGGAAACCTACAAAAACAAAGAGAGAACATACAAACTTTTTGCAGATGTTGACCTGAATGGGACTTGAATCCAGGACCCCAGCTACCCACATATTCCTATGAAACATTGGTTTGATATCCTAAATCTCCATGTATTAATTTGGTATGCAATACTTACATTGGTCCGGAGATCTCAACACCTGCACCGTCATTTAGTGAAGCTGCATGTAGCCAGTGTACCACTCTGGCTTCATTAAAGAAGACCTGTCCTCAGAATTTTACCAACCTGACTAACAATGCCTGCTGATAAAGGGTTACAAGTCCTCCCCATATCACCTAAAATTAGCTGCCAGTGGGGCACTGTATCTCATTTTTCTGATATGCAAATTAGCTTTCCTGACTTATGTTTGCTGGCTGTGACTCTTTTCCTCTTTCAGGCTGGGAGTGAACCACGCCCCATTATTTTGACTGACAGCTCTGTGTCTTTAAATCACTGCTCTGCTTCCTTTTACTTAGGGACTGCCTACTAATATTCAACTCCAGACATATAAATCTCTATTTACTCATAATTTTGCATGAACATAATATACTTATAATATTGTGTGAACATTTTGAGTTCCCAGGCCTAATGTCCCCCCAAAATCTTTTTTAGGTTCACCTTGTACTATGCCCGGAAAGTTGTGATGTCCTGGAAGGACCAGGTTCCCCCCCTTTAAAACGTTGGATATTACTCATTAACAGTGCCATTCTTCACTACTGTTTGTTATATGTTAACAGGAAGTGCCCCCAGAAATTTGAGCACATCTGTTCCAAAAGTTGTGTGAATCCCCATGACGCTTTATAAATCTCTCTGGTCAACGTTTATTTTTACAACTAAGGAGAATTAGCGTATTGCTATGTGTGTCTGAGTGTCTAGCGTCAAGGTTAATTCGTGTTTTAGCAAGTGGACTGGCTACAATATTTTCATTTCTTTCCTGAAGCTTGTACTGTATACCACATGTTACTTATGGGCATGGGCAGACTGGGAATTTAAATTGGCCCTGGAAAAAAGTGTAAAAGTGGCCCCATTCTATGGGTGGAGTCATAACAAGTAGGTGTGGTCAGACAATGTGGGTGGAGTTAGCACAAACAAATTGTTGGTAGATGGCCTTAATGCAAAACAAGAACATCTTAAGTGAGTCTAATGTGCAAAGAATGTGACCTGTAGATCAGTAAATGCTGCAGACACACAAGCTGATACGATTTAAATACCTTTACTCTGTGCCATACATACATACAATGCAAAGAATTACTGCCTACTATGTACAGGATTAATGCTACCATACCACATTTAGAAGATACAACTTAATCCTGCCTTCTATATACTAATTAAAACTACTACAATACCTCCTCACATATACAAAATATATTCTTGTAAATAGAGGACAGTATTATGGTACAGTACTCTACTAATACTGCTCCCTATGTACAGGAAAACAACTACTATAATAGTGCCCCATATGTACAAGAATATAACTACTATATTACTGTCCCCTATGTACAGGAAAATATCTACTATAATTCTGCCCCCTAGGTACAAGAATATAACTACTATAATACTACCCCCTATGTCCAAGAATTGATAAAATTTACTCACAAAATTTTCTTTTCCTGTAGTCCAAAGACAACACAAGGATCAATGAGATTATGATCCCTAGATATAATCACATAGAGACAGGTTAGCACAGCAATGACCAATCACTTCAGAGTGAGGCTAACCCCACCCATGTAAGCTCCCCTGGAGCGTGGACACCTTGTATTATTAGAACAGCAATAATTTTGTGATACACAATGAGAAGGGAGGTAGCCTTGTGCTGCCTTTGGACTCCAGGAAAAAAAAATTTGTGAGTAAATTTTATCATTCCTGATCGCCCTTCAGGCAGCACAAGGAACAATGAGACTTACCAAAGCAATGCTTATGATGAAGGGTGGGACAAGCACGCCAACTGCAACACTCTTTTGCCAAACTTAGACCCCTCTGCCACTAGTGAGTCAAGCCTGTAGTGACAAATAAATGTAGAGGCGTTTGACCAAGTTGCAGCCTTGCAAATGTCATCCAGAGGAATCAGCCCATGAGGTCGCTGTTGACCTAGTAGAATGGGCCCTGATCTTTAAAGGAGATGGTAAACCCGCAGAAGATAACACTTTTCAATAGCAGCTCTAATCCACCTTGCTAGTGTAGCTTTGCTGGGTTTCTGCCCTTTGTTGGGGCCCCTTAGCTGTAAAAAGAGAGCTTCAGAGTTACGGAAGGAGCTTGTTCTTTGTATATATATCAGAATTGCTCTTCTGACATTGCTCTTCTGACGCCCAATAGATGTCCTTTCTTTTGCTCCTCATTTGGGGATCTGGAAACAGGACTGGTAAACAGATTTCTTGTGTAATATTTTTGAAAGATGGCAATTTGGGTAGAAATCCTGGCATGGTTCTAAGGATAAGGCATTCTCCTAAGTCCCTTAGGTATGGATCCCTGTGGGAAAAGGCTTGTAGCTCACTGACACGCCTTGCAGAAGAGATGGCTACTAAAAAAGAGGGATTTTACTTACAACCACTTGAGTTGAGCTTTGTCCAAAGGCTCGAATGGTGGACCTACGAGTTGTTCTAGGACCATAGGTAAATCCCAGGAAGGAGCTGGAGGATGAGGATTTGGATCCAGTCTTGAAAGAGCATTGAAGAAGTTTTTAACCAAGGGATTACAAGAGAAGATACTCTGCAATTGCGCATTTATCGCATTGAGTTGAACCTTAAGAGTGTTAATCTTAAGGTCTTTCTGATATCCTTCTTGTAGGAACTGAAGTATTGAGTTTAGGGAGCCTGGAGTTGATGTGTTCTGATGACACCATGACTTGAACAGAGACCAAACTCTATTGTAGACCTTCACTGTAGATGGTCTTCTTTATAACAGGAGAGGATTTATAACTTCTCTTGAGAGACCTAAATTCTCCAGGCCACTAGCTGGAGTGCTTCTGGATTCGGGTGAAAACGAGAGAGTAAGCTGTGGGATACCGGAAGCTTGATAGGATCTTCTTTCAAAAGCAACCACGCGAGTGAGAACCAGGCCCTGCGTGGGCGAAAGGGAAGAATGGCTATAGCTTCTGCCCTGTCTTCCCTGATCTTCATTAGAACCTTCGGAATGAGGGCTACTGGGGGTAACACATATACACTCACCGACCACTTTATTAGGTACACCATGCTAGTAACGGGTTGGACCCCCTTTTGCCTTCAGAACTGCCTTAATTCTTCGTGGCATAGATTCAACAAGGTGCTGGAAGCATTCCTCAGAGATTTTGGTCCATATTGACATGATGGCATCACACAGTTGCCGCAGATTTGTCGGCTGCACATCCATGATGCGAATCTCCCGTTCCACCACATCCCAAAGATGCTCTATTGGATTGAGATCTGGTGACTGTGGAGGCCATTTGAGTACAGTGAACTCATTGTCATGTTCAAGAAACCAGTCTGAGATGATTCCAGCTTTATGATATGGCGCATTATCCTGCTGAAAGTAGCCATCAGATGTTGGGTACATTGTGGTCATAAAGGGATGGACATGGTCAGCAACAATACTCAGGTAGGCTGTGGCGTTGCAACGATGCTCAATTGGTACCAAGGGGCCCAAAGAGTGCCAAGAAAATATTCCCCACACCATGACACCACCACCACCAGCCTGAACCGTTGATACAAGGCAGGATGGATCCATGCTTTCATGTTGGCTTTTCAGGTGTGACGGCAAATTCTGACCCTACCATCCAAACTTCGCACCTCCTGTCTCGCTGACGCGGGTACGGCTCGCACACGACACGTGTTGAGACCGACGATACCTAGTCGCCCTCGTGCGCCCTCCTGACCCCTCGCCGTGCATGTCATCAGACCAGACAACGTTTTTCCAATCTTTACTGTCCAATTTCGATGAGCCTTGGCAAATGTAGCCTCAGTTTCCTGTTCTTAGCTGAAAGGAGTGGCACCCGGTGTGGTCTTCTGCTGTAGCCATCTGCCTCAAAGTTTGACGTACTGTGCGTTCATAGATGCTCTTCTGCCTACCTTGGTGGAACGGGTGGCGATTTGAGTCACTGTTGCCTTTCTATCAGCTCGAACCAGTCTGCCCGTTCTCCTCTGACCTCTGGCATAACAAGGCATTTCCGCCCACAGAAACTGCCGCTCCTGGATGTTTTTTTCTTTTTCGGACCATACTCTGTAACCCTAGAGTGGTTGTGCGTGAAACACCCAGTAGATTAGCAGTTTCTGAAATACTCAGACCAGCCCTTCTGGCACCAACAGCCATGCCACGTCCAAAGGCACTCAATTCACCTTTCTTCCCATATGATGCTCGTTTGAACTGCAGGAGATTGTCTTGACCTTGTCTACATGCCTAAATGCACTGAGTTGCCGCCATTTGATTGGTAATTAGAAATTAAGTGTTAATGAGCAGTTGGACAGGTGTACCTAATAAAGTGGCCGGTAAGTGTATATACGTCCCCCATACATGTGTGTTAATGCAGCCTAACTGTACATAATCTGCATCAAATATGCATGTTTTTGCAGTTTTTTTATCGATTTACATTTGATTTTCTTTTTTTCTTCACATGCTGTTTTTTTCTTTTTACATTTAAAACATCTTACTTTGAGATAAAATCTTCATCCACACGCCCAAGGACTACAGTGTTAAAAAAAAAAAAGGGATGGACATGGTCAGCAACAATACTCAGGTAGGCTGTGGCGTTGCAACTATGCTCAATTGGTACCAAGGGCCCAAAGAGTGGCAAGAAAATATTCCCCACACCATGACAACACCACCACAGCCTGAACCGTTGATACAAGGCAGGATGGATCCATGCTTTTATGTTGTTGACGCCAATTCTGACCCTACCATCCGAATGTCGCAGCAGAAATCGAGACTCATCAGACCAGGAACGTTTTTCCAATCTCTACTGTCCAATTTCGATGAGCTTGTGCAAATTGTAGCTCAGTTTCTGTTTTAGCTGAAAGCAGTGGCACCCAGTGTGGTCTTCTGCTGCTGTAGCCCATCTGCCTCAAAGTTCGACGTACTGTGCGTTCAGAGATGCTCTTCTGCCTACCTTGTTGTAACGGGTGGCGATTTGAGTCACTGTTGTTTTTTCTTTTTCGGACCATTCTCTGTAAACCCTAGAGTGGTTGTGCGTGAAAATCCCAGTAGATCAGCAGTTTCTGAAATACTCAGACCGACCCTTCTGGCAACCAACAACCATGCCACGTTCAAAGGCACTCAAATCACCTTTCTTCCCCATACTGAGCTCGGTTTGAACCATGTCTACATGCCTAAATGCACTGAGTTGCCGCCATGTGATTGGTGATTAGAAATTAAGTGTTAACGAGCAGTTGGACAGTGACCATAATGAAGTGGCGGTGAGTGGTATAAGGTGATGGACAGCATGATCAACAGACCGTTTAGAGCTAGGGCTTTGGAGAGCGATGTGTGTGATGCAAATAACGCTTTTCCAGTTCTCCCTCTGTTTGCCATTAAATCTATTAGAGGCGTACCCCATTTATTCGCAATAGGGAAAATATTTGATGATCAGCGACCATTCTGTTTGAGAAGACGATTTCTGCTGAGACGTCCGCCAGGTGATTCAGATGGCCTTTGATATGGACCGCTGAGATGGAAGGGAATTGAGTTGAGCCCACTCATAATTCTGGTTGCACTCGTCTCATGATGAGACTCTGGTGCCACCTTGTTTGTTTAAATAATAAACTAGATCAGCTCAATCGTTAGATTGTCCGACTGTACAAGTATCCTGAAACCTCGCAAAAGTGGTTGAAAGGTGAGGAGGGCAGTTTGACGCCCTTAATTCTTTGCGATTCGACGATAGGTAAGAATCTCTCTTCTTCATTTGGATGGAACTGTAGATGACCTAAATGGCACCCCAGCCCCAGGAGGAGGCATCCGTAGTGAGGGAACTTCAGTTGACAGGGAGAAACTAGTGACACTCCTCTGTGGAGAGAGGACGGGATCAGCCACCAAGACAGATCTCTGATCGTTTGTGGAGAAACTGTTAGGTATGAATGAGGATTCGCCTGTGCCATGATTCCAAATCTTCAAAGATCCTTTTGGAGGGACCTCATTCTTGCTTTGGCCCAAGGCCTGCATCGATGCTGAGGTATTTTCCTAGGACCTTCATGGCAAACTTGATAGTCAAAGTACGTTGACTCCTGAGATTGAATCCATTCGCTGAAGGATTGTATTCTTCCGGAGATAATGTGATTCCTCTGCTTGAGACATCATGTTTGTGAGAGGGTGTAAGGAGTGACTTCTGATGGTTTATAGAAACCCATGATTCTGAAGCACTGTAGGGTGTGTTGGAGGTGAGCCTACAGAAGAGCTTGGGATGGAGCCTTGACCAGCCAACTCGTCTAGGTATGGAATGATGCATATATCCTGTAGTCTAGCACTCCCGAAGGGGGACAACGTAAACTGGAAATTATGAATTCCCAGTCCATCTTTGATGGCAAACCTCAGGTATTTCCAGTGAGGGGAAAAATAGGGATGTGAAGGTACGCATCCAGAGGTCGATTTTGGCCATTACATTTCCTTTTGATCACTGAACGAATATACTGTGAATACAAAATTATTTTCTGTTATATTTCCAAGACCTGTTACAATGTGCCAGTGGTACTTGTAATAGATCATGTGTTAAAACCACATATACTGCCATACGTAGAATTGCAGTGTATTGTAGGATTAATCAGACAACCCAGAGGTATGAAAAATAAGAAAAATATATCAAAATATAATGACGGTTATTCTCAGCGTTGAAACCCAGTAACGCAAATAGCGCCGAAATGTTCAAAATGCCATCTTTTTTCACATTTTGAAACAACAAGTGATCAAAAGGTCTTATAGTCCCTTTTAATGTATTAAAACCAATAAATTCTATATAAATTTAATATCCCCATGATGTAATGACCAAAGAATAAAGGTGACAAGTCATTTGGGGCGCACAAGTGAAAGTTTTAGAAACCCAGTAGCCCAGAAGAAAATGGCGCAAATGCATTTTTTCCACCAATTTCATGTATTTGTAGTTTTTTTCCCACTTCCAAGTACACCATGGAATATTCAATAGCTCTGTACACGGAAAAATAAAAAGTTATGATTTTTTTCCCACAAAGGCAAGTTAGGCCTATCCGTCGGAACCCTCGTCGTCAGTCAGATTAATGGAACCGACGGCTGTGCATGACCGTTTGCTCAATTAAACTCTATGGAGATGATGGAGTATCAGCCAGCGCTGTGCTCGGCTTATTTCCGTCGCCCATAGAGATTAGTGCCGCAGAAACCGGCATGCGCGGCCGTCTGTTCCAGAATCGACAGGCGACAAGGGGTCCGACAGATGGGCCTAACTGCCTTTATGGGAAAACCCCTTTAATAACAATATATCTAGTGCAAACCTAATAATAAATAGTATCCCATAACAATAAGGCCTCCTTTAAATTGTATATGAATAATTAGTGCCCCAGCCCTCCTAATATAATCTAATGTTTATTAAAATAGTCCCTCACCCACTCCAGTAGTGCCCCCTCCCCTACAACACAATAAAGATTCTCAGACCGCTGCTGCATAATAATGTATATATGGAATTACTTTACCACGCTGCTCCGTCTCTGTGTCCCGTC
The DNA here is from genome assembly GCA_019512145.1 of Engystomops pustulosus. Classification (NCBI taxonomy): domain Eukaryota; kingdom Metazoa; phylum Chordata; class Amphibia; order Anura; family Leptodactylidae; genus Engystomops; species Engystomops pustulosus. The sequence goes on from CM033642.1 coordinate 128,795,550, forward strand.
TCCAGGCTGTTTCTCCTTTCTCTCCTCTGCAGTGCAATTCAGCCGATGGCTGCCTCGCACGCCATATTGCAGCACTTAGTGCGTGCCGACAGTCACTCCTCCATGCCGCGCAATGACGTCCTTGTGCGACTGCTTAGCAGAAAGTAACCTACAGGCGCAGAAGCAGCGGTACTGTGTGTTAATAATAGTTACCCGTATCAACTGTAGATGCGGATACTATTGATTATTTAAGGACAGTTGTAGGAAGCCGAGTCGGGGAAGAGGGGAAAGGGCAGACCGGCCCCAGACCGACCTGGACCAACCAGCCCAAGTACAATGGCCAGTCAGCCCTGCTTATGGGAAATGTCTACAGCTGACTATTACTTTATGATGACATTTGTTACTGCTGTAACGTGGTGGAAGAATTAGGATTAGCTGGCGGTCTTGTCATTCAGTTTTAGTTATTATCTTGTACAAAAATTTGGGAAAAATAAAAACTTAAAAAATAATTAATGTCATGTGACAGAGGAGCCATCATCGCAGGCCTTAGCCTTCTAACATAGCAAACTGTCCACAATGTTTGTGATCACATGAAATCATAGGGGCCTGCATGGAGGACGGAGAGGAGTAGAAGTCTATAGAAGCTGATGTCAAGAGGCTAAAAGGACCTGAGACTATGTTACCCTGGTCACATGACATGAACTGCTGAATAGCAAAGAGGCGTAAGGCATAGGGAGAAGTAGATGGGAGGGGCCGTCAAGCAGGACACGCCTTCCCTCTGATGCCAGGGAATATAAGATTAAAAAGGTGATTTCGGGGATGTAAGGAATACAACTTTATCAAAAAGAAGGGTATCAGTGAGTTATTAGAGCTCTGTAGGACCTGTCACTGGCTGTATATGTGCAAATGTGGTGACGCGGTTCTTGGATAGGAATTGTAGTTGATTTAGTGTTCTTAATTGGCCTGACCCACATCCTATTTAAAGAGACACTGTCAACTCAAGATGGTGGTTGAGATGTAATGACCCGGAAAAGTGGTAGTATTAGAGCTACTCAAGACGAGATCTGCGCAGATGATGGTTAACAATGACCTCAGTTTTTGTAATTTGTGTGGGGGCTGGATATTGGGTAATTTACATATATACATCTATTAAGCATTCTGCCATGCTTTCTTGATATGACTTATGTAGATTTGCACTGCTGCCCAACGGATACACTCAAGAGGCCTATGCCTCTGGTGCAGTGGATGATAAATTCCCCCATAGTACTGAAACCTTAGACATTGGTTACACATTCGGGCTCATTACATAAGGGTCCTGGGACAGCATTTTCATTGGTTTCCCGATGATTAGGTCGTATCTAACAGGGGTTTTTGGCGCACGCGATAGGGATTGGCGCATGCCGCACAGGGTTCACGCGACACAAATCGGGGGGGCGGGCCGTCGGACGATCGGGAGTTAACATCGTAAATTGTGTCGCAAGATCAACACACCATACACCGGGAGAAGAAGGTGAACTCTGGCGGACCTCAGCAGGGAAGCAAACAGATGCAGGATCTCAGGCGCACAATGTTGGTGAATCGTGCGGACTTCATCTCGTCAGAACCTTCCGGATCGGGGATCGCGACAGGAACGGGTAAGAATGTGCCCATTATGCCACATGAGAACAGTTAAGAAGAAATAGAGTATAGCATGCCCTACTTAAACTGGAACAAGTTCCCTTTTAGATTCTGTGCTTTAATAGACAAGTCCCTGCTGGGAGATAACATGGAGAATAAATAAACGTACATTGTGTAAAAGATGCATATGTAAGGAGATTTCACCGGCTTGAAAACAAACATTGAGTCGGCCTTCAGGAGCTATGTTTCAGTTGCCATTCTTTTTGTTCTCCCTGCTTTACTTCCTTTGTGTGCATAATTTCTTCTTAGATGTATTGTTCTCTCCTGCAGGGCTCCTACGTTAGGAATTAACTAACAAGATAAGTAGCATGGTGGCATTCTGTATTAACCAGCCTGCTCTGAATTACAAAGAAAAGACAGAATAATCTTGAAAGAGCAGTCTGAACCTCTGGTTACTTCACATAAACTTTCACCCCTGTCTTACCTAAATTTGAAAGATTTGGTTGTGTGTGGGTTGAAGGACAAATGTTCTGGCTAAACCTCTATTGGCATTTTTACTTAAATGAAGATCTTAATATTCACAAGCTGTTTGCATTATAAAGCCCTTTATTAGGACACAATATAGGAGCACACAAAACCAAACAGACTGTGTAACAGAAATGCAGATATGAAATGGGAGGTCTAGTCTGGATTTTATTGCAATGAGTGTAATGGAAATTGTGCTCCACAGTATCTAATCTACATTTGTAACAGAGTTGAATGCCCAGACATGTATGTGTATGATTTGCTATTATAATAGTTTCACCATGTAATTAATTGTAGGACACTTACAATAGTGAAATCATTGTCAACAGCTCTTAAAGCTAAATATTTTGATCCCAAGAACTGCAATTCACTGTGTACAATAGAATTGCTCCATGGTATGGAAAACCATGACCAAACATAAAACCTTCAATCTAGGCTTGGTATTGTCATTATGAAAACAGTGTAGTACAACATCCAAGTATTAACACATCTAAGCAGCATTGCCAGCCTATTTCCCTGTCAATTGACAGGCACCACTCCACCCCAGATGGGCCCCATTATAAGTTGTACAATGTACAATATTGTACAATGGAACTGGTAAAATACACTTTCAAACAAAGCCCTAGAGCAAAAAACAAACATCATGACATTTGGCCTCACAGAAGTCAGTATTACAATCGGTATTTTGCATCAGTATCCAAAGCAATTCCTACACCAAAAGAATGTATAATAGAAAAATCTGTGTTTTTACCACATTTAGACTGTGCTTACAAATAGTGATGCAGAATACTGATTTGTAAATCAGGTGATTGTGGACTCTTCTGGACAAAATAAGAAATCTAAGTTCATAAAATGGTTACAGGGAATTTATGATACTTAGATGGTTTCTCAGTGTGGGGGCACCTAAGAATTGATGGAAAGATTGACAAATTCACATAAGCAGACATGTGGATTACGATTCTTAACATGTAGCCAAATATAAACAATCCAGTAAACCACTTAAAGGGTATTCTGTCTCGGCACTCACATTCAGTTTCATTAATCTGCCATATGTAAACATTTCTTCAATTGGACGTTATAAAAAAATGTTCCTGTGTGAAGATAATTTCTCATAAATATAGTCATTTGTCCCTTAGAAACGAGATGGCTTCCTCGGATACGGCCACCTCTACTGGAGAGATGCACAAAGAAACAAAAAGTTTTTGTATATGAAAGTGCGGAGTTATAGCAGGTCCCACAGCCATCCTGTGGTAATGTTTTGCTGAATCTAATGGTCCGAAAGGACTCTATAGAGCAAGTCTGGCCACCGCTGCCAGAGGTGTGACGTGGTCGTATCCGAGGAAGCCATAAGGTTTCTAAGGGACAGCATGACTACATTTATGAGAAATTATCTTCACACAGGAACATTTTTTTTATTAACATCCAATTGAAGAAATGTTTACATATGGCAAATGAATTAATTAAATGTAAATGCCTGAGGGAATACCCCTTTAAAGGCACAAATTGCATCTCATCTTTGTCTCAGAGATTTTGGTCCATATTGACATGATGGCATCACACAGTTGCCGCAGATTTGTCGGCTGCACATCCATGATGCGAATCTCCCGTTCCACCACATCCCAAAGATGCTCTATTGGATTGAGATCTGGTGACTGTGGAGGCCATTTGAGTACAGTGAACTCATTGTCATGTTCAAGAAACCAGTCTGAGATGATTCCAGCTTTATGACATGGCGCATTATCCTGCTGAAAGTAGCCATCAGATGTTGGGTACATTGTGGTCATAAAGGGATGGACATGGTCAGCAACAATACTCAGGTAGGCTGTGGCGTTGCAACGATGCTCAATTGGTACCAAGGGGCCCAAAGAGTGCCAAGAAAATATTCCCCACACCATGACACCACCACCACCAGCCTGAACCGTTGATACAAGGCAGGATGGATCCATGCTTTCATGTTGTTGACGCCAAATTCTGACCCTACCATCCGAATGTCGCAGCAGAAATCGAGACTCATCAGACCAGGCAACGTTTTTCCAATCTTCTACTGTCCAATTTCGATGAGCTTGTGCAAATTGTAGCCTCAGTTTCCTGTTCTTAGCTGAAAGGAGTGGCACCCGATGTGGTCTTCTGCTGCTGTAGCCCATCTGCCTCAAAGTTCGACGTACTGTGCGTTCAGAGATGCTCTTCTGCCTACCTTGGTTGTAACGGGTGGCGATTTGAGTCACTGTTGCCTTTCTATCAGCTCGAACCAGTCTGCCCATTCTCCTCTGACCTCTGGCATCAACAAGGCATTTCTGCCCACAGAACTGCCGCTCACTGGATGTTTTTTCTTTTTCGGACCATTCTCTGTAAACCCTAGAGATGGTTGTGCGTGAAAATCCCAGTAGATCAGCAGTTTCTGAAATACTCAGACCAGCCCTTCTGGCACCAACAACCATGCCACGTTCAAAGGCACTCAAATCACCTTTCTTCCCCATGCTGATGCTCGGTTTGAACCATGTCTACATGCCTAAATGCACTGAGTTGCCGCCATGTGATTGGCTGATTAGAAATAAAGTGTTAACGAGCAGTTGGACAGGTGTACACAATAAAGTGGCCGGTGAGTGTATAAGGTGATGTGACCAGCTGATCAACAGACCGTTTAGAGCTAGGGCTTTTGGAGAGCGATGTAGTGTGCAGAAATTAACGCATTTCCAGTTCTCCTCTGTTGCCATTACATCTATTAGAGGCGTACCCCATTTGTTCGTCAATAGGGAAAATATTTGATGATTCAGCGACCATTCTGTTTGAGGAAGACGATTTCTGCTGAGACTGTCCGCCAGGTGATTCAGATGGCCTTTGATATGGACTGCTGAGATGGAAGGGATATTGAGTTGAGCCCAGCTCATAATCTGGTTGCACTCCGTCATCATAGATGAGCTCCTGGTGCCACCTTGTTTGTTTAAATAATAAACTAGATCAGCTCAATCGGCTAGATTGTCCGACTGTACAAGTATCCTGAAACCTCGCAAAAGTGGTTGAAAGTGTAGGAGGGCCAGTTTGACCGCCCTTAATTCTTTGCGATTCGACGATAGGTAAGAATCTCTCTTCTTCCATTTGGATTGGAACTGAAGATGACCTACTTGGGCACCCCAGCCCCAGGAGGAGGCATCCGTAGTGAGGACCTTCAGTGACAGGGAAACTAGTGACACTCCTCTGTGGAGAGAGGACGGGATCAGCCACCAAGACAGATCTCTGATCGTTTGTGGAGAAACTGTTAGGTATGAATGAGGATTCTCTTTGCCATGATTCCAAACCTTCAAAAGATCCTTTTGGAGGGACCTCATTCTTGCTTTGGCCCAAGGCACTGCATCGATTGCTGAGGTCATTTTCCCTAGGACCTTCATGGCAAACTTGATAGTCAACGTACGTTGACTCCTGAGATTGAATACCATTCGCTGAATGGATTGTATTCTTTCCGGAGATAATGTGATCCTCTGCTTGAGACATCATGTTGTGAGAGGGTGTAAGGAGTGACTTCTGATGGTTTATAAGAAACCCATGATTCTGAAGCATCTGTAGGGTGTGTTGGAGGTGAGCCTACAGAAGAGCTTGGGATGGAGCCTTGACCAGCCAATCGTCTAGGTATGGAATGATGCATATATCCTGTAGTCTTAGCACTCCCGAAGGGGAGACACGTAAACTGGAAATTATGAATTCCCAGTCCATCTTTGATGGCAAACCTCAGGTATTTCCATTGAGGAGGAAAAATAGGGATGTGAAGGTACGCATCCAGAAGGTCGATTTTGGCCATTACATTTCCTTTTGATCACTGAACGAATATACTGTGAATACAAAATTATTTTCTGTTATATTTCCAAGACCTGTTACAATGTGCCAGTGGTACATTGTAATAGATCATGTGTTAAAACCACATATACTGCCATACCGTAGTATTGCAGTGTATTGTAGGATTAATCAGACAACCCAGAGGTATGAAAAATAAGAAAAAATATATCAAAATATAATGACGGTTATTCTCAGCGTTGAACCCAGTAACGCAAAATAGCGCCCAAATGTTCAAAATGCCACTTTTTCACCATTTTGAAACATATAATAAATTTAACAACAAGTGATCAAAATGTCTTAGAGTCCCTTTTAATGTATTAAAACACAATAAATTCTATATAAATTTAATATCCCCATGATTGTAATGACCCAAAGAATAAAGGTGACAAGTCATTTGGGGCGCACAGTGAAAGTTGTAGAAACCCAGTAGCCCAGAATAAAATGGCGCAAATGCATTTTTTCCACCAATTTCACTGTATTTGTCGTTTTTTCCCACTTCCAAGTACACAGCATGGAATATTAAATAGCTCTGTACACGGAAAATAAAAAAGTTATGATTTTTTTCCCACAAAGGCAAGTTAGGCCTATCCGTCGGACCCATCGTCGCTCAGTCAGATTAATGGAACAGACGGCTGCGCATGACCATTCTGCTCCATTAAACTCTATGGAGCTGATGGAGATCAGCGAGCGCTGTGCTCGGCTATTTCCGTCAGCTCCATAGAGATTAGTGCCGCAGAACCGTCATGCGCAGCCGTCTGTTCCATGAATCTGACAGAGCGACAAGGGGTCCGACAGATGGGCCTAACTTGCCTTTGTGGGAAAACCCCTTTAATAACAATATATCTAGTGCAAACCTAATAATAAATAGTATCCCACAATAACAATTAAGTGCCTCCTTTAAATTGTATATGAATAATTAGTGCCCCAGCCCTCCTAATAATAATCTAATGTAGTTTTAATTATAAATAGTCCCTCACCCACCCCAGCAGTGCCCCCTCCCCTACACACAATAAAAGATTCTCAGACCACTGCTGCATAATAATGTATATTATGGAATACTTTACCACGCTGCTCCCGTCTCTGCTGCTCCCGTCTCCAGGCTGTTCTCCTCTTCTCTCTCCTCAGCCGATGGCTGCACTCGCATGCCATATTGCAGCACTTAGTGCGTGCCGACAGTCACTCCTCCATGCCGCGCAATGACGTCAATTGTGCGAACTGCTTAGCAGAAAGTAACCTACAGGCGCAGAAGCAGCGGTACTGTGTGTTAATTAATAGTACACGCATCAACTGTAGATGCGGATACTATTGATTATTTAAGGACAGTTGCAGGAAGCCGAGGCGGGGAAGAGGGGAAGGGCAGACCGGCCCCAGACCGACCCGCCCAAGTACAACGGCCAGTCAGCCCCTGCTTATGGGAAATGTACTACGCTGACTATTACTTTATGATGACATTTGTTACTGCTGTAACGTGGTGAAGAATTAGGATTAGCCGGCGGTCTTGTCATTCAGTTTTAGTTTATTATACTTGTACAAAAATTTGGGAAAAATAAAAACTTAAAAAATAATTAATGTCATGTGACCAGAGGGCCATCATCGCAGGTCCTTTAGCCTTCTAACAATAGCAAACTGTCCACAATGTTTGTGATCACATGAAATCATAGGGGCCTGCATGGAGGACGGAGAGGAGTAGAAGTCTATAGAAGCTGCTGTCAAGAGGCTAAAGGACCTGAGATTATGTCACCCTGGTCACATGACATGAACTGCTGAATAGCAAGGAGGCGTAAGGTATGGGGAGAAGTAGATGGGAGGGGCCGTCAAGCAGGACACGCCTTCCCTCTGATGCCAGGGAATATAAGATTAAAAAGGTGATTTATGGGGATGTAAGGAATACAATTTTTATCTAAAAGAAGGGTATCAGTGAGTTATTAGAGCTCTGTAGGAACCTGTCTCTGGCTGTATATGTGCAAATGTGGTGACCGGTTCTTAGGATTAGGAATTGTAGTTGATTTAGTGTTCTTAATTGGCCTGACACATCCTATTTAAAGAGACACTGTCAACTCAAGATGGTGGGTTGAGATGTCATGACTGGGAAAGTGGTAGTATTAGAGCTACTCAAGACCGAGATCCTGCGCAGATGATAGTTAACAGATGACCTCAGTTTTTGTAATTTGTGTGGGGGCTGGATATTGGGTAATTTACATATATACATCTATTAAGCATTCTGCACTGCTTTCTTGATATGTAACTTATGTAGCTTTGCACGGCTGCCCAACGGATACATCAAGAGGCCTATGCCTCTGGTGCAGTGTATGATAAATTCCCCCCATAGTACTGAAACCTTAGACATTGGTACACATTGGGGCTCATTTACTAAGGGTCCTCGGACTGCATTTTCGTTGGGTTTCCTGATGATTAGCGTCGTATCTAACAGGGGTTTTTGGCGCACGCGATAGGATTTTGGCGCATCCGCGCCAGGGTTCACGCGACACAAATCGGGGGGGCGGGCCGTCGGACGATCGGAGGATTTAACATCGTAAATTGTGTCGCAAGATCAACACACGCATACACCGGGAAGAAGAAGGTGAACTCTGGCGGACCTCAGCAGGGAAGCAACAGATGCAGGATCTCGGGCGCACAATGTTGGTGAATCGCGCCGGACTTCATCTTCGTCAGAACCTTCCGGATCGGGGATCGCGACAGGACCGGGTAAGTAAATGTGCCCCATTATGCCACATGAGAACAGTTTAAGAAGAAATAGACTGTATAGCATGCCCTACTTAAACTGGAACAAGTGTCCCTTTTAGATTCATGTGCTTTAATAGACAAATCCCTGCTGGGAGATAACATGGAGAATAAATAAACTGTACATTGTGTAAAAGATGCATATGTAAGGCAGATTTTCACAGGCTTGAAAACAAACATTGAGCTCGGCCTCTCATGGAGCTATGTTCAGTTGCCATTTCTTTTTGTTCTTCCTGCTTTCACTTCCATTGTTGTGCATAATTTCTTCTTAGATGTATTGTTCTCTCCTGCAGGGCTCCTTACGTTAGGAATTAACTAACAAGATAAGTCAGCATGGTGGCATTCTGATATTAACCAGCCCTGCTCTGAATTACAAAGAAAAGACAGAATAAATCTGTGAAATGAGCAGTCTGTAACCTCTGGTGACTTTCACATAACCTTTCACCCCTGTCTTTACCTAAATTTGAAAGATTTTGGTGTGTGTGGGTTGAAGACAAATATTCTGGCTAAACCTCTATGTGGCATTTTACTTAAATGAAGATCTTAATATTCACAAGCTGTTTGCATTATAAACCCCTTTATTAGGACACAATATAGGAGCACACCAAAACCACTAACAGAACTGTGTAACAGAAATGCAGATATGAAATGGGAGGTCTAGTCTGGATCTTTTATTGCAATGAGTGTAAATGGAAAATTGTGCTCCACAGTATCTAATCTACATTTGTAACAGAGTTGAATGCCCAGACATGTTATGTGTATGATTCTGCTATTTATAATAGTTTCACCATGTAATTACTTGTAGGATCACTTACAAAAGTTGAAATCATTCCACAAAAATAGAGAAAAATATTTTCACTATGACCGGAGCTCCAAAAATTCTTCTTCTCCCTCTTATTCTTATCTTAAAACATCGATGAACAGCATCAATCTTCAGTTTCTCCTGCTGAAAGTATGTCACCATTCAGACTAGCACCATCGCACTCTCATTCTCCTCCTTTAATTGTATTGTAACTGGAAGAAAATATGCAGGCAGATGGTGTGGTACATTCCAATAAGATTAAAATTTATTCCAATTCATCATACTCACAAAAATCCATTAAAATGTGCATATCACAAATTCACATAACGGGACGCTAGCTTTCTATCTGGAGCTCCAGTCATAGTGAAAATATTTTTCTCTATTTTTGTGGACTTTTTCAAAGACTGTGTGGACCGGTCTTATACCGTGAGTAGCTCCTTAAGGGGCAAACTGTGCACCACGAACAACTGAGTTGAAATCATTGTCACAGCTCTTAAAGCTAAATATTTTGATCCCAAGAACTGCAATTCACTGTGTGACAATAGAATTGCTCCATGGTATGGAAAACCATCGACCAAACATAAAACCTTCAATCTAGGCTATGGTGCATTGTCATTATGAAAACAGTGTAGTACAACATCCAAGAATTAACACATCTAAGCAGCATATGCAGCCCTATTTTTCCTGTCAATTTGATAGGCAGCACTCCACCACCAGATGGGCCCCATTATAAGTAACTTGCTAGTCCTTGTACAATGGAACTGGTAAAATTCACTTTCAAACAAAGCCCTAAAGCAAAAAACAAACATCATCAGTATCCAAAGCAATTCCTGCACAACAAGAATGTATAATAGAAAAATCTGTACAAATACAAATAGTGATGCAGAATACTGATTTGTAAATCAGGTGATTGTGGACTCTTCTGGGACAAAATAAGAAAATCTAAGTTCATAAAATCGTATACAGTGAATTTATATACTTAGATGTTTTCTCAGTGTGGGGGCACCTAAGAATTGATGGCAAAGATTGACAAATTCACATAAGCAGCATGTGGATTACGATTCTTACATGAAGCCAAATATCATACAATCCAGTAAACCACTTAAAGGCACAATATGCATCTGATCTTCTGTGTGTCGTTATTCAAATGAACTGTGTTTGATCTGGCCACACACACACATAAGACAAAGAGATGTTTTGTAGCCACTTTTTACAGACAATACATTTGCACAGAAGTGACAGGCTACGGTTAAGGAGTCTAGCTGACTTTAACCCAAGGGGTAAAGTAGTGAAACACAGGTTACATGGGAATTTCAATTTTCTTAATGTTTATTTATAAGAAAACTGATGGCTCTCTTACCTGCTTCTCAGGTAATTTTTGGGTGGTGTTCATCCTTGACTTGGGTTCGAATTCTGCAGCATGTGCTCAATGCTGAGGATTCTAGACCAACGGGCAGAAATTCCACTGTGGCTCACTTGTAGTTGTAATTGTCTGCAGGTCCTTTTTTGTTAGATATTTATGGTAAACCCTAAAACAATGCTTTCCTCCCGGATCCAGTTCTGGTTCCCCCAGATGCAGACAGAGCTGATTACAATGATAAGACAGCTCCCTATCTTCTGGTTCTGCTATATGTAGCATTCCTACCTGCCGATTTCACTGATACATACAGCAGAAGGAGAGAAGAGAGGAGCTGCTACGGGGGAACAGGGAAAGGTGAGTATCTGTTTATATTTTTTTTACTTTAGGAGCATAATAAGAGGGGGAGCTGTTGGAGGGGAATGTGAGCAGGAATTGCCGGGCAGGGCACTATAATGGGGGAACTTCTGGGGGCACTATAAGAGAGGGAACTCCTTGGGGAGCACTATAAGAGGGAGAGCTGCTGGGGGGGCACTATGAGAGAAGGAACTGCTATGGGGGGGCACTATAATAGGAAGAGCTGCTTTGGCGGTCAAAATAAGAGAGGGAGCTGCTGGGGCTGTACAGTAACAAGAGGAGCTACTGAGGGGTGGGCACAATAGGACAGAGTGCTGCTTGGGGTTACCATAATAGGGAAAGTACAATAAGTGAGTGAGCTGCTGGGGGGACAAAATATGAGGCAAAACTCTGGGTAGCCCACAATATGAGGGGTGGGGTGCTGGGGGAGGGTGGGCTTTAATACCGTATGAGGGGGAGATGGGGGCACAATATTGGGGACTGCAATGTGACAGGGAGAATGGGGAACACAATTATATTGTATGGGGGTGGAGTAAGGAATGTAATAAAAGCATGCAAAATAAAATTTCTTTTGTATTTCTTTTGCTCCTTCAAAAGTTGGGAGGTATGACAATGCCAGGTCCTCTTTAAAAAAGTCAATTTTGATATGCTTTTAAGAGGGGTGTAGCGTCAGTAAGCCAAACTACCAACTCTGACTCCTCAATTTTCCTGACTCCTACTCATACTGCTTCAACAAATTTCAACAGTCCTGTTTTCCTAGTAACATACCTCCCTTACCTTTCCTGGTTTTTTGGCTCTGTCCTGATGTCACGAGGGGCTGGGAGAGAAAAGAGTGAATGCGGGGGAACGATGGGAAGGTAAGAAACAGGGGTTTTTTTGTTTAATACCAGGGAGCCACAGGAAAAAGAGGCTGGAGGCCAGGAGGATAGAGCACAGAGGGGCTGGGGGACAGGAGGAGGATACTGGCGGACACCAGAAGGAGGCTGTGGGACAGGAAGAGGATAGAGGACAAGGGTGGAGGTCAGGTGGATGCTGGAGCAGGTGGGGAGGTGGGTTGGGTTGGAGGACATAAGGCCACAGGATGAGGAGGCTGGAGGACAGGAGACCACATGAGGAGGCTGGAGGACAGGGGGCCACAGGAGGGGATAGAGGACATTAGGCCACAGAATGAAATTGGAGGTCAGGAGGAGGCTGGAGGACATGAGGGTACAGGAGGAGGCTGGAGGATGTGGCTACCGGAGGGTCTGGAGGACAGGGGCCACATGAGGGGGGAAGAGAACAATAGGCCACAGAATGAAGCTGGAGGACAGAAGGCTACTGAAGTTAGCTGGAGGACAGGAAGAGCCTGGAAGACGGGGCTACAGAAGGAGGCTGGAGAACAGGGGGCCACAGGAGGAGGACGGGGGGCCAAAGGAGGAGGCTGGAGGACAGAGGGCAACATGAGGATAGAGGACAGCAGGCCACAGAATGAGGCTGGAGGCTACAAGAGGAGGATGTTGGACAGGGGGCTGGAGGACAGGAGGAAGCTGGGGGACAGAAGTTACAGGAGGAGAATGGAGGACAGGAGGCCACAGAATGAGGCTGGAGGGCAGGAGGAGGCTAGATGATTGGAGGAGGCTGAAAGACAGGAGGCCACAGAATGAGGAGGATAGAGAACAGGGGCCACACCATGCGAGTAGGGGTAGGAGTATAGATAGTATTATGTGTAAGTTTGAGGGAGATAAAAGTGGAAAACCAAATGTGAAAGGAGGATAAAATTAAAGAGGAGGTTTTATATGTTGCAGAGTTGCATTAGGGGGTATTATTATACGGGTCCATGGGAGAGGGTTGGCCAAAGTAAGGGGCATTGTACCATGTGGGGACCATCAAAGTCGATATTATACTATGCTTGTTGGTGGAAGAATGGGCTTAGTTTAGAAAAAAGGCGGAGGGTATTTTTGAACCTCTTTCTCTTGTCCAAAAGTTGGGAAGTATGTAGTCACTCTAGAAGTTCTGAGATAAGTGCGCCAACAGTCACAGTCCAATGGTCAGCTGACAAATCCTCAGTGCTCCAAACTCCTGACTTTGGCTGTATGCGCCAGAGCAGAATGGCCCCAGGAGAGGAACCAGGAGTGGTAGTTCTTGTCAGCTGTACTAAACTGCAAGGAGTTTCTCTGATGCTGGTGCAGTTCTGCTCTAGATCCTGATGCCTGTGCATACAAACAGTGAAGGGCACAGAGCAGAATGACCCATGGAAGAGAGAAGCTGCAGTGTGGTACAAGGAGTCATTAAGGAGATGGGAAAAGAGAGTTTTTTTTTTTGCGACAGCAGTGCGGGACAACCGGAGGCCGTCGGAAGGTAAGTACATCTTTATTTTTTTAAGCAGCCCCCTCCCGCCCACCTTTTTTTTCATAACTCTCGTTCAGCCCCTTTAATAAACATATATAGGGAGATTTCTCATAAGTCTCTTAGAGCAGAACTGTTCCAGTTGCCCATAGCAACCAATCAGAGTTCAGCTTTCATCTCTCCATCACTGTTTATAAAATTAATCTTGAGCTCTGATTGGTTTCCATGAGCAACTAGAACAGTTTTAGCTCTGAAACGTGATGATAAATCTCCCCCAGACAGTGCAAAGAAAGAAAAAACTGACACTGCCTCCTATTTACAGGAATTCAACTGTTAGATCAACTGCTATGTACAAGAATATAACTACTGTAATACTGTCCCATATGTAAAACCATATAATTACTAAAACACTGCTCCCCCTCTAAAGACAGCTAGTCCCCCCTCCCCAGGCCTTATCCTTCTCATCACCTCACTTAAGTACCCCCCCCTGTCTGCAACTCCCTCCATACACAGAACTCCTCCCCCCCTCACCACATACAGAATCCCTCCCACTGGTATTGTCCCTCCCACCTCAAACAGAATTCCACCCTGATCTTATCACATCCCCCCCCCCACACACACACAACTTGGAAGCCCCCCCCAGATCTCCCCCCCCCCTCCACAACAAGGAATCCTTCCCCAAGATCTGTCCTTATTCAAGGAACAAAAAACCCCAGATCGCCCCCCCCCCCCTCACTGTCAGCAGCCCTGCTGTATGAAATAGAAATACAGCTGCTTTAGCGACAACTGCAGAGATATCTGGAATGTTGTACTTTAAGGTCCTGCAGCACTCTTGTTTTATTGCTTTTTTGCCTGAAATCATGACAAAACGCGATCAACTCACGGCCCAGCTTCTAGACTGGGGAGGGGGGGGGGGAGTGTTAGACCATGCGACTCCCCGGAAATCTCCCCAGTGTATTACACGGCCACTCTGCCCCTGATCACCATCACTCACAGAGCACCCATGGACGGATAAATTGCCTCAGAGGGGGCGTAGTATGGGGAACCCTGCTTAAGTCAATATACTATAAAAAAAACCTTAGTACACAATGCTTATATAGATGTGATATATGTAAAATTAATCAGGTCTAATCAGTTTATATCAAGTGTTGGTGATGATTCCATTGAATATTTCAGACACTATGATACATGAGGTTTTAAGACACATGTGACCACAGAGCTGTTACTTGGCAGTGGTAAGAGAATACATATCCCTGAAAAGGTTGCTACATAGTTAAATCGTTACAACTTAAATGTGCTTTAATACAGCATTTTGTTAAAATAGGTGATTGTAGTTAAATCATACTAGGGCTTCATGGAGGGAAATATCAGCTTCCCTAGGATGGCCACACACGGGTAACCATTACACTCAACTGTAATGAGGACTAAAGGCCTCCAAAATGGTACAATAAGCCCTGAATGGTGAAGAGGTGCTGAGAGAACCATCATGCTCCTAGAGTACTCAACAATACAAATCCAATGGGTGGAGCAGCTTAGGACAGGGATACAAGCAAAAGCAACATTCAGCGGCTGTTTAAAGATAGACGACTTGTGGAGATTTTGGATACTTTCTGGCTACCAAATACTCACATGTAAACTCCAGAAGAAAATCCACTTAGGCCAATGGTAAGATTGAGGTCACCCAACAACTATTCAAGTGACTGGAGAGAAAACTCCACAGAATAAACTACAAGGGAGTCACAAATAGGGCAGGAATTCAAATGAGGTGACTTGAAAGAACCGCCATTGGACCAGTGGGGTCATCGCAGAGGAAGTGGACAATTCAATGCCGGAATGGCACCAATTATGTGACTGGATATGATGGCCCTTGTGATTCCAGCCTCCCTCCATTCCACAAAAGGAACCTAGGTCATACCCATGGGGAATGTGGGGTTTCCTAATAGTGGGAATGAGGGAGAAGGAGAAATTCTGCAGTTGAGAAATAGCCTATGGCAATGAGTTAATGTTAGGGTGAGATCTTAAAGAAAGTGGGAGGGAAGTGGCTGTGAAGCTCTGCTCTATTGCCACCCACCCCTTTAAGGCACTGTGACAGAACCAATCCACTACCAGTTGCCAGTCTATATAATAACAATAAAGTTGGGGCAAACCTACCCCATCTCTGGGGCCAAAACACAAGTCTATCTGCCAAAACAAGCTTTACCGGGTCCCTATTCAGCATCTGTAGTAGTTAGAGCTGACGTCAATTTATAAATAGCACATCCACCAAACCAGATATAAAGGCTATTAGACGCCACCCCCCGCCCCAACCGTACCTTCTATTGTAATATGTATGTCCCCTTGAAGTCTTTTTTAGCTTATTTGTAGGTTGCAGCATGAATGAAAAGTCATCTTTTATTCTTTTGTAAGATGCAGTCAAGCAGGTGGTGCGGCTCAACCAAGCAGGTAACCCCTTTTCCTGATCTCTGTTTGCTCTGCCCACTCAAAGCATCTAGTGTCCCAGCATTGCCTCCTAATGGTGACGTCATTCTCCAGCTATCAGGAGATCTCAAAAAATCTGTGATCTTGGAGCTTCTTTTTGAGTGTCATGCTAGCAGTTGTGCAAGATCTCCAGAGAGCCAGAGAATAAGGACACAATTAGGAGGCAGGGCTAAGATGCCAGATGCATGGAGTAAGCAGAGCAAACAGCAATCAGGAGGTGGGTATTCCATGACTGCTTGGCCATGCAACCCCACCTCTTTGACTGCAAAAGAATAAAATAAGATTTTTCATTCATGATGCTGGGTTAGTATGGTGACAGGTTCCCTTTAACTAGGTCTTTTCTTATCCACTGGAGCAGGCTAAGTTCATACGGCTTTCTATGGTCATAAGCTATTTAATAAGGTACACTAATAGTAGAGTGAACGGAATGAGGTACAGTAATGTTAAGGTCTTCTGATTTTTTGAATCTTAAAAGTTAGAGTTTGGAACTTAGCCATGAGATTGAGGAATTATGCTAATAGTCATTAGCACATGCCACTATCTTCAGTTCCCAAGTGCCCATCTTCAGACCACATAGGCAGAAGTTGACTCTGATTTGCCCCAGTGGGAATTCTAAGGTGAGGATAAAACAGAATGGTGAGATGGCACTACCCTGCCGGGTAGATATGTTTAGATATGTTACTATTAACCTTCACAGATGCCAATGGGACCTAGTCAAGCCTCAAGGCCCTCTCTGTGTACATGGAGAGAAAGCAGAGATGAATATACTTGATGTGGGCATAGTGGACAGCATTCAGGACATCACAGTTTGTGTAGTCATTTTGTTAAATTTGTAGTTTGCATCAATGTGAGGACTCTAGCTACAACTAAACAAATAAAGCATTAAAGCATATGCAACTTTATTATAAAAAAATGTGTCAAATTAAATATATGTTTCTTAGTATTCTTTTGTACATCATTTAAAAGCACCTGCGTGCAGGAGCCTGAAGACATGTCATTTTCTATTCTTAGGGGCCATAAAACACAAGAAGGAAATCCTTGTGAAAGGAGACTTAATCGGCAATCACAGAAATGCTAATTTTATGGCTCTGTAGAAGGTCTTGGGACACAGGGGGATACAGGGGTCAAACAATACATCCACATAGTTTGTCATCTTCTTTAAATCAGAAGAGGGCTCTAGAAATAAAAGGTCATTGCTTCTTGCTGTTCAGCAGCAGAAAAGAGTAATGATATCTTTTCATTCTTGTCTTAAATGAAGATATTTTGTGCAATTCTATAAGACATCTACATTAACAGACGTGGGAAGTCACAAACAGTAAACTTTCTTCACTCAAATACCATTATACTATTCATTATATTACATTATTACAGAGTATAGTACTTTTCAGAATTTGGTTCTTCAAAAATAAAATTAAATATCCTTAGACTAAATAAGTATATTTTTAATCAAATGGTGCTTATGAATTTTTAATGAAAATGGTTGTGTCTGAAAAGAATTTTAACCAGTTGTCTAGGACTTAACTAGTGACTGCCTAATTCTCTATATTATTTCAAGTTGGGGTTGGGAACCTATTATGACAATGTAAAAGTTGCAACCAAACGTAAGGATTTTTCAAAAATCATAATACCCCTTTGAATAATGATTTATTTTGTAAGTTAATATTAACATACAAAATAACATTAAAAGCTTATAGTATGTAAAATCTTACTTTATGGCTAGTATGCACAGTTATACTCTTTATTGTTCTTGTACTCCAGCAGTGTGCCTACTCTTACTCCTAATGCTGAGCCACACGTCTTCCATGGCCCATAAGAATTGGGGTTAATTGAAACTGAATGTTTACCAGGGATCTAAGTCATTATCTATAGACTGGAATGACCTTAGGTTGGTGTGAGCCAGATGTAAGTGAACACTATGTACTGGCAGATGTCATTGGCACTGACTTGTCTTCAATAGACACACTTGTGACAATTGTTTCTTGAGTAGCCAAGGAGAAGTAGCACAAATGGAAATAACGTCTTCAAAGTGGCAGGGTCATATGTAGAGACGTTGTTTGGAAGTGTGGCAAGCAGCGAGGGATCATAAATTTTTGGACAAAAAAACTTTCCTTGTAATTATTCCATTTCAGAGTGTTCAGCCATGCAGAGCACTATTGTTAGAAGAAATCTAACTGACAAAGACTATACAAAATAAATGAAGTGTCTAAGATTCCTTCTAGTTCAGTGTAGTGTCTAGTAATGTCTACATTATAAAGGGAATGGCAAGACCTGCATTTCTGGGCTTTGAAATATTAAAAACATTAAAGGGGTAAATACTGTATCACCTCTCCACTGGAAAGCATTATGGCCATTGTGTAATATCAATTGCTTTGGTTTACAAGTTCCCAGTTGTATCAAATAACATACATTCTTAGTTGTCAGTAAGCAGGGCAACCGCTTCTAGTGTCCAGAAACAATAACACATTTAAAGGGGTTTTCCCAGGAAGCACCCCATCTTCGCTCCCCGAGATGAGGGCAGCAGACTCCAGATCCATTCTGCTCCATTCATCTCTATGGAGCTCCATAGAGATAAATGGAGCAGAGCGGACATGCGCAGCCACCTGCTCCGCTCATCTCGGGGAGCAACGAGGGGTCCAATGGAGGTACCTTGGACCCCATCAACCCCCCCGTTGTCGTGATCTGAGTGGGTCTTATCACTGAGACTCCCACTGATCAGCAGCTTAGGGAAAACCCCTTTAAGGGACCACAAAAACTTTAGTCTATATATGGTCAGGTTTGGCACAAAATTAAAGAATAAACCATACCAACCTGCAAATACAAATACTACAGATATCTGAAACAAGTGGGAGGAGGAACCTGCCCATGAGGGTGATTTTCAATAATTGCATCCGTTCGTGGGCAAGAGGCTTTAGTGGGATGAATTCAAAGCTGTTACCTGTCCTCATGACTATTAAATATATTATTTGTATATGCTTATCTAAGGACTTAAAAGCTTATAACTTGACTCTACACAGAAAGCTGAGTTAGGCTGCATTCACACACATGTATGGGGGACGTATATACGACCGATATACGTCCCCCATACACTTCTGTGGGCTCACGGCCCTGTACGGGAGCGGTTCGGGCACCGTGCTGCTCCGTAGCCCGGGGAAAGATGTCCTATCCTTTCCCATATTACGGCGCCTTGCGCCATAACTTCCTATGGAGAGGGGCGGGGGTGAGCGGCGCTCACCTCCTCCTCCTCTCCCCGCGCTACCGTGTGCCCGCCGTGCTACGGTGCGGCGGGCACACTGCAAATCCTGGTCCAAATACAGCTCTGAAATAGCAGTATCATAGAAAGCCATGGTGCTAGAAATTTGGGTCATTAGCCTTGTTGTAAGGGATTATGGACTATATAATCACACCATATTAGACCTAACAGTCAGGGGGAATTCACATGTAACATATTTGTTACAGAATATTCTGGATATTGCTTTCCATTCAACATTTTCTTTTTTTCTGCATAGTTGCCTTTGCTTTTCATTTGTTTGTCTGCCTTTCTTCTGTGTTACAATGCCTCTGTTTACGATGGGACTAGAATTACTTCCTCATTAGGAAAGAATTTCTGCTCAGTTGCACTTGGACACAACGCTACAAGACATTTATACACTTGAAATGAACGTATCCCATGATTTTACTGTGCGCGTCCTGGACACTTGTAAATCAAACTATCATTGGACACCTCCCTTGAGTCATACAATAATAAAAGTGTCCTATTATCCTTTCCTAGTAAAGAAGCATGCACAGGAATGAATGAACACAAATATTTCTGCCTGAAATAACTGTCGGATGCCTTCCTTTTGCATTGAAGGGCACACTTTCTAGGAGATGCACACATTAAACAGAGATAAGTGGCTTAATGGTTCCTTTTAGGTTCTCTGAATGGCAAGAGAATAGACACATTTAGCCATTTCTCTTTAGTGATAACAGCCGTGAACAGTGTTAATGTTATTGTTTGATGACCTTATAATGTCATTTAGGAGGACTGATAAAGGGAGAGAAGTCTATATTTTATTCTATCTTTAAGTAATTAACTTACTGAGTTGCAATTTATAGGCCACACTTATTCACAGTGAACAATATTTGCAGATCAACTGCAGCTCAATATGTTATGTGTTTACTTGAGTACTTGGAATATGTGTACTAAGGAATTAAGACTTTTGTCAGAAGACCAAAGTGAGAAAAGATTAATTTTTGGAAGGTGTAAGTTACATTACATCTGGTGTAGAAGCAACACAGCATTTCAGAAAAGGAACATCATGCCAACAGCAGAAATAGGAGGAAATGCATGCTGGACTCGGCATCCAAACAGTTTTGTATTTATTCTGATTTTACTTCTATTTGTCTGATTACGGTTTACATACATGATTGGAGCCTAACTTGAACTTATTTTTGTGGACATAGTAGTCACTGATAGAAGGTTGTACTGGAGTAAGTGCTAGGTCAGAGCCCACAGAGCAGTCATCTCATCAGTTTAAATTTTGACAAATCATTGGCAGCTAATATTTAAACCTGCAGATTTATCTACTACAGTGTTATTAGTGTTTCTACTATGGAATGTTGCAAATGGGATATGATAAACCATGAACATTGAGCTGCGTGCACTCACCAACCATAAATTAAAGGAAATCTAGCACTTGCGTGGTAGCCATTTATACTAAATATACTTACTTGTTGGCATCTTCATGTAGATCCTAGCACCTATCTTCATTGGTCTTAAAGATAAGTGCTAAGATAGCTATCACCTCTCCCCTGTTGGAGCCCAGTGTCATCACGCAGGAGGCCCAGGATAACTATTAGCTGAGAGCGCCCGTGTGATGTACAAAGATCGCCCAAGGTTAAGTAATAGCTCTTTAAAAGTCTTTTTTTTCAGGAATTCTGGTGTGTCAAGCCTAATGAAGATATGTGCCGGGATCTGAAAGTATATTTATATTTATAATGGGCTATCACATAAGTCTTATATTTTCCTTAAAGGACATTTACCACCAGATGGTGACATCATCCTGCTGTCTGAGGAGAGCGAGCGGATGGAGGTGTGAATATTATTGAACTGGGTGCATAATTAAGGATCGGAGGAGCCATGGAGCACTCAGGCTTATTTACATATTTTTAAAACATTATTTCCTCTGTACTAAGGGAAACCCAGGATTAAGCTGCAAACTGTTGCTTCATCCCCTAGAAGTAACGAGCATCCATTCTAGGACTACAGTACCATCGATAATCTGGTGGAAGATGTCTTTTAAGTGATATTTGTTTATTGTGTTTGCAGAGGAACTTGCTACATAATTTCTATGTGACAAACTCTGCAGCTTGTTTGCTGCTTTTTAATGAATATGTGACTATACAAACCTCCCTGATCATGGCCACAAAAATGGTCATGTGCATGGAGGCTTTATAGATTTCACTATTGCGTTATATACTGTACTGTTTTGGGATTGAGTCTTTGTTTAAAACCAAACAAGTTTGGCTTAAATGCTTTATATAACCAAGATGTCATATTTTTATGTACCAGTATGTAACAACTGCTTACTATTGTGGATGTATCACTCAAGCATTCTGCGTTTCTACATGCTCTTTAGATTACTTTCTAATGGTGAATCCAATGCTTAAATTATAGGTGGTGTTAGTACCCAGGTTAATATATAAAGCCCCAGCTAAATGTTAACCACAAAAGTTAGAGCCTGAGTTACACCTCCCATTCTCCTTCTTTGTATCCATTGTGCATTGTTGTATATAAATAACACAGGCACTACAGGGACCCCAGTACAACCAGAGGGTTTGTGACTAAGGGTCTTTTCTAAAGAACAGGCTTCTTCACAAGACATTTGCAATTTGCATCTGACCTAGCCTCCTTCAAGTCATTAACCTCCGAATTTACTTACTAATCTCTGCTGCCAATGGATTCGGATAGTCAGTCCAGCAGATCCTCTTCACCAGAACTGGAGCGAAAAGACATCCTCAACATGAAGTCTGGGCAAATGTTTCAGAAACTGTGCCAAGGACAAAGAATGCCATCTCGGGGAAAAATAAGGTCCAGCAGAAGAGATAGTGAGGAAGATCTGCATGAGATTCGTTTAAAGGTGAACAGTCGTGAACGTCAACGAATGCATGACCTGAACCAAGCAATGGATGGCCTTCGGGAAGTCATGCCATATTCTCATGGACCATCAGTACGTAAGCTATCCAAGATCTCAACCTTGCTGCTTGCTCGCAATTATATCCTTATGCTATCCAGTTCTCTGGAGGAGATGAAGAAACTAGTAAATGATGTATATGGTTCCCAACGTCTACCTGGCTGTGTAAGTTCTTTACATCACCAGCATGTGGCACCTTTACCTCATGTCCTATGCAATATACCATCACCGGATGTTAGCAGTTACATGGGAGTAATGACCTCAGATGTTCATCACAAGACTGTTGGTGGGCCTCACCATTTTTCAGGATTGTTCTGTCCTTGTGCCTTGTGTCAGCAATTCCCACACCAATTGTCAAGGACTGCTTCTACCCTGCCAGCCTCAACACCTGGTAAATGATAGATACCTGTATGTACAAAACCAATATCATATCTGCGTGAGCAAGAAGCTGATCATGTCTGGTATGGAACTCAATGTCATGTATATATGCTAAGAACAATCTAAATAATTATTCGGTTATCCCTTTTTTCTTCTTTTTTGATATAGCTCATATTAATAAATGCGGAAATGTATAACACATGCTAATGTTTTGCTATACAAATCGTGTCATAATGTACATAGTTTTGTAACTGTAGTTATTTTGTAAATAAACTAGAGAAATATGCAATTCTGATGTCTTTGTTTCAAAACCCAGTATAAATATTTGCATATGCCTGTATACTGTTAAGAATGTGTAAACTTGTCGTTCGTTATATGAAGAGAATAAGGGGAAGTAAATATAGATACTACATGGATCTTCCGTGAAATATGAGTTCCCATTGATTTCCATGCATGCTAATGATTTAAACCAGGAAAAAAAATGCATAATGCAACCTAAAATAGAAGAAAACTATGTAAATGACTAACACTGCTGTGAACCTGTTTTATCCTCGCAAACATCATGTATATAGTATGGTTCTACGGACACTTTTTGTTATGCTCCATAATACAGCATGCATTGCTGTACAGAATAATTATCTTTTAAAACATCCATGTGAGATAAAACCAAACTTTGTGTATTTTAATTAAATTGTATTTATATTATGCTGGTTGTGCATTATCTTGGTATGTTTTCCATGCACAACTAATCCATACGATATATGGAGAGGGCATCCACTAAAAGATAAGAGTGCCAGATATAAAAGTGAAAAACAATAGCAAAAAACACACAAATATGTAAGACTGTTATAGATTTCAACTCATTTTTATTTAACTATCAAGAAAAACATAGGCATACACAGCCAGTGATTGAGAAATACTAAAAGTATGAATATTTAAAAGATAACTGAGTACATAAAACCATACATTTTTAAGGAGAACCATCTCCAGATTTTAAACCACTATACCAGCACTCTCAAAAAAGGTATAATATATAATTTTTAGAATTCCCTCTTTTATGTTAAAGCTTGATTCCTTACCTATAGAACATTACCTCCAAAGTCATGTGAATATGAGCAGACTAGAGTCACAGGGTGCAAAGCAAAGTGCCATACATGCTGGCTCAGACTGACCAATTGGTGGCCCCTGACACCTCTACACCTTGGGATGTCATCTCTCTGCTGTGTACAAGGTGTAATGTGATGAACCTGCTGGTATCACGGCGGCACATAGCTGCTGCAGAGGAGAGGCAGTGTGGGAATGAGGAGAGGTAAGTAGCTGATTATGTAAGTAACTTTTTAAAATCTTTTAATTACCTTGCAAAGGAGGAGAGAGGTCCACGGTATTGGCAGGGAGGGGGGGGGGGTAAGAGAAAGGGCCGCAATTTCAAGGGAGAGATGAGAAGGCACCTATAATAAGAAGGGGATGATGATGGGGGCACAATATTAGGGGGGAGATGAGAGGGGCCCACAATATAAGGAAGCAAGATGAGAAGAGACCCACAATAAGAAGGGGGAGATGAGTTGTGGGATGGAAGATGAGAGAGGGCCACAATAAAAAAGAGAAGTTGAATCTCCAGGACTGTCCTAATCGCTCATAAATCAAAGGGTGGCCTATCGGTACCGGATATAACCAGATACTACTGGGCAACACATTTGCGGCGCATTCCAGCATGGTCCACCTTGCTGGCATTCTCCAAATGGATGGAGATAGAGAAATTGTGGTTGGCCCCTTTTCACCCTAACTCTTACCTCTGGCCTAAAGAGGCGCCTGTGTTATCTGACTCCCAATTAGGCCCTATCTCATTCACGATTAAATTGTGGAGGGCAGTTGTATTGATGGACAAGTGTCTTTTTTCAACCGTATAAACTATGAAACTATGAATTAGAACAGGATCTAAAACTATACACCAAAGCACTTATTTCTTGGGTGGGCAGGGTTGCTGCCATAAAAATGATGATCTTACCTAAGATAACCTATATTTTTAGAAATGTTCCTATTCCAGTAACTAAAAATTTCCTTCAAAAGCTGCAGAGACTAGTAAATAAGTATGTATGGCTTAATGGTAGACCTAGGGTAGCCGCGAAGATATTATACCCTTCTCAGAAGGATGAGGGACTGGGCCTCCCATGTTTAAGCAGGTACTATGATGCGGCCATTCTTGAACAAGCTAGACAATGGCTGACACAGGGACAACACAAACATTGGATACAAATTGAAAATGAAATAAATGGGCATAGCCCGTTGGCGGTGCAACTATGGGCTGTTAATTTTGGTATCCCTACTGCAACATCACAAATGCTAACTATTCAAGCTGGTATAGATAAATGGCAAATCTATAATAAAGAAAATCCTCTGCTTTACTTAAAGATAAGGGATTTCCACTGCAAATGGGTATGTCACTTTATAGAAGACCTGGATATCTCTAACTGGGCGGCCTTGGGTATCTCCACCATTGGAGAAATATGGGACAAAGACCATTTCTTAGCTTATACAGAGATATGTTCAAAATACTCAGTTCCCAAACACGATTTTTATAAATACGAGATTGAGACACTTTTTGTCAAATGTATCTAAATCACCGTTAGATAATACGAATAATCTTTGAAAGAAAATCCAATAAATACCTATCTAGAAAAATGGGAAACTGATATTATGGAAGGGAGACAATCATGCAAAGGTGAATTCTGTGGATTACCCTTCCAACCCGAAAGCTTGTTTGGTCCTCAATTATTATTATTATTAGTAGGTCTTACAGAAAAGAATTGTTTCCCTCATCCTGAAAGGCAAAATAGAGAAATAAAATCCTTAAAAAGGGCTGTTTTAACCCCAATCAAAAGAAAGCTCAGACTGTAAAAGGTTTCAAAAGAAACCCCTCCATTTCAAAGCTGACCAGTTTGAGGAAGACTAAGTTTATCCTTTCCAGCATGGTCCGAAAGTTCGTCGGATGCATGGGTACTCCCAATCATCCATAGAAGGTATTCTCTGGAGTTCATCTCTCCTTCCTCCAAACAAGTTTGTAGTTAACTGGTACAGCAGCAATCTTTTCCAAGAGATTCAAGTACTGATCAACAAAAACGCAGTGGAAGTAGTTCTGTCTTCACAACAAAATCTAGGTGTCTATTCAAGGGTCTTCTTGGGTGCAAAGCCAGGCAACAAGTGGCGCATAATAATAGACCTAACCTACCATAATCGCTTTTAAGTAAAAAAGCATTTCAAGATGAAGACCATCCGTTCAGACTCTTCTCCAGAAGGGCCATTATAAGGCATCTATCGACCTCACGGATGCATACCTTCATGTTCCCATTCTCCAATCTCACAGGAAGTTCTTGAGATTCGCCATCAGGACTCAGTCTGGAACCCAGCATTTTCAGTTCAGATGCCTTCCCTTTGGCACAACTTCTGCTCTGAGCATTTTCACCAAGATAGTGTCAGTTCTGAGGGCAGCCCTCCAGCTTCAGGGCATTTCTCGACTATTGGGTGATAATTAAACAAAAAAAGGTCCTTTGGCATCATCTTCACATTATTCACAGAGAGTTGAAGAGTGTCAGACACAGGGGGTAATGGACCCACTGGACCAACGCGGACGATGACGTAAGCTGAAACTGGTATAGGAGTCTAAGTGGTAACCGGTTTTCATAAGAGCACACTGCAAAGCAGGATGGACTTGTTGCGGCGTGGTACCACCAGGTCGCTCCACAGGCGCGACTTTGTCCACGGTGAAGGCAAAGTACAAAGATGTTCAGCAGAATCGTAGTCAGGGACAGGCAGGAAGCCAGGACAGGCAGCACAGGATCAGAGTCAGGCATGTAGCGAAAGGTCAGGGCAGGGAGCAAAGGAGCGTAGTCAGGAACGGAACCGGGGTCACAACGGGAATTCAGAACACGAGCACAGGGCATCAGGAACAAAGCTTTAAAACCCTTTAAATCTTCTGGAGCTGGTGCTTGCGCTCTCGGAGACGGGGACATGCGCTCACGACTGTCAGAGCCGGAGAGGGAACAGGTTAGTGCAGCCACGGCCATGCTGGAGCATGGAGAGGGGCACAGGTGAGCCCGCAACCCAAAACATGGTCCATGGGAGCACCCGTGACAAAGAGGCATGGGTTCCTGATAAACCTAGGGAAATCCTGGTTGATTCCAGTTCAAGAGATAAAGGGTTTTTCTCATCAATTCTCATCAGATGACTCTGAAATTGACAGAGGACAGGATTCAGGAAATAACATCAGGGCTATCTTTTCTTCTTTCAATCCGGATATCAATCTGTCAAACGATGGGAGTTCTAGGACTTATGACCGCAGCTGTAGAGGCAGTTCCTTGGGCAAAAGCCCATATAAGATGCCTTCAGGAATGCCTTCAGTCTTCATCAAGAATTATGGGGCAGATTTACTTACCCGGTCCATTCGCGATCCAGGCGGCATTCAGGCCCTTAATAAATGAGCCCCAGTATATGCAAGGCCTAGCTACTAGGGTTCTCTACCAGCAACCACAGATTACTGGTGGTAGAGTATCATAATTAGACTGCTCGTTCAGTCTAGGGGATGAGGGGACCGTATTTAGCAAAATTTCTGGCATCTTTATTAATGAAATGTGAACTTTGTAAAACAGCCGGAGGCCCTGAGGCTTAGCAAATTTCCCAGCTTTTAATTTATTCACGCCCCCCGTCAGGTTATACTTTAGATTAAGACCCAAATCCCAGCATTTGGGAATCATAGTAACGTCGGTTAAAGGATATCTGCTGGATTAGGCCTTCTCATTAGCTGCTGATGCCCAACACTTAGGTTATTATATGACAACCCCAATAGGACAGATCTAGCAATGACTAAACTGCAGACTTTACATTAGGGCGACAGAGGCTTCAGAAGTGGTTCAGAAGTGGCGTTGGCTTTGGGGTGGAATGATCTATTTCAGTTAGGGAAATTGGATACTGGAGGGCTGGCTTTGGGGCACTCGATCTCTAAAAGGTTCGCCATCACTGCCTTAGGGAAAGTATGAGATAGCGAGTATCCACACCTACTCTTGATTATGTCTGGGATAAATCTATACAATAGGAAGTACTTAAGATTCCCATTCTGAAGTTCACTGATAGAGGAGACTCTGCAACTACAACGTGGAAGGCAATGATGCATATCACACCATAACTAAAGCAGTACCAACTATAACCCCTTGTCATTGATGCTCTATTTCCATTTTGTGTTTCAGTTTTATGCTTCCCTCCTATCAAAAAATATAACTGTTTTATTTTTCATTTAGTTTTCTGTGCAACAAATTTTAGTTCTTAGAATTAAATATTGATGTAATATTTGCTGCCCATGTAGTGGTAAGCTGGAAAAAATTCTAAATGTGGCGAAATTGATGAAAAAAAATGAATTTGTACCTTTTTCTTGAGGTCTCTGTTTTTACAGCTTTCACTTTGTGATCCAAATGTCGCCCCCACTTTATTATTGGGTTGTTAGCACAGGGATACCAAATTTATATAGGTTCTTTTTATTTCTAAATACATTAAAAAAAAAGAAACATAAAAAAATTATTTATCCGCTACAAGGCAGGGCACAGCCCTGGCATACAGGCATTCAGGCTCATTGTCATACAAAGTGGATGCCCTTTACACCTTTGAAAACCTTCCCACCTATATTCCATGTATTATTATTATTGTACTGTTTGTGACTACATGAAGTCACAGCAGCCTCCATAGACCTCTGTTCCTTTCTATCCTCCATGAAGGCTGCTGTCATTTCATGTGATCACATACGGTGTGTACATTTTGCTATTGTTGGAAGGCTAAAGGATTACGTCACTCTGGTCACATGTCATGAATGTAACACAATTGACAGTGTTACAGTTGACAAACTATTTCCCACATGTACATAAAGCTTTATATGTCTGTAGTTGAATATTAGCATACAGTCCCTAAGAACAGAGAGCAGTCAGTCAGAATAATAGGGCGTGGTTCACTGCCAGCCTGAGAGAGAGGAGTCACAGGTACCAGACATAAGTCAGGAAAGCTAATTTGCATATCAGAAAAAGATCTGTAATTAGGGTACAGTGTCCCACTGGCAGCTAATTTTAGGTTATATGGGGAGGACTTATAATCAACAGGCATTGTTAGTCATGGTAGCAAAGTTCAGGTGACTCCTGTTATTTCAAAAATTTAAATATGATATTTTTCATGCCAGTAACCCAAATATAACACATGGCATTATAGCAGCCATTCAACCCTTGAGATCACACTTTGTGTTGCCCACTTTAATGCTATTTTTTTGCAAGCATTTCTTTCCAGATTTTTTTTCTCGTTGCAGAATATTTCATTTATTATTATATTTTTCTGAAAAAAGCGTTATAAGAAACTTCTGCATCGTCCTGGGAGAGGTTCTTCCCACACACGGGAGCTGCGCTACAATTGTATTTCCCTGTCGCATCTGATACTACACGGAGCCGCTCGGTCAGCAGGTGTACACTGCTCCGCCCCCTCTCCTGTGTGACGCGCACACGCACTTCCGCTGTGGAGTCGCCGGAATTACCGGGTCAGAGGTCGGTAAATATTGGTGATGTCACGCAGCCGACATGGCGGAAGGGTGAGAGTGTTGTTTTGCGTTTCGCCATAGCATGTCCTCAGGCAGGAGCGGTCATCTGTCCTGCTTGTTGGCCCCTGGCATACAATGATATTCTCTGCTATGTGCTGTGCGCCCGCAGAGACTCCAAACATCACATATGTGGTACATGCTCAGTGTCTGGAGGCTGTGACATGTCTGCTACCTGGAATAATATCCTGTCATCTGTATTACCCATGTAAATATCAAGTCAGCTGAATAAGGTGCTATGTGTCCATCATATATACACACAGCAATATCTTTAGATATAGTAGAGCTGACTGTTTTATGTACTGTATACTTATGTCTGCTACAGTATCATCAGGGGGTTTTAACATATCCATTGCGTTGCTTTTGAATTCTAAAATCAGAATCTTTCTATCGTTTTTATTGTCCCATTTGAGAAAAAAAAATTGTGTGTAGTATATATATTGTCCTTCGGGCAGCACCGATGGCAATGGAGGGGCTGAAGCATCCTCTTCACATCATAAGACCGTAGATGTGTCTATACAGCATCAAGAACCACTCCAATGTATCTGAACCAACATGGGTCAATTTATGCCACCTTGACTGCTCGCTCCAAATTAGCCCAAACACTTAATGTTAAACCCTGCCCTGCTACACCTGTGTATAACTGTTATACTTTACTCTTTCTGCTTAACTACATGTTGTATATTAACTGCTTTTGTGGTTATTTGGCAGGGAGGATGGGGGCTGGTGGAGAAGTTGGTTACACCAGAGTTACAGTAATGTTCGGGAGAAGGTATGTAGCCATTGTTAATTATTTTCTGTGGGTATAATCTAGATGACATTGACGTTATTTTGAAGGTTTTATTAGCTCTGTTAATTTGGACCCAGTGCACATCTCTGTTAGGTCTTCCTTTATTTCCTTCAGCTGAACAGACCAGATTTGGTCGAACACACAGAACAGGCGCAAGACTTGTACCTGTTCTGTGTGTTCGACCACCCCTGATTTTGTTCAATCCTCATATATTTCCTGCCAGCGCTATGAACTACACATTAGCTGCAGCACTGATTTACCAAATGTGATTATCTGATTGGGATCATCAGTGACTTCTATTCCTTATCTAATGAGTTTTCTGGATTAGGATTACGTTTTACCGTGTCCCACTGTTTCTATTTGACTAATAGTAGTTTTGACAGAGGAAGGTAATGCATCTTAGAGAGAAGGAACCCCCCCCCCCCCTCAAATCACACATAGTACCTCTTAGATGTCCTATTCATGTTTCATTGATGCCTTTATCCATGGGATTAGAGCCATCATTTTTTTAAAAAAATATATACTTTTATTGATTCCTCTTTTCCAGTCATGGAGGCAGGGCGCAGCAGTATACAATCATGCTACCCCACTTTCTCACTGACACTATCATGCAGAAGAGAATTCCTGAGGATGGGGTGAGAAGCAAATTGATTTCTGTTCACACAGCCAGTGTGACTTTCTCTCTCTCTTCTTCCTGAGGGAGTGGCTAATGATATAGTAGAGTAACACAAAGCCACAGTCTCACTCCAAGCTTCCTCCTCACCCCACCTTCGGGAATTCTCTTCAGCCATATCAGTTTCAGTAAGGAGATTGGTAGCTTTACAGTATACTGTAACTCTCTGCCTCCATGTCTCGAACAGAGGACCTTTTAATAAGTTTTTTTTTTTAAGAAGAATGGTGTCTCTAATACCATGCATAGAGTCATCAGTGAAGACATCTAAAAGGTACTGTGTAGGGGGGTGTCCCTGGTGACAGGTTCTCTTTAACCACAACTAAAAGACTCATATTCACATGAATTTTTGGCTTGGACCCCAAGCAATCAGGTAGGTGTGTCTTGCTGTGATATTAGTAAATCACAGAATTGTATTCATCTTGCATTTTACTGCTTGTCCCTTAATGTACCTGTAGTTACTTTTAGTTACCATTAAGACACTGGACATGGCTACTGCCAGCACTTCTACCATAGTTATTGAATACACTATACCAGTGATGGCGAACCTATGGCACTGGTGCCAGAGGTGGCGCTCAGAGCCCTTTCTGTGGGCACTCAGGCCATCAGCCCAGGACAGAGTTCACCAAACAGGACCAAATCCATTAAATTTTCCCACAGTCACAGGCAACCTATAAGATGTTGCTCTCAGCACTATTTTACAGCGACACTTCATTGGCTGTTTGGAACTGCTTGAAAAGTGAGAAGATGTTGACAGAACTGCATTATCTTTGGAGCTCATCCTGCTGGACCTAACATTCTTCCTGTACAGAGATACCCAGGAGGGAAGCTACAATGATAGTCTGAATTTGCCCTCCTTCTTTCAACTGTATTGGTGGCCTCAAGCGGCCGATACAATTAAAGAAGTGGAAGAACAGGTAGCAATAAGTTACTGCTTAAAATGGCACGTTGGCACTTCACGGTAAATAACTGGACTTTGGTTGTAGTTTGGACACTCTGTCTCTAAAAGGTTCGCCATCACTGCACTATACCATGGTAGGTAACTTCAGAAAAAAATTATTTCCCTATATCTTTCAGTGTGGGTAGATTTGGGGAAAATGTCCACAGATTCAGTAACTGTTTACATTGTTTCCTGCTTCTATATATTTGAAGAGAACATGTTATCAAGAACAAAATGGTATGAGGTTTATTCGTGAATTGTGTCATACTAGCAAATGGGGGAAGTAAGCTTTTATATCAATTTTAAGAGGCGAGGGACACCAAAGTGATTATGGGCATAGTGACATCAATGAGGCATGTATTTTAGTGACCGTTTTACTTGACACTCGTGAGACAATACACATACCCCAGATCAGAAATACATAATATGAATGTGCCCCCCCCCCCCAGATAAAGGCATTCATGATAAAGCAGACAAAAGATCAGATAAAGACAAGAAAGCACCACATACTCTGTTTTATTGATGATGGTTCCTGATTCATATAGCGTCAGAGCGGAGAGGATCAAAATTGTGTGCAGATGTTCCTACTGGTATC
The DNA here is from genome assembly GCA_019512145.1 of Engystomops pustulosus. NCBI lineage: Eukaryota > Metazoa > Chordata > Amphibia > Anura > Leptodactylidae > Engystomops > Engystomops pustulosus. The sequence goes on from CM033642.1 coordinate 128,827,722, forward strand.
AGGGCGGAAATTAGCATGTTTACCCCTGTTTATTGCTAGTGTACTACGGGGCTGGAAGGTGCAGGCCACACATTGTTCGCACTGGTTTAATGTATGTGATGCAGGAAGACAATATGGTGTGTAAGAATTATTCAGACATGAATATCCATTTCTATCTACAAAAAAAAAATCCTCTTTTTATTCTGTGTTGTGCCAGAATTGTATTTTTGTCCATTTTTGACATTGACAAAATCCTTGTCTGAATAGATGCTGACTATGAATGCTGACATCTAGTGGCCCTTCTAAAAATATTCAACATTTTTGATTTGGCAAATTCTTGCATTCCTTCGATCTACTACTGTTCCAGATTCAAGTTCAATGTGGATGATAAAGTCCATATATGTATTACAAATTAATTAAAGGGGAATATTCTAGGAATCAATCTAATTCATATACAAGTTGGTGCTTAAAATATAAGCTAATGTGTAATTAATTATTTAAAATTTTGCTCCCCTTAGGAGAAAAATATTGTGGACATACACAGTAATGAAGAATTAAAATGCTACTGGCCCTTTAATCAGTCCATCCATTTCTGTTAATTTCCTCCGTGCGGAGAAGACACAGGACAGAAGATGGCCACTGGTCACATGTCCATATCACATGTCCTGCACCTGCCTGGGCAGGTCAGGTGATCACCACTAAGTTTGGTTGCAGTGCATCCATTATGGCCAGTATTGTGGTGAGGGCAGTTACACATCATTACTATGGTAACAGAGCAAGAAAACCTGTTACATCATTACTGGGAGGAGGAGTTTCTGAGAATTAAACGATCTTGGGACTTGTAGTTGTAGATGGCGACCATCATTGTAATAATTCCGGCTACTTTAAAGAGGCCATAAAATTTTGTGAATTATAAAATCAAACTATTTAAGATCCATTTTGTGACTAATGACATTGAGTTTTGTTACATTCATTTATTTATAGCATTATGGATTTTTGTATCAGACGTTCATATTCCTGTAATTCCCCTTTTAAGTACCTTCTCAATGGCTACTACTTCACATGAATTGTAATTGCCTGAATCTACATCGTGACATCCGACAAGTGCCTCTGTATTCTTATGTTCATTGTGCATCCGACATATTTCATATTGCCACTTGTACAGGTTATTACTGTATTTTTCGGATTATAAAGGGCTCCTGATTATAAGGCTGAATGACCAGCAGATGGCAGACCTGTGCACAGTTCAAGGCAGCTGTTGTCTGTAAGTACAGTTCATATATAAGGTGCACTGGAGTATAAGGCGCACTTTGATTTCTGAGAGAATCAAAGGATTTTTTGTGCGCCTTATAGTCCGAAAAATACGGTAGATGTATGACAAATGTTGTGCTGCAGTTTATGAACTGTTTCCTTTCTTCGCTGGAGAACAAACTTGGGGACAATTGCATTCCCAAAGTTGGTGCTTTTTTAGGAGTGAATCTTACTCCTTGTTGCAAAATGATATAGAGCAGTGGTGGCGAGCCTATGGCATGGGTGCCGGAGGTGGCACCCAGGCCATCACCAGAGATGACACCAGGTATCTTCCTGCAGTCCCAGACAGCCCAGGAATTGCTGTGCAAAGAGGTATTTTAAAGTGACAGCGCTACCTGGGACCAGTGGAGGGGGGGGGGCAGATATGGATTATCATCTAGCTACAATGATCCTCCAAATTTCTGCATTATTGGTGTCCTCAGGGTGCTGATATGAATGAAAGCTGTGACAGAAGAGGGAGTATAAATCACTAATGACATTTCTGTGTTGGCACTTTGCAATAAATAAGTGGTTCTTGGTTGTAGTTTGGGCACTCGGTCTCTAAAAAGGTTCGCCATCACTGATATAGAGCATCTCGCCCTTTGCAATACGGGATGTGTTTTTTTTACGATGTTCAAATGTTTTCATTTTCTCGTTCAAAAATGTTTGGCTCATTACAATTTCTCCTTGTGTGAATTAGCTCACCTATTGGGATATTTTTTATGACATGCTAAGAGTATGGAGAAATACATATGGTTTCATCTCCTGTTGACATCATTTCTAGGAAATTGACATTTTTATTACCGTATATACTTGTGTATAAGCCGAGTTTTTCAGCACAAAAAATGTGCTGAAAAACGTCCCCTCGGCTTATGCACGAGTCAATAAAATACTTAAAAAAATAATAAACCTATATACTCACCCTCCAGTGGCCCTCATGTTCAGCGCTGCTCCCCCGATGTCTGCGCTGCTTGTCTTCAGGCGCCCACGCCCGTCTTCTTTCTTCTGCTGGGCGACGCCATACTAGGCGTCATACTAGGCGCCGGCCGGGAGAGAGCAATGGCGGCACCCAGCAGAAGAAAGAAGACGGGCGTGGGCGCCTGAAGACAAGCGGTGCGGACATCGGGGTAGCAGCGCTGCACATCGGGGCCACTGGAGGGTGAGTATACACTCGCCGGCCACTTTATTAGGTACACCTGTCCAACTGCTCGTTAACACTTAATTTCTAAACAGCCAATCACATGGCGAGCAACTCCGTGCATAAAGGCATGTAGACATGGTCAAGACAATCTCCTGCAGTTCAAACCAAGCATCAGTATGGGGAAGAAAGGTGATTTGAGTGCCTTTGAACGTGGCATGGTTGTTGGTGCCAGAAGGGCTGGTCTGAGTATTTCAGAAACTGCTGATCTACTGGGATTTTCACCCACAACCATCTTTAGGGTTTACAGAGAATGGTCCGAAAAAGAAAAAACATCCAGTGAGCGGCAGTTCTGTGGGCGGAAATGCCTTGTTGATGCCAGGGGGGCAAGCCTGGCGGCAGGCTGTATACCACTGGCGGCAGGCTGTGGAGGGGGGGGGGGGGGGGGGTCTGTGACCAATGCATTTCCCACCCTCGGCTTATACTCGAGTCAATAGTTTTTCCCAGTTTTTGGTGGTAAAATTAGGGGTCTCGGCTTATACTCGGGTCGGCTTATACTCGAGTATGTACGGTATGTAGTTCATACTATTGAAATTTATATAATTAACTCTAGAGCCTTTTGTTCAGTACCACCTGATATGGGGAATAAAAGGGTTGCCACCCGAAAAAAGAAAAGTTCCTCCCATTTGGTCATATAAATGTTAGCTAATGAGGGGACGGGGGCTTCTCCCCAATAGAGACTTAACATTTTTGGAGAAAAAATTTGTCAAATGAAAAGTAATTGTAGTTGAGGAAAAATTCCACTGCCATAATTAAAAACCATTTTATGGATTCTGCATATGTGCTGTATCTAGTCAAAAAATATGACAAAAATGAGACCCAATACACACTAGCTTTTCCCAAAGTGCCAACACAGCAATTTAGGCAGTAACAAACATATTGCTACCAGAATCTTTGAGCTCAAATCCGACCCTGTCCACGTCTTCTCACTCTTCGTACAGGACCAAGCAGGGCACTACTTGGACTGCCAGAGACTGCAGGAAGGTGCCATCTCTGGCAAACTCTGAGACAGCCGGCGTGCCCACAGAGAGGTCTCTGAGTGCCATCTCTGGCACCAGTGCCATAGGTTCGCCACCACTGCCCTAGATCATGTTCAAACCGTTCCTGGAAATTGGAGAATGCAATGTTACTGGATAGAATGAAGCATTTGACGTGCAGAAAAACTTGAAAGTCCTCAGGGTCTACTTGGGAAAAATGTTTACGGACTGTTGATGCTCTAACAAAATAGTTTACATCCAGATTAGTTTGATATACATCAAAATACTGCTCTACAGTATTTTTCTGAAAACTAGGTTGTACTGTTACTGTGTTATTCTAACTAGAGATAAATTTAGGAAAAAAAATGACAGCTGTTACCTTTTCAATAAGATGTATAACTGCAATGGCATGGGCAATAATAACACTTTGTTAAAACTTGTTTAACATGCTTTCCATGGTCTTCAGTCCGCAGAGGCTTTGGAGTTTATGAAAAGAGACCTAACAGAGTTTACACGCGTTGTACAACATGACACGGCATGCACGATTGCAGCTACTGCTACTGTGGTCAAGGAGAAGCTGGCGGTGAGTTTCACATGGATATAGCTTTGGGAATTTATGCAGTTGATAAAGAGTCTGCCAATGATCATATCCATGACATGAAATGTATGCCGGATGTTCTTGCTAGGCTGGGCTGACATGTGGCCTACAGCTTGTGGAAACGGGCCCTACAGCCTGCTAGCAGACATAATTTCTGGCACTGTAGTTCGGTCGGCAAACATGAGGTCCTGGACAAAGTCCTTCTATACAAAGTCTGCAGTCCGAGGGATTGTTATGTCTATATTGTTGGCAGTAGGCATCTGGATTGTTGGTTCGTACTCAGGGACCATAACATCGTATTAATATATTGTACATTGGGCACATTGTTTGCTTTTGTACTTTTTAGCCCATTTTCTTGCCTTTTTTTCCACTACTTGGAATTTATCAGCCTGAAAACTGACTCTTTTGAACTGGACACAGGGTAAAGTAAAGTATTTACAGGCCAGTAAATCCGTCCAACACATGTCACATGTCACATTTATGCAGATAAAAAAAACAGCAATGGAAAGGCATTTCTACTTATTGCATTGTCTTTTTCCATTGTACAGAAGTCTACCTTAGTTCATTTTCATTCTTTATTCCCATGTTATGATTTGTGTTATGGTGAAAAAGCTGTTAAAGGAGTTCTTATTTGAGCAATTTAGAAAAAAAAGTAGTATCATCCTGTCGTATGTAAAAATATCTGGATGTCACAATGACATGGTGCATTTCTCTTCTTGACAGGTGGAAGGATCCTCTGGAACTACAGAAAAGGTGAAGAAAGGTCTTTCAGACTTTCTAGGAGTCATCTCCGACACTTTTGCACCGTCTCCAGACAAGACAATTGATTGTGATGTTATCACATTGATGGCCACACCCTCTGGGACTACAGAACCTTATGACAGTACTAAGGTATAGTGAGAAAACTGTCTATGCTTCAAATACTTATTCACTATGCAATTGCAGCTGCAAACCTGTACGCGACATTGTGAATAGAAAATATGTATAGAAATGGGTGCATTATTTGACAAAACAAAAATTACTGTATATACTCGAGTATAAGCAGAGGTATCTAATTTTACCACAAAAACTGGGAAAACTTATTTACTCGAATATAAGCCTAGGATGGGAAATGCAGCTGCTCTATAATAAAATGTACAGTAATCTCCCCTTATCAATAACAGTGTTAGTGTAATGTCCACAGCAGAGTGCCTGGCACCCCCCGGTGTAATGTCCACAGCAGTGTGCCCCCCGCCTGCCAGTGTAATGTCCACAGCAGTGTGCCCCTTTGCCCATCGGTGTAATGTCCACAGCAGAGTGCCCCTTTGCCCATCGGTGTAATGTCCACAGCAGAGTGCCCCTTTGCCCGCCGGTGTAATGTCCACAGCAGAGTGTCCCTTTGCCCGCCGGTGTAATGTCCACAGCAGAGTGCTCCCTGCCAGGCATGTGGCCCAATGTATAATAAAGTTAGTACTTGCCCTTTGGCGCTGTCCCCCAGCATCCTCTCCTCCCCACAGCAGGTCTTCAGGTTCCTGGCAGGGCCTGTAGAAGCACATCTATGCGATCTGCTGGCAGAGAAATGCAGTGTTGCCGCCTGCTGACGTCATAGTTCTGTGGCGACAGATTGGATAGACATGCATCTGCTGGCATTGCCAGCAACCCGAGGACCTGCTGCAGGAGAAGAGGACACCGGGGGACAGCCCCGGAGGGTGAGTACTAAGTTTATTTTTTTATATACTCGAATATAAGCCGAGTGGGGCTTTTTCAGCACAAAAAACTGTGCTGAAAAACTCGTCTTGTACTCGAGTTTATACGGTATAACCCATAGAAGAGTTAATTGCTACTAATTTTTTTTTTTAATTTTAATTTCCAGGCACGCTTATACAGTTTGCAGTCTGATCCAGCAACTTACTGCAATGAACCTGATGGTAATTTAACATTTAATAAGTAAAATGTGTTTGGAAGATGCCTTGAATTCTTGTTCTATTCTTACTGCTATGAGAATATTTAATAAAGAAAACACTCACTTAAGCAGTCCATTGGTGTCACATTCTTGCCACACAGTACTTCATACAGCCGTGTTCATGGGTCCAAACTTTGTCTGTTTTTTAGTGTTACCTTACATGTGTTGATGAATGAACAACTACATTTTTAATTACTGTAACATGTCTTCTGATTAACAGGTCCTCTAGTACAGTTTGAAGAATGGTTGACTACCTGGGACTCAGAGGAAAGGAAAGCAGAAATCTCAGAACTACTGGTCTCAAGCCCTTCTATCCGTGCACTGTACACCAAAATGGTATTTCTCTATACACTAATCTACTAAATAGAATAACCATGTGCAGTTTTCATTTGTTTTTCATAGTTTCTATGTAAATCATCTGTTTAATTTTGCTTAACTTTAAAGATTTAACTTGGGATGAACATTTTCAGGTTCACATAAGAGTTGTCCCCAAATATTTTTTCAATAGCCTCCAAATTTGTCACTCTGGCTGATGTCCCTCTAGAAGCCACTGCACCTGCACGAACCCGTGTTCACAGGCAGCATGGACATGCATGGAGCAGATCTGCATGGCTAGTTGGGGCATGGAGTAGCCCCCATTTCTCACAAAGGCTGGTCCATGTCCAGAGTAGCCTCTGTAGCTAATTAACCTGTATTAATACTTTATTTTATTTATATGCTATGTTTTAGAAAATAGTAATAGTGTATAAAGATGGATTAGACTTGAATTTAAGTAAAATGTTTAAATTACTGTATATACTCTAGCATAAGCAGAGTTTTTCAGCACAAACATTTTGCTGAAGAAACCTAACTCAGCTTGTACTTGAGTCAATAATAAAAAAAATAACACTGTGCTCACCTTTCTGATGCCCCACTAGGTCCTCTTCTTTCCTCCGTTTCTCCGGTGCCTCTTCTGGTCCTTTGGCTCCTTCGTGATTGTGTATGCTGGCCGTGCGCGAGGAGCGGAAGGACCTGAAGAGGCACCAGAGCATTCGGGACCGGGTTTATACTGGAGGGGCATGGGCTGGCTGTATACTGGAGGGGCATGGGCTGGCTGTATACTGGAGGGGCATGGGCTGGCTGTATACTGGAGGGGCATGGGCTGGCTAGTTTTATACTAACTGAAGGGTGTGACCAATGCATTTCCCACCTTAGGCTTGGACTCGAGTCTTTTCTTTGGCAATTTAGGAAGGAGACTGGTGGTTGTTCTTTCCATTTATGCATGTATTTTTTTAATAACATCAATGATGCATCTATTTTATAGGTACCTGCAGCTGTTTCACACTCTGAATTCTGGCAAAGATATTTCTACAAAGTGCACCAGTTGGAACAGGTATATAGAAATGCTATGACTGCCATCTGACAAAAGGTCATATGATCTCTGGGTCTCTGGGTTTACCTGTAACCCAGTACAGCTCTGAAGAAACATCAGCCAGCACAGGGGGTGTCTCCCCTTTTAACAGGGGCTCTTATGAATGCCCCAGTTACAGGGGAAAACTTGAAAGAAACTCCCAATAAAATTGTAAAAAATCCCTGCTACACTTTAAAAAAACGTTTTCACCCTCTTTGCCCAAGACTATACATCAGGAGGGCAAGTAAATATGAGAATCTTTATAAAATATCTTACCAGAGAAAAATGCTACCTAATTAACATATTTTGGCTCAAATCATCTTTTCTCCTTCCTTCCTTATCCACTTATTCACTACTGCTATACGGCTATGTACTATCTATTTGCACATGTCCCGTGAAAAAAGGACGTTTATAAATGTGTTGACAGTGACCATATTCAAACTACCTGATCTCCTTAACCCTGGCACATAGAAACACAATTTTCATGTCATTTTAAACAGAAGATTCTCCACTTTTTATGATGTATGGATGCTGAACAGAACCGGAGATATCCACCATTAAAGCGGTTTTCCCACCCTCTGCTTTCTTCGTCAGCTCCATAGAGATGAATGGAGCAGAACAGTCATGCGCGGCCGTCTGCTCCATTACTCTCAGGGTGCAACGAGGAGTCCGACTGAAGTACGTTGGACCCCATCAGACCTCTCGTTTTTGTGATGTAGACCTCTACATCAGACCTCTACATCAGACCTGATCAGACCTCTCGTTTTTGACATGTAGTCAATTATTGGCTAAATTTATGTAGAAAAAAAATATGTGATTATTAAAACGGACATGCAAGTTAAAGTCTCACCGACTTGGCTCCCCAGGATACTGTTCAGCCAATTAGCAGCATACAGATCTCTCTTGGTGAATAGTCCGGCCACCAGCATGGGTGCTCCCCCACCCGGCGGACAACCCAACTGTGCTAACGACCCTTCCCTCTCTCCATCTCTTGGTGAGACTGGGTCCACCCCTCTTTTTTTTTTTTTTTTTTTTTTTTTTTTTTCCTCCTTCTTTCTTTTCCTTTTCTTCCTACTCTTCTTTTTCTCACCCTCCCACTTGCTCTGTGCCTATTTTTCCAAGACTAACCTGTCCCCTCTCTTGGACCTGTACACTCTGTTGTTTCTCTACTCAATTGCCGCCTAGCTGTTATACATTTACTTCCTTTTCTTGTATATTTTTCTGTTATGTCTTACACTTGAAAAGAATCTCTAAAAAATTTCTCACACATCATGAAAAAAAGTAAAAATTGTTATGATATGTAAAGCTTTTCCAGAGATCTCCTCCTCATTTAAAGAAGCGCATAGCAGAACTTCAAAAATTGACATGGACATTCAGGCACCAATAATCATAGGCCATGAAGGGGTTAAATTTTTGTGAATTTCAACTTGCAACTAACTAGATAGAAGCTCCCTGATATGTTGACTTATCATATTTTTCGGACTATAAGGCGCACTAAAAATCCTTTGATTTTCTCAGAAATCAAAGGTGCGCCTCATAGTCCAGTGCACCTTATATATAAACCATACTTACAGACAACAGCTGCCTTGAACTGTGCACAGGTCTGCCACCTGCTGGTCATTCATCCTTATTATCAGGTGCGCCTTATATTCTGGTGCGCCTTATAGTCCGAAAAATACTGTACATAGAAGTTCTGTGGAGAAGGGAGGAAGACCAGTTAGCTATAGGAGCAAAGTCTCCTCTTACATTGTTGCATACATCCTTGCTTAGGTTATTTTACGCTTGAAAAAGTTTCTCACTCTCCTTGTGTTAGATGCTGATGTTTCTTCACTGCGCTGGCTGCGAGGGGTAAAGTTTCATGTCAACATCAGTGGACAGAAGGCTAATGGTCCAGTCCTGTGATTTTTCTTTCAGGGATAATAATTGCAGCCGCGCACTGTGGGACGGCTGCTCGCATTTTTCATGTATCACTTTGCATGTTTTTTGTTTATGTTTTTAGGAAGAGGCAAGAAGAGATGCTCTTAAGCAGAGAGCAGAGCAAAGTGTACATTTTGAAGAACCAAGATGGGAAGAGGAAGAGGGTGAGCAAATCTTTACCAAACAATAAATATATGCCGCATATACTTTTTGTGCTAAAAAAAAAAGAACACTCGTTTTATACTCGGGGATATTAAAAAAAAATACTAGACTCTGTACTTGCCTTTCTGACAGAACCCCCGCCACCCCACCTTACTCCCCGTCCCCAGCAGGTCCCTGATCCCTGCCCACTGGCAGCGCCAGGTCCGTGCGCACTAGCGACGCACAGACTATGATATCAGCAAGTGGCAGTGGACTGGCTAACTATATACAGGAGGGGGGAGGCTTTGACCAATGCATTTCCCACTCTAGGCTTAAACTTGAGTCAATAGCTTTACCCAGTTTTTTTGTGTTAAAATTAGGGGCCTCTGCTTATACTCTGGTACATACTTTGTTTTATTTTCTACTAATACTTCCGTGTAAACAGTGGAGATGGTTTTGTGCTTTTATTTGTTCTATGTAATTTGTGATTTTAACTAAAAACTAAGATACAATTTCTGCTCTTTGAGCCTTGATCTAATTATAACTTTGTGTTGGAGAATCTGTAACTAGCTATGGTGGCTTTATGCAGCTGGGGATTGGTGTTCCAAAAGTGTCAACGCCCAAACCATTTCATAAATGTATGCAACATTTTGCAAACTTGCACTTGATGCTGCTGGAGATGAGTTCCAAATTTGTAAAAGAATCTGTAAGTACTCTACAACACAAGAAAAGGTTTTGATTTAAAGCTTAACTGTAAAGCTATAGTGATTTTACCAAATTATTATATGTGATTCCCCCTTTGAAAACAAACAGAACGATGCTTACTTTGTGCTGCTCATCCTTTTCTTTCCAAAGTTATGGCATTTTCTGTTCTGAAAGTGTTTGACAAAAATCTTTCTCACCAGAGGTGAAGTGGGCGGAGACTTATATATGTCAGTCTATGTCCCCAGTCTGAGGCCAGTTAGCTTACCCACAGATCCCATGATGCCTTGTGTTCTCTCTCAATGTAAATTAGCATTAAATCCATTTAGTTTCCCACAAGTATATCCACTGAACACTGCACAGTGCACATACAGGATGTATATGGTGAAAAACCTTTACAGTTGCAACTTTAAACATGAAAACCCCTCTTTAAAGAGTGACTGCTGACTTCTCTACTCTTACATAACTCCCATGCCATTTTATTGTGCCCCAGAGCTATCCTCACAACCACATTGTATTGTTTTTATACTTGGTTTTCTATCCTCCTTCTTTCTGCTACATGTATGCCCCAAACCCAGTATACAATGGGCTGGTTCAGTATCCTGTCCAAGTTAGATCCTTCTCAAATTCCTTGTTACTTTTCCGTTTAAGTTCCTGCTACCCTTACACCCCGGCTATCTTCTATGCTATTCTTTCTTCCCCTTCTGTGCATAGGTCTTGCCTCCCTTCACTTTTTCCAGCTCACTCCTACACACGGTCAGTAGCGACGCAGACAAGGGTAGGAACTACACAGAGTTCTGAACAACTCCCCCACATGGGCCATGTCACCTATAACATACTATTTTCTGCCTTCTCCAGAACACCTTGCCACCCCTTTAAGGTAAACAAAGATAAATGAGTCTTGTTTTTCCCACCAGAAGAATTTGTCGGAACAAGCTTATCTCGTGGTGCTATCTACGAAGAAAATGTAAGGGTATATCCCTCTGTTATTCCAACTCTAAATGTGGAAACCGATTCTGAGGAACCAGAACAACATAGCAAAGAAACTGTCTGTGTCACAAGCCCTTCAGAAAGCAGCGAAAGTATCTCACCTATCACTCAGATTGACAATCCCGCATACCAGGGGCCTACAGCTCCAGGAGACCACTCTGCCAGTCCATCTTCACACCCAGAAGAGCTAAAAGAAGACAAACCAAATAAGCAATCTTCTCTGAATTCAGAAGAACCAGTGGCCAAAGAAAATGCACAAATTGCAGTTCGTAAGGATGATCCACCGTCTGATCTTCGTGTGTTTGAGCTTAACAGTGACAGTGGGAAATCTACTCCTTCTAACAATGGACAAAAAGGTATGGTTATAACACCGCCATAAAGACTGTTAAGTTTTGTAACTGTAATTATACATTTTCTTAAAAGCTACTGGGAGGAGACTATGCTCCTGTGTCTCCCTGCCGCCTCCTCCACTCTGTGTAATTGACACCACAGTGCCTTCTGTCTGTATTGCTATCAAGATGAAAGTCGCATAAATTCCTCTTCCTGTCTACCATACTAAGTTGAGTGAGTGGACTTTGACAAAACCTTCCTCTATATCCTTGATATATAGGAATTATAGTGCTGACTTCTTTTATTGGCTGCCAGCCCTGTCAATCTCTGTTCTCTCAGTTCCCAAAAAATGCCTCCGGCACATTTCTGAGTTGCCTTACATATATTTTTTCTGCTTGCAGGATCGAGTACAGATGTTAGTGAGGACTGGGAAAAAGATTTTGACATGACAGAAGAAGAGGTACAGTTGGCCCTCTCCCGGGTGGAAGTATCTGGAGAAGTAAGTACTTGATCTTTGGTCAATTTTTACTCAAATCTTTTTTTATATTGAAATTCACATAAGCAGAAATACAAGAGGTGAACTGAGATTTTTATTTTTAATATCACTGCACAGTGCTTAAAGGACATCTACCACCAGATTTAACATTCACTAAAGCAATGCTCATTACCTTAGGGCAGTGATGGCTAACCTTTTAGAGCCTAAGTGCCCAAACTTCAACCAAAAGCCACTTATTTATTGCAAAGTGCCAGCTTAGCAATTAAAGCAGTAATTTATTTCTCCTTGTTCTTTGACAACTTTCAACCGTTCAGCCTCCTTAGGACACCAAAGCATTTGAAAGGAGGAGGGGAAATTTGTCTATCATTGTAGGAAGATTCTGCAGGAAGATTCTTTTTAGTCTTGTCTGGTGAACTTCATGCTTGGGTGATGGCCTGGGTGCCCACAGAGAGGGTTCCGAGTGCCGCCACCCGTGCCATAGGTTCGCCGCCACTGCCTTAGGGGTTAATGGTCAGTGTTTCTCCCATCTTTATCAACGTCCAATAAAGAACCTTATAAAAATACGCTCCAGGCCTCAAGGCTCTGTCCGATAATAAAATATGCAAGCCCCCTTTAGCTACATTCATTTTTCAAGCCCAAGCGCTGCGGTTGCCCAGCCGTCTGCAAATCTTGCATCTGTGTCTTCAGTATTAGACACGTTCAGTACACAACAAAAGGGATGTTCTATAGTCATAATAAGTGACACATTGACAAGGTGAAATTCAAAGTGAATACCTCTTATCATTATGAAGATTAGATACATCATATTCCTATATTTACATGAATAAATCATCATAAAATTACTAAAAATAAAAATAGCCAAAAATCTGCATTTCAGCTGGCAATTTTAACGCAGACACAACTTGCTACTAACGGGAGCCTGTCACCAACTGCACGACTGTTAAACCCCCAAACATACCTTATAGGATGTAGTAAATGTTGTCCAGGCATGTCCTTATAATGATTGTGTGCCGGCCTTATGCTGAAATATCAATTTATATTCACAATGCAATCCACAAATGTGTTTAAAAATACGCCCCTGTTCTGTCAAAATCATTTTTTACAGAATATTTTAAAATTTATTGACCTACATTTTGATAAAAATGGCTTTATCTGTTACAAATGTGATTAAAAACCAAGTATAAGGTCTTGATGATCAGGATTTGTTTTACATTGCTTTAATGTATAGACCTTGTATGTGAGGTATATCTGCAAATACATGTGTTTATGTATTTTCCTTTAAGTTTTATCACAGTTTTATGAAGGTGTCTGTAGTTCTTGAAGACAAATAGAATTGTCAGCTTCTCTGCTTTCAAAATAATGAAGCTTTTAGGGATGCACTTTTTAATGTGTGTAATTTGTGTATTGTATGTAAAAACCATAACAAAATGCAAAATAGATTTGTTTTTACATGTCAATAACATAAAAAATTGCCTTGCCAACTGGAGGTTCAAACCCACTGCATTTGCTGTTCTGCTTCAAAAACTGTAACTTTACCTTTTCCGTTCTTCTAGCTGGAGGATGAAGACTGGGAAAACTGGGAATAACATTTGGAGAAAGATCACAGCTTCTTCACCTGGACACTACTCAAAGAGCTGAAAACTTTTTCCTCTGATATCCCTTGAGGTGCACTGGGTAGCACAATCGAACTGGAGAGATGAAATGCATCAGTGTGTTTTGCCATTGGAGGTTTCTAAGGCGTAGATGAATATCTTATTTTAAGTTGACCATTTTATGCAGAGCCTTGCCTTTCTCTGTTAGGTTAAAAAACAGTTGACATTTCATTCTACCTGGAGCCAGTTGCATGCGGGGGTGGCGTTCCTTGGCAGGACGGCTTAGTAGCTACTTCTTGTGTTGTAATATGCTTGAATAGATTTGCTTTCTTATTTGGGAACATCACACTGAACAGTTCTGATCTTTCTAACGTAGGAAATTTTGCTCCATTTTGGTAAATTGATTTGTATGTACGGATTGGAAAACTCCTACAGAATGCTTGCTTTATGTAAGACAGTCTTTCCAACCAGTGTCAGTCTTTGTCATCCATATTATATATTTTGAGGATTTTTCTGAATAGGAAAATTTCAGACAAATATTGATGCAGATACAGTAATGTAAAACATAAAAAACATGATCTGTCTTTGCCAAATGGATTGAAAAACTGCTATCCACTGATAAATGATCTTATTTTCTGTGAATTTTATGCAGAAATGTGTGTAACTTTTTGCTGTGGGGACCAGATTTGCAAATGTACATTGTTATGTTAGTTTTTCTTAGAATTATCAACTCCTTCTATTGTCATTTCTTTGTGCAATATATATTTCCTATTTATTATGGCAGCAAGGCAGAGGAGGGGCAACATTTTTGGTGAAAATATCACAATTAATTGCTTTTTGGTCTTTTTCTCCCTCCTAAATCTTGCACCAACTTTTAGAGTTTAAGGCTCAAATGGCTGGATGACATTTATTCTCTTTACATTTACTGCATAGAAATCCAACATAAAGCTCCTTTATTTTCTAGTAAATAAAGTACATCAAGCAAGGCTGTACCTCTTCTGAATCAATTTATTTCCATCAGTCAATGCTGCATAACATTTAGATTTTGAGACCTGACTAAAATTCCATTGGTTTTAATATTTAAAGAGAACCCGTCAGGCAAAATAACCCTCTAAACCAGTGGTTCTCAACCTTTCTAATGCTGTGACCCCGCAATACAGTTCCTCATGCTGTGGTGACCCCAAACCATGCAACTCGCAGTAAAAACACAGTAAAATTTCGGCTCCGATGGCTTTAGACGACCCCCGGTTTTGGTCGTTCGACCCCCGCTGGGGTCCCGACCCACAGGTTGAGAACCACTGCTCTAAACTAAATATATTTTCTTAAACTGCCATTAGAAAGCATTGCCTCTATCCCTTCATCGTCCCTCTACATGCCTGTTAACTTAAGCAATGAGGTCAGACGAGAATACCCCTTTAAGCTTTCCAGCTTATTCATGAGTGGGAAGCACAGCCACACCCCCTGTTCTTGACTGACAACCTGTATAATTATGTGAGGTATAATGGTGTAATGGCTCCTCCATGTGCTTCCTGGTGCTGGCGGCCATGCCCCCTGCAAGCCTGTGTGTGTGTATAGGAGAGATACAACCGCTCCAGGCAGCCGTGTAGCTGATGTCTGTGTCTCACACGTGTTTTAGGAGGGAGAGCATGTCAGCAGATAAAGCACAGACACTGGCAATGCATTACTATACATTACACACAGACATGAGCAGGCAGAGGAGAGGGGAGGGTAACTGGGGTGACATCACTGCCTCTGACCAGCCTCATTTACATAATAAAGAAAAGTGATTTTAAAATGATTAATGTATGAATTGACTAGATAAAGGCTGTGTTGGGATCCTTGTGAGCTGCTCCAACGTAGTAGTGACAGGACTAGTGACAGAGACCTGGTGACAGGTGTCCTTTTAAGGTCATATTGGATTATACCCAAGTCACTGGGCATCCCTCTATTTCCATAGCGTCCCCCATGACGGCCCCAACTGGAGGATGACCCTTGACCTCTGTAGGGACAGGAAGCAGAAAGGTTAAATACCCCACCCCGGCATCCGTACTCCAGTGGCTTCCTGTCCCTACACAGGGCAGGGAGTAGAGAGAAGTCTCTCCTCATCCCCTGTAGTTGGGACGGTGAGGGGGGATCATAGGAGGCGCAGGGATTTTCCCCTTACCCCAGGCAGTCTCGGCCTCGATCGGACCCCGGTCCTTTCCTCTGCCGCAGAAGAGACTGCATTTCCTCCGGCTCTGCCCGCACCTCCGTGAAGCTAAGGATACCTGGAGCGCGTCCATCACGGAAGTCACGTGAGCCGTCTGCCGTCTGACTCTGGTGATGACGTCCGCCGGAAATGACGGAGCCGGATTTGACGTCATGATGGCGCGACCCGGAAACAGGAGCGTGGAGCGGTAAGATTCAAAAAAGCGAGGTATGCACGTTGATCTGAGGTCTAATGATCGCATGTCAGTCCTGACTCGGGTACTTTCAAGATCGGACGCCATTCTAAGCATTTCCCAGCCGTCAAGGTCGGTCATATGCGGTATACCTCAAGAACCTCCACATAAAAGACAAAGGATTATAGAATCCATGTCAGATTCAGCATCTGACTCAGAAGTACTAAAGAATCTGTTGATATGGATCCTGGGCCCTCCAATTCGGCTAGTAAAATGGAATCTAGATATCTACTGGCAACTGAAGATCTAGAACCACTTTTGAGAGCTATGAGGGATACACTCAAAATAGAAGAAGTGGAAGAGACCAAGACTATCTAAGATGAGCTATTTGGACTTCTTAAGGTCAAAAAGAGACGCGTGTTTCCAATTAACAATACCCTCAAGGAATTAATACTAGAAGAATGGAGTGAGCCAGAAAACAGAATTTCCATATCTAAAGAGTTTAAAAACAGTCTTTCTTTTGACTAAGCTGAAACCAAAGTTTGGAATTCTACGCCTAAAGTAGATATCCAGATCACAAAAATGACCAAAAAGACAGACCTACCATTCGAAGACGTGATCCAGCTTAAGGATCCCTTGGATCGGAAGGCGGACAGCCTTCTGAAAAAGACATGGGAGTGTGCCATGTTAAATTTAAAATCTAATATTGCCACAACATCCATGGCACGCACACTCTTTCACTGGGTGACCGAATTGGAAAGTCATATTAGAGATGGCACCCCTAGAGAGATGCTATTAAGTACCTTCCCCACATTAAGAGCGGCTACAGCCTTCATCGCCGACGCCTCTGCAGAAGGAGTAAGAATAAGCGCCAAAGAAGGGGCACTATCTAATTCCGTCAGGAGATCACTCTGGCTTCGCCAATGGACTGGAGATTTTAGGTCAAAGTCAAAACTATGTGGTATTCCATTTGAAGGGGAATATCTATTCGGTTCTGAACTAGACACGCTTCTAGAAAAAGCAGCAGATAGAAAGAAAGGCTTTCCAGAATCAAGAAATAATCCAAGGAAGCAGCCCTTTCGGGACTCCAAGGATAGGAAACAGTCAGAGGAAAAGGTAAACAGGGCAAGTGGAGCTACCCTAAAGGAGGAAGAGGCTTCCTACTTAGCGCTAGTAACTCCGCTCCAGCGTACAGAAAACAATGACGCCAGAGTGGGGGGAAGATTCTTGAGATTCCATGCGCAGTGGGATCAAATAACATCAAATCTCTGGATACTAAGTATTCTTCAAGTCTTTCAGGCCAAACGCTACACAGATGCCTCCAGTTTGTGCCAACCACTGCACTGGCTACCTGTCTCCTTCCGTATTCACTTTAAAATAATAACCCTCATCCACAAAGCTCTGAATAATGCTGCACCTCCCTATCTCTCTTCTCTCATCTCAGTCTATCGCCCTTCCCGTGCTCTTCGATCTGCCAGTGACATTAGATTAATCTCTACCTTAATTCGAACCTCCCATGCACGTATCCAGGACTTCTCCCGAGTTGCACCAATTCTCTGGAATGCCCTTCCCCAGACTCTGAGACTAATACCCACCCTCCAAAGCTTCAAACGTGCTCTTAAAACCCATCTCTTTAGGCAAGCCTATCACACTCGCTAACTGCTTGAAATGTCAACTCTCCCTTTACTAATCCATCCTATGTCCTATCTCCCATCTGTTATCTGGCAAACAGCTGATATATACCAAGCTCCAGGCTTCTCTGCAGTCTTTTTCACCTAGAACCCTGTAAATAAGATGGCGGCTGATGGCTGGTTCAAGCAGCAACATCGTTGTTTAGTAAATTATTTATTAAATTATTTTATATTGGTCCCCTATGAAGAATGGCTGGACCATTATACAACCTCTTGTGTCACTCCCTCATCTTCATAGTCTGTAAGCTCTTGTGAGCAGGGCCCTCACTCCTATTGTTCTATATGACTGTTTGTTCTTTGTAATGTAATATAGTTGTATATGTCCCCTATGATTTGTAAAGCGCTGCGGAATTTGATGGCGCTATATAAATAAAGATTATTATTATTATTAAGAAAGTTACCACATAGAGCTAACCTCTAACCAAAAAGTTTGTCCTGACAGGACAACCCTCTCAGCCCTGGTTTGGTCAGAGATACAAAAGTTGATACAGCTGGACATCATCATCCCTGTGGCTCAGGAACATCTAAAAGAAGGGCACTACTCTCCCCTCTTCTTCTTTTTTTTTTTTTTTAAATCAAAGCATTTTTATTAAAGATTTTGTCATTTTTTCCACACACAGTACATTTACACATTACACACCAAATGGCCAGTAAAACAACTGGCAGGACAGACATCACATAACACATTCCCCAATAACCCCCCCCCCCCCCCCCCGGTCGCAGCCAGCTACTCTCCCCTCTTCTTGATAAAAAAGCCGAACGGCACATTCAGGATGATTTGCAATCTGAAGAACCTGAACAGATACATACGTTACCGGAAATTCAAGATGGAAACAGTAAGCTCAGCAGCCGTCCTGATCAAACCAGGAGCCTTTATGTGTACGATAGATCTGAGAGATGCGTACTACCATGTGCCAATCCATTCAGCCCCATTCGGCCCCAAGGACATTCACAAAAATTATGGTTGAAGTGGTAGCATTCCTGAGGAAAAAAGGGATATTAGTCATACCCTACCTGGACGACTTGTTAGTCATACGCTACAAGAACTAATACATCACCGAAATGTCACAATGTTAATCCTGCGACAGTTAGGCTGGATGATAAATTTGGAGAAATCCAATCTAACCCCAAGTACAAAAGTAGTCTTTTTAGGAACATTATTGGACTCGATTCAGCAAATGTCCTTCTTACCACCAAAGAAGATAATGAAGCTGATACAACAGACTACAACATTTCAGGGAAGAGATCAATGCACAGTAAGGGAAGCCATGAGAATCCTGGGAATTATGACATCATCCATTCAGTGTGTACAGTGGAGCTAGAGCCACACAAGATCCCTTCATAGCTGGATATTGGCTTCTTGGGACAGAAATCCTCAGCACCTGAATCAAAAAATAAAGATACCAGAAGTGGTCAAGCGATCCTTGGATTGGTGGAAAAACACTTCAAACCTAACAAAAGGAGTATCATGGCATCCCTGGCCAGTAATAAATATCCGGACAGATGCAAGTCAGTCAGGCTGGGGAGCCGTCCCACCCAGGGTCTATGGCCACCGTCAATCAGATCCCACTCATCAAATTACTGAGAATTGAGAGCTGTCCTAGAGACTTTGAGAGCCTGCACTCTAATTTTAAAGGGGAAACATATAAGGATATACTCGGACAATACCACGAAGGTGGCTTACCTTCGACATCAAGGGGGTACCAGGAACCCCAATCTCCTCAGTCTCTCAGAGAAGATATTTGCATGGGCAGAAACCAACATCTGCTCCCTCTCAACCACCCATCTAAAGGGGGAAGAGAACTTGATAGCGGACTATCTCAGTTGTCAGGTCATAGACCAAAACGAGTGGTGTTTGAACGAGAACATCTTTGCACGTCTCACACAAAGATGGGGACAACCAGCAATAGATCTCTTTGCCTCCAGCAAAAATGAGAAGGTTCCTCACTTCTTCTCTCTAGAACCAAAGACTCCGTTTTGTCAAAGGGACGCCTTCAGTCAGTCCTGGAACGGGCCTCTGATGTATGCATTTCCCCCCATACCTCTCATATCAAGAGTGGTTCAGAAGATCAGAGTGGATCAAGCAAGGGTTATTCTCATTGTTCCCTGGTGGCCAAAGAGGAACTGGTTTCCGTGGTTAGGGAAGATGGCGTTGGAAAAACCTATCATGCTGGAACCTCTAAACGACCTTCTGTTCCAGGGTCCAGTATACCATCCAGACCCACAGGCCCTCCAGCTCTCGGCATGAATCCTGAAAGGATGTTGTTGATATCCAAAGGGTTATCAAATAAGGTAATTTCCACGCTCAAGGCAAGCCGCAAGGCGGTTACTCACAAAATCTATTCCAGGATATGGGGAAGATTTGTATCCTTTTGTGACAGGACTCCTCCTAACCAACTATCCCCTAATATTTCACAGGTGCTAGACTTCCTGCAAGCAGGATTTGACAAGGGCCTTAAAACGAGTTCTTTAAAAGTCCAGATTTCCGCCCTCAGCGCATTCTGCGACGCCCCACTAGCAGGAAATAGGTGGATTCAAAGGTTTGTCAAGGCTACCACTAGACTAAGACCACACATAAAACAAAATATCCCCAATTGGGATATCTCATTAGTACTAAATTACCTCACGAAAATACCATTAGAACCCCTAGAAACAGTTAAACTTAGGGAACTGACGTTAAAACTCACCTTCCTTATAGCTATAACAACCGCTAGGCGTTTGGGAGAAATTCAAACCTTGTCAATTAAAGAGCCCTATCTCAAAATGTATGAGGACAAGGTCGTACTAATGTTAGATAAAACCTTCACAACCAAGGTAGCCTCATCTTTTCACCGTGATCAAGAGATTATTCTACCTTCCTTTTGTCAGAACCCAAAACATGCCAGAGAATGGGAGTGGCATACATTGGACGTCAGAAGATATCTTCTACATTATCTTGAAGTCACCAAGTCCTGGAGAAAACATGACAACATTCTCCTACAGTTCAAGGGAAGAGACAAAGGCAAAAAGGCTTCAAAAGCATCCATTACTAGATGGATCCGGACTGTCATCAAAGAAGCTTATGATGCCAATAACTTGGACATTCCAGGGACTATTAGGGCCCATTCAACCAGAGGAGTGACAGCCTCTTGGGCTGAGAAACGTGGGGCCTCACTAGAGGACTTATGTAGAACAGCTACTGGGTCTACTCACCTAACTTTTGCCAAACACTATAGGCTAGATGTTCAGATCGCTAGAGACCAGTCCTTCGGAAGGAAGGTCTTACAAGCTGTTGCCCCCCCCCCCTAATTACTTATCTGGTACATCTCCAGTTGGGGCCGTCATGGGGGGACGCTATGGAAAAGGAGAATTATTCTCACCGTTAATTCGGTTTCCATTGGTCCACCATGACGGCCCATATATATTCCCACCCTGAATTTTGAAAAGTTTAAGTTGCCTGTTTGTTCTGTGTGCAATAATAACATAAAATGGGTTGCATCCAAGGCCGGTGTAGTTATTTGGTAGCCACTGGAGTACGGATGCTGGGGTGGGGTATTTAACCTCTCTGCTTCCTGTCCCTACAGAGGTCAAGGGTCATCCTCCAGTTGGGGCCGTCATGGTGGACTAATGGAAACCGAATTAATGGTTAGAATAATTCTCCTTTTTTTTTGTAGATAGGAGTATTTTGAGGGACTGTTTAATAAGAAAAATACATACATTTGATTTCAGGCACTTATTAAAATAATTTATGAATGGCAAATAATACATACACATGACTAAATACAAAACTTCTGCCTGACTAGAAACGTTTAAAAGACGATATAAATTTTATTAATTACTATTAAAAACGGATGGGACCAGTCCTATCAGGTACACACTGATACTTTTCAGGCATTGGCCAGCATTGACGGACTAGTGCAGTGGTCCTATCCCCAAGACAGCCCTGTTTAGGGAATTGTATTGCACTGTCCCGGTTTTGCGAGCCACAAGTGGTCTATCATAAAGTGCTTATTTTGATAGCTTTGATAGGCCTGTGTGAAGGTGCTGGTGTTTACCAGTGACCTAATTCAAATAAACATTGTTAGTACACCTAACGCGTTTCTGCATCCCCTTATTTGTATTGGGATACGTCCTCAGAGGTGCTTAAACTGTAAAAGGATGATGATTTTAGGTATTGAGTCACATCCCTAGCATTTCCCCCCACGGCATTGTAGCAGGCTGTCACGCGGCCGCCACATGCTGGGGGTTATATCTGGTTAACCCCGCCCCTACCCGGGAACCAACGGGGGGCGTGAGTAAAACCCGGCTCGGGGTTTGTCAAATACTAATCGCCACAATCCGATTGTGTGGACACAATCCCAGCGCAGCCACCTGTTTAATACCTGTCAAAACCGTGCATTCCCCCAAAAAGATGAACAGTCCAACAAAAGTGCGATCCACAACCCTTAGTAAATGAGCCCCAATATGTATAGTTGGGGCAAATGGGGCGACTATGGGGGTGTTTTTTGTAGTGTAGCAGGGGATTTTTATTTTTTTATTATATGGGGAAATGTCATTTTTTTTCTATGAATAGTTTTTGTGTATGTGTGTTTTTACCACTTTTTACCAACCTATGAGGTCATAAAACATTATGGGGACATTTTCACTTATTTTTCTAATTTTACTTTTCTTTACAAGAAAAGGCATCTATAAGAACCTCAGTTACATAGGAAAACCACCACCTCCCACTGGTGGTGCTGATCAGAGCTGCACTGGATCTAAGGATTGCGCTGCGCTCCTTCAGCATGATGCTGTGAGGAGTGGAGAAGTGGTAACGAACCGCATCTCCCTTGTCCCTAGGGTCTCTGACACCCGGATACCGGGTCCTGCTCTAAAGACGTTGCTGCAGATTCCAAACCTGCATAACGGCCCCCTCATTAAACACACTGCCCCCCATCAATTTTATATATTGGGCCCCCTCATTATAAACTTACCCCCATCCCCCAGGAATTTTACATAGGGCCTCATTATACACAGTGGCACCCCAGGAATTTTACATAGGGCCCCCTCAGTATACATGCTGCCCCCTCATTATACACCCCCCCCTTGTGAATTTTGCATAGGGCCCCTCATTGTACACATAGCCCCCCCATACATTTTGCATAGGGCCCCTCATTATACACACAGTTCCTCCTCCTGTGGTCCCCTTTCCTTCAACCTCCTCCTCCTATCCTCCAGCCTCCTCTTGTAACCCCTGTCCTCCAGCCTTCTCGTGCAGTGTCCTGTCCTCCAGCCTCCTCATGTGGCCTTCTGTCTTTCAGTCTCCTCATGTGGCCTTCTGTCTTTCAGCCTCCTCCTGTGGCCTCCTGTCCTCCAGCCTCCTCCTGTGGCCCCCTGTCCTCCAGCCTCCTCCTGTGGCCCCCTGTCCTCCACCTCCTCCTGGCCCTGTTCGAGCCCCTGCTGCCCCGTCCCCCACTCATCCTCCTTGGCGCTGTCCCAGCTCCCCTGTTCACATCCCAGCCTCCTCCTGTTACCCCCTGTCCTCCAGCCACTCCTCTCGTGCACCCCCTGTCCTTCCAGCCTCCTCCTGTAGCCCTGTCCTCAGCCCCTCCTCGTAGTCCCCCCTGTCCCTTCAGCCTCCTCCTGGAGCCCCACTGTCCTTCGTCAGCTCCTCCTGTAGCCCCCTGTCCTTCAGCCTCCTAATCTCCTTCTGTGGCCTTCTGTCTTCCATCCTTCCCCTGTGGCCTCCTGTCCAATAGCCTACTGCTGTAGTCTCCAGTACTCCAGCCTCCTCTTGTGGCCTTTTGTCCTCCAGTTTCCTCCTGTAGAATTCTGTCCTCCAGCCGCCTCCTGTCCTCCAGCCTTTTCCTGTTATCCCCTGGTCTCCCCTTACCTCTGTGGCTTTCTGTCCTCCAGCCTCCTCCTGTCCTCCAGCCTCCCCCTGTAGCCTTATATCCTCCAGCCTCCTACTGCCTCCTCCTGTGGCCCCCTGTCCAACAGCCTTCTCCTGTAGTCTCCTGTACTCCAGCCTCTTTCTATGGTCTCCTGTCCTCCAGCCTCCCCCTATAGCCTTCTATTGTCCAGCTTCCTCTTGTAGCCTTCGGTCCTCCAACCTCCTCCTGTAGCGTCCTGTCTTCCAGCCTCCTCCTGTAGCGTCCTGTCCTCCAGCCTCCTCCTGTAGCGTCCTGTCCTCCAGCCTCCTCCTGTAGCGTCCTGTCCTCCAGCCTCCTCCTGTAGCGTCCTGTCCTCCAGCCTTCTCCTGTAGCGTCCTGTCCTCCAGCCTTCTCCTGTAGCGTCCTGTCCTCCAGCCTTCTCCTGTAGCGTCCTGTCCTCCAGCCTTCTCCTGTAATCCCCTGTCCTTCACCTACCCTGTGGCCTTCTGTCCTCCAGCCTTCTCCTATGATCTCCTGTCCTCCCCCAGAAGCCTTCTATCCTCCAGCCTCCTCCTGTAGCCTTCTATCCTCCTGCCTCCTCCTGTGGCCCCCTGTCCAATAGGCTCCTCCGGTGGCCTCCTGTCCTCCAGATCCCTTCTATGGCCTACTGTCCTCCATCCTCCTCCTATGGCCTCCTGTCGTCCATCCTCCTCCTGTCTTCTAGCCTCCTTCTGTAGCCCCTTGTCCTCCAGCTTCCTCCTGTAACCTCCTGTCCTCCAACCTCCTCCTGTAATGGCAGCTACATGGGTATCATGTGCGACCTCACCTACACATTTGCACTTGATATCAATTGATGCACCTGCAGCAGACAAACAACTAGTCCTGTGTAGTTATCACAAGGTCTTCTCCATGTTATCAGCGAGGAATTTACAAACTACCACCTGTGACCAGGGCCTAACTGTGTCTGTGCTGGTAATGGGATCCAAGTGCTAGTTGATTTTTACAAGGGCATCATGTGATAGCACTGTAGATGTGAGGGCAAGGCAGTCACAAGATGCCCTGGAACCACTGTTACATACGTTCTGCAGCAGCTGAGGTGTGTATCATTGTTTTGCGAAGTTGAGTGTGTATTATGAGGTTCTGCAATAGGTATAGTGTGTATTATGAAGTTATGCAGCAGATGAGGTATGTATTATGATGATCTGCAGTAGCTGAGGTATGTATAATAATGTTCTGCAGCAACTGTGGTTTGTATTATATTTTCTTCAGCAGTTGTGGTTTGCTTTTGATCTGCAACAGATTCTTCATCAAGGTATGTATTATGAAGTTTTGCAGAAGCTGAAGTGTGTACTATGAGGATCTACAGTAGCTGAGGTATGTATTACTTAATTCTGCAGTGGCTTAGGCATAGCTCCCAACCGTCCCGATTTTGACGGGACTTTCCCGTTTTTCGTACCTCTGCCCCGCGTCACGGGCAGCTATGAGATTGTCACGGATTCTCCCCCAGGTCCCGCTGTGTCCGCATAGTAAATACTTTGAAAGTCTGAACTCACAGTACAGAATGGCTTCTCAGACATCGGGAGGGAATCCTTTCAGAGAAGTGTCGGGCTTAGCGGAGAGCAGGACCACTCTAGCTTCAGATCAGCATCTGTCCATAATATGTCACTGCATCTCCTAGGGTTCCCCAGAGCAGACATCGGGAGGAATCCTTTTCAGAGAAGTGTCGGGCTTAGCGGAGAGCAGGACCACTTCATCAGCTTCAGATCAGCATCTGTCCATATATGGTCACTGCATCTCCTAGGTTCCCCAGAGCAGACATCGGGCAGAGATCCTTTTCAGAGAAGTGTCAGCTCAGCCGAGAGCAGGGACCACGTCATCAGGTCAGATCATATCGTCCATATATGGTCTCCAGGGCTTCCCCAGACACAAGCTCTTTATAATTAAATTACAAAGTTTTGTCCCAGGCTGAGATTCGAATCTGGGACCCCTGCACTGCAGACAGGACTTAACTTACTGAGCTATAGGCCCAGTGATCAGAGTGAGGATTCTGGTAACTAAGACTTGTTATCTGCCATTTACAACTGTGACACAGACTAATGCACTGATATATAGAGAGGGATCTTCTCAGATGATTCTTTTAATTATTGGACTATTATTATTATTATATTATTATTATTATTAATGTTATTATTTTTAATTTGAGACGATTATTAATATAGAAAAAATAATAATAATCATCTCAATAATTAATAATACTCCATAATAATATAATAGTCGCAATAATTACAATAATCTCTGAGAGATCCTCTCTATATACCAAGGCATTAACCCCTTATGAACGCAGGTTTTTTTTCTCTCATTTCTCGCTCTCCACCTTCAAAAATCCATAACTTTTTCATGTTTTCCGTGTACAGACCTGTTGAGGGCTTTTTTGTGCTTAACAAATTTTACTTTCCCGTAATATTATTTATTTTAACATGCCGTGTACTGCGAAGCTGAAAAAAATTCCAAATGTAGATAATTGAAAAAAAAAAACCACGTGCACGTTCTTTGGGCTCAGTTTTTACACTTTGACTGTGCACTCAAAATACAACCTCAGCTTTATTCTTTGGGTTCGGTGCGAACGAGGCGGTGATAACCAAATTGATATAGATTTTATGTGTTTTATACATTTTAAAAATTTAACAATGTGTACAAAAAAAAAAAAAAAATTGCCATCTTCGACGCTAATAACTTTTCAACTATAAGCGCCACGGTGCTGGGGGAGTGTCATTTTTGGCGAAATGAGGAGACGTTTTCATTGCTACCATTTGGAGGTCTGTGCGACATATTGATCATTTTTTATTCCATTTTTTATGTGTGTAAAAGGTGTAAACGTCACATTTCGGACATTTGGGCGCATTTCCCGCCTCGGAGGTCACCCGGCCGTAACCGTTTTTTATTTGATACCTAATATGTCTGTGATTTTACTGTTATTAGTTTTATATCAGTTCTAGCGAAAGGGGGGTGTGATTGAATTTTAAATATTTATTTCATTTTTTCTTTTTAAACTTTTTTTCTTTTTTTTTTCACATTTTTAGACCATCTAGGGTACATTAACCCTAGATGGTCAGATCGTTCCTATTATTACTGCAATACTTCTGTATTGCAATATATGGCATTTTTGCAGCTCATTCATTCATGAGCCACTGGCTCATGTAACGAATCGCAGAAGCCAGATAGCTTCGGGTCAACGAAGACCCAAGGCTGACCATGGCAACCGATCGCCGCCCCCCGATGACGTTCGGGGGCGCGACGATCAGAATAAGTAAGGCGGCGCAACGACGGTTAATAGCCGCGATCGGTGCAGAGCAACGAACCGCGGTTATTAGCGGTGGGGGTTTGCTCAATATGCACAACCCCCACCTTGTATGAAGAGGACTCAGCCGTGAGTTAGTACCAAAATTCTATCCTTGATAATCATAGAGCTGATAGCTCAGTGGGTTGGGGCGCTGTGTTATTATTGTTCATGGACACTGCAGGTTCTAGGTTCAAATCCCAATGAGGAAATTTTTTTTATTTTTAATTGAGATGATTTATTATTATAGTATGGCTAAATAATTTGGGGCGTGGCCAGGGAGTGATTGGGGGTGTGGCTTAGGGGATCGCCGCTACGCGTGCCGCCATTTGTCCCTCTTTCCCTTTCACAGATGTTGGGAGTATGGCTTAGGTGTTCTGCAGTGGCTTAGGTGTGTATTATTTGGTTCTGCAGTGGCTTAGGTGTATATATTTGGATTCTGCAGTGGATTAGGTGTGTATTATGTTACTAGCAGTAGCTGGGTATGTATTACATGGTTCTGCAGTAGCTGAGGTTGCATGAGATGTTCCACAGCAGCTGCACTGTTTATCATGATGTTCTGCAGCAGCGAGGTGTGCATTATGAAGTGCAAAAGTGGAATAAATTGGGGGTTTTTTTAGTGAGTTTTATGAGCAACGTGTTATCTGGTGCTCTGGAGAAGCGCTATTATTTCTGGGGAGAATCATTTACTTTTTAAAAAAAAAAGGTGGGTGTGGGACACTAGTTTGCGCCCAAGGGTTGCCGCCAACATTAATGTGGCCGAATGTTCCAAAGAGGTACTCCTAGGACTCAGGAATGAAATAAGCCCTTAAATGGTTTCACCTATAGCTGTCAGCAGATGGCATATTACCCTTCTTATATTGCAAGAATGTTAGTGAAGAAAGGAAGAGATAGAGAGGAAACAACAACCTAAGAGCACTCAATTTAATTAATCAAGACCTTTATTGGCAGGACCAAAGCATTTAAATATGAATTGTGGGGTGCAGGTCATGGGTAAAAGGAGAACGGAACATGGGGTGTGGGGGGTATTATAGTCCATATGTCTCTCTGTTATATCACACACATCTCCTTGTTATGATAGCAGGGACATATTGTGCTGCAAGGCAGTGTTCTCTCTTCCTCCAGCAGATGGTGCTCTTCTTTCCCTCCTCCATGGTGCAGAAGCTGGGAGGAGATCTCCTTAAGTGAGTGTCCTCACAGCAGCATAGCAGAACGTGGACCTCATCTCGGTGCCTCCTGGTCTATCATGTTTGCGCAATTGCATTCCCGGGAATGTACGTGCTATCTGTGTGCCAGACTCCTGCCATGTTGGGGCACTCAGTCTGTAGCGGCTCAAATCTGGCGGTCTCTGGGTTTGTTAGTTTCTTCATAATTTGGAGCCGTCGTATCGCTGTACTCGTAGACTCTGGATCACTTTCTGGGATGAATGGGACTCCAGTGCTGAAATGTCCTCCTGGCTTTTTTAGCTGTGGTCAGCTTGATGGTCCATGATGGTCTGGTTGAGTTTGGTTTTCCAGGTCGCCAGGGACCACCTGTGTGGCAGCTTTGGTGGTATCCGTGCATGCTGTTCTAAGTGAGCCAGGAATCATAGGCCCTCTTCCTGGACTGTATATTTATGGAATTGCCCAGTTCTCTTCTACAGACCCTGTAGAGGTGCTCTGATGGACTTGGAGACGTTTGCAGAACTCTAGTGATACATATTTCTGTTGGACTGGAGTCCAACCCTTGCAGTCCCTGGGTAGTTTGTGTGGTCTCCAGACCTCAAGCCATACAAAGGATAGGGGATATGGTGTGTCAACTTTTTGTCCAGACTGTCATCGGAGGTTTAAGTCTGTAAAATAGAATCGCTTCTGATTGTAGGCCTTGCCGGATGCTTGCTTGAACTCTCGATTGGCGGATTTCCAGGACCCAGGGTATGTGACCTGTCAGCCACTATCAGTGGGCAGCCAAGCCACTCTTGCGATTCCTCTAGAACGCCATGATATTGGTATTATATAAGTTGATGGGTAGAGCCCGTGGTGGCTAAATTTCTCAGCAAATTCCAGTTTGCCTGGAGACTCTTTAAAGGAGCACTACACCACAAATCTACTTAAAGGTAGATCGTGGTAGGTGGATCAATGGGCAGTGAGGATTAGCCCTTTAAAGGCCTAATCCACGTCCCCGCATTCTTGAGTAACTTATTTGACTTTAGGTATTTTCATTATGCGTCTGCTGTGGGTAGCTCATCATGAGGTTACAGGAGGCGGCACTCCACACCCCGGAAAAAAAAAAAAAAAAAAATAAAACAAAAAAAAAAAAAGCACAAAAAAAGAACACAGGGAAAAAAAAAAAAAAGAAAACAAAAAAAACAAGGCATAAGACACTACCAAAGAATACCACTTTACTCTCCTACTCACCATCTTCGACCGCAGCTGCTAGTAGCTGCGCGCCCTCGTCCGACTATCCTGCAGTCTGCTCATGCGCAGAACAGGAGGCCCACACGCCTGTGCAGCCCCGGCTTTGGAGCAGACCAACGCAGGCCTGCTGTTGCGCTGCGCAGACTGCAGGATCGTCGGACGAGGCGAGCAGCTACAAGCTGCTGCGCGTCGAAGATGGTGAGTAGGAGGGTAAAGTGGCTACGCGGGTGTGGAGTAGCCGCCTCGTGTAAACCTTAGATGCGCTACTCCACACCCCCATAGCCGCATATAAAATTACCATAAAAGTCAAATAAAGTTACTAAACATTGCGGGGACGTGAGATTAGCCTTAAAGGGCTATCCTCCGTCCCATTGATCCACCTACCACCCGATCTACCTTTTTATAGGTAGATTTGTGGGGGTAGGTTCCTTTAAGTAGGTGACAACATTAGAAGGTCAACACGTATATCAGAAATTTCACCTCTGTGTTATGTAGGGTTGAGTGCAGGTATGGAGGAGGCTTCCAGCTGCAGCTAGCTCATTGATGTAGATCCTATTCCACTCTCCAACAGTTTCAGAAAGAGACCTAGTGCCCACTTAATTCTGTAAACCATAAAATGAGAATAATGACCTACATTGTTGTCTAAAAGAAGTAAGAGCTCATTGTGCAGCAAATAGGTAAGCAAGGCTACAGAAAGGGGACTATTGCCATTCCACCTGGAATGGGGTCTTTATGAGGGAGACACTGAATTGCATCAATTTGTACCAATAAATTTATCGGAACATATCTTCCAAATTTGGTGGTTGCAGTTACCTCACAATTGTCCTTGTTCATGACAGCCATGCCCATTGATACTCACTTATCTCACTCCCTAGTATCCCACACAGTATAATACCACGCTAAATGGCTCCTCCTTCTCCACCTTTCATTGTGACCCCCTTTGCCTTTCCCTTTGTTTGTGCCCATCTCTCTCTACACCTCCTCTCATTGTACCCACATCGTAGCCCTCCATTCTTGTTGCCCTCTTCTTTGTACCATTGGATACCACTCATTCCACAGCCTATGCATGAACTTGGTCCAATTACACAGCAAAAAATTTTGAAACTCAGTGTCCAGGGGCAAAAATTTTTTTTGTCTGGATCACACAAAATTTGACTTAAGAAAAACCTATGGAACCTATCGTATGTAAACTGCCTAGATAGGATTTGTTATGTTTATAATACGTTACATTTTTTATTAATTTGCTGACACCCATAACTTTCCAAACTTCAGTTGATAGGTTATGTCTTTTTGAACTTTTTTTCAGTACCAGCATAAAGTCTTCAAACCAATTGGGGAGCTGTACTATCTTTTAATCACTTTTATGCAATTTGGATTCTGCTATGGTGTTCGCTGATGTGATAATCATTTATTATAATATTAACCCCTTCCAGATGTGTGAAATTATAGTACGTCAAACGTCGAGTAGGGGGCAGGATGGGCTTACTGGCTGAGCTCTCTCCATAGAGGGTAAATCTTTCTGCCCATTGCTATTAACCCTCATCTCCGCCGGCCAAAGCTGGCGCTGCTTCAAAAGCATGGAGTGAAGATCGTTGCTCCCCGTGCATGGTCATCGGGGTGTGGCAATTGTAGTATGCAGTATATGGGTGGTCGATCAGACAACCTAGGGTTAAAGTACCCTGAGGGGGTCTGAAAAATAGTAACAAATACAAAAAAAAAAGTTTAAAAAAGTTATATTAAAAAAAACTAAAAATCAAATCACTCACCACTTCACTAGAACTGATATAAATATTAATAACAGTAAAACACATTAGGTAGATACATATTAGGCACTTTTGCCATTTGAAAAATATACAAAAAAACCTGATATTATATATGAGTCCAAGCTGTTGCATCACAAAGTAAAATGAACATTTGGGGTTTGAATACTTGATGAATGCAGGAAGGTTAAGCACATTCAGAGAATAAAGAGTCAATCTATACTTCCACTTTCCTTTATTTTCCGCTTCCCTTGTTCCCTCTCTTCCTTCACCCTCTATTTATATATTTATTAGTTCATACTCACTCTAATGTATCCAATATCCTCTAAAACGCCACATAACCTGTCATTACAGTATAGTCATACTGCACGGGATGATTGTTACTCCGGCTATGATTATTTTTGTAAAGGTCACCTATGCAACCTAGGTAAAAATGATTTTTCTGTGCTTATATCACTTCCTCCAGTGCAGTGTATTCATTCATCATTCTGATAAAACGGATAACGTCCTAAGCAAAATAGTATTCTACAAGAGAAAAGGAAGATCTAGGAAAGCAACACATTTCTAACTGGAATAATACTATATTCTTTGGCAGTATTAAAGATACTATCTGTCAAGTAAAAAATTCATATTGTATGTCTAAATGCTGAATTCTTGGCAGTGCCCTTTACACAAATGTATGTCACAACTGGCATGTCACGGGTGAACCGTGCCCCTCTCCGACTGCTCCAGGTCCCATCACCTCCCCCGATCCAGCAATGACTCCGACAGCACGGCGCGCGTGGACCCGCCTCCTAGGGCGCGAGCAGCAGCTTCAAGAAATTTATAAGGCCAGCGTCCATAATTGCCGCTGGCCGGCCCACCATACTGCTTAAATTTCCAGCCCCTTCCTGTGCTCACTGCGGGTCTTTGTGCCTCAAAGCCTTAGAGAAAGCTCCCTAGCGATTATCCTGCATTCCCGTGTCTCCTGCATGCCTGAGTGTTCCCGTGTATTCTGCGTTTCTGCTCGCATGCATTCTGCTTCTGAGTTCCTGTGTTCTCCGTTCTGTGTGCCAGTGTTCCTGTTCCCATCTGCCTGCACCTGTTGCTGACTCTGGATTGGACTTGACGTTTGCATCTCTGCCGTCTGCCGACCTTGTGCCGGAACTGACTACGAGAATGTCTCCTACTAAGGTACCTCGACCTTGCTGCCACCCTGGGTAGTCGCACCTGTGGACGACACTTGGTGGTAACCGGCCACAGCAAGTCTCTGGTGAAGATCAGGTGACCACTTAGACTCTGGTCCCAGGTTTGGCTAGTACCACATCCCGCGGTGGTCCAGTGGATTCACACATCCCGAATCCTACAGTAAGATCGCGGGCATGGATACACGGGCGAGGTTCGCATACCTGGAATGGCTGACCTTCCCCACCTTCGTGAACTGCAGTCGCAACAGATTGTTCGCAAGGACGCAACTTGCACAACTCACCACCCACCTTGCAGACAGTTGGTGGCTACCAGACCTGTCCGTACCTGCAGTAACTCCCTATCTTCAGGTACTACCTGGTCTATCTATGCCCTCCAATATGACGGTGAGGCAAGTTGTGCAGGAGCTCGTTACTCAGTGCTCCCTGCAATCGAGCTGATGCCTCACAGTTTGACACAGTAGGGCTAAGGTGGCTTTTGTGATCAGCCTTCTCCCTTAAAGCCTGGCATGGGCTACAGAAAGGGACCCAATACAGTTGACATCACCTCTTGCTTTGGCAAGTTCCACTCTGTCTCTGAGGACCTGCCGAGCTTTTAGCCGAGACACTGCACTGAACTGCGTCAAGAACTCTCTGTGGGAGACTATGCAGTCCAGGTCTCGTACCTTAGCCTTCGAGCTGGATTGGAATGGTGGCCTGTTGCGACTTTTAAAAAGTGACCGGTCGGGTCGATCGAAGACGTCCGTATAGGCACGGATCGTCCGTTAAACCAGTGTGGTCTCAACCTGTGGTCGGAACCCAGCGGAGGTCGAACGACCAAAACCGGGGTCGCCTAAAGCCATCGGAGCCGAAATTTACTTGTGTTTTACTGCGAGTGCATGGGTTGGTCACCACAGCATGAGGAACGTATTGCGGGGTCACAGCATTAAAAGGTTGAGAACCACTGGTCTAAACTGAGTGATCTAATCTCTCTGGCCACTCGGATGGACATCCGGTTTACTGTGCGCTCTCAGGAGCAACGTCTGGAACTACTGTAAGTCAGCTGTCTGCCCTGTCTAGCTCCATTCTTCCAAAGACCGCTTTAGCCACCTGCCGTGACAGTTTCAGAGGAACCGATGCAAGTGGACAGAGCTCGGCTGTATCCCCAGGAACATTTCAGACGACTTTAGGAGAACCTCTGTCTCTATTGTTCCAGCCCGGAACACTTCCTTCAGTTCTGTCCACTCCGTCCTCAGCGTCCGGGAAAACGCACGCTCCTAAGGTTCTTGGGAGAAGAGGAGATGAAAACAAAGCTTCTCCACTTCTGAACATTCCTGTGTTAGCTGAGCTCCAGGATGGGTAAACCGTTTCCAGGCTCTGCCTTCCTGGATTCTGGTTCAGCAGGAAACTTCGTGGATGCTGCCTTGGTCTCTCAGTTCCGTCTTCTTGTGGCCCGTCTTGAGAAACCGCTGGTCATTTCATCAATCAGTGGGCAAATTCTCCAAGAACCGATCCGGTACTCCACAGAACCCCTATGCCTACAAGTAGGGGTCTTGCACAAAGACAGACTGTCCTTTTACGTACAAACCCGATGCACTGCTTCAGTTCTTCTGGGCCTTCCATGGTTGCAGCGCCACGCACCTGTGCTTGACTGGCAAATGGGTGAAGTTCTCCGCTGGGGACCAGAATATGTGCTGCCGCCACACCAACCCTATGACTGTCCAATAGACTTGATACCGGGCGCATCTCCTCCACGGGTTCGAGTGTATCCCCTATCTGTTCCCGAAACCATGGCTATGATGGCCTATGTGAAGGAGAACCTTCATAAGGGCTTCAAATGCAAGTCCTCAATCCCTGCCAGTGCAGGATTCTTTTTCGTGGCCAAAAAGGATGCTTCTCTCCGTCCGTGCATCAATTACCGCGGTTTCAGCAAGGTGAAAAACATGGTGAAAAACAGCTACCCACTACCCCTAAACACGGAACTGTTTGATCGTCTTTGTGGTGCGAAGGTTTTCACCAAATTGGACCTGCGGGGGGCATATAGCCTCATCCGCATACGGGAAGGTGATGAATCGAAGACCGCCCTCAATACTCGAGATGGCCACTTTGAGTACCTTGTTATGCCCTTTGAGCTCTTTAATGTGGTGTTTCAGGAGTTTGTCAACGACATATTCAGGGACTTGCTTTATACCTGTGTCGTGGTCTATATAGACGATATCCTGGTGTTCTCTGCAGACAGTGGGGGTCATTTACTAAGGGCCCGATTCGCGTTTTCCCGACGTGTTACCCGAATATTTCCGATTTGCGCCGCTTGTACATGAATTGCCCCGGGTTTTTGGCGCACGCGATCGGATTGTGGCGCATCGGGGCCGGCATGCGCGCGACAGAAATCGGGGGGGCGTGGCCGAACGAAAACCCGACGTATTCGGAAAAACCGCCGCATTTAAAGACCGAAAATGTGTCGCTTGGGGAACGCTCACCTTCACCTTCTATGGGATGGTGCATTCCGGGGCGTTAAGATTATTTTCGGCGCTGCAGCGCCACCTGGTGGATGGCGGAGGAACTACCATCTTAAATCCCAGCCGGACCCGAATCCTGTGCAGAGAACGCGCCGCTGGATCGCGAATGGGCCGGGTAAGTAAATGTGCCCCATTGAGTCCCATCGAGTCCATGTACGGCAAGTTCTCAGGTGCTCAAGGGCCAATCGCTTGTATGCCAAGCTCGAGAAGTGCCAGTTACATCAGAGGAGTCTCCCGTTCCTAGACTATATTATCTCGGACAAGGGACTACAGATGGATCCTACAAAGTTGTCTGGGCTTTGACAATTACTACCAGCAGTTTATACCACGTTTCTTCTCTCTGGTATCTCGCATTGTGGCGCTGACCAAGAAGAAAGCCAATCCTAAGCTATGGCCTCTAAGCTAGGCTGTAGAAGCTTTCACTAAGCTGAAGTCTGCCTTTTCGTCTGCTCCCGTTCTCACCCGGCCTGATACTGAGAAACCGTTCCTGCTAGAGGTCGATGCCTCATCCGTTGGTGCGAGAGCCGTTGTCACCCAGAAGGGGCCCAAAGGCCGTACTCTCACCTGTGGGCTCTTCTCCAAGGCCTTTTCTGCCGTGGAAAGGAACTACTCTATTGGTGATCGGGAGCTTCTGGCTATTAAGCTTGCTTTTGAGGAATGGCCTTATGTTCTGGAGGTAGCTCGTCACCCAGTCAGTATCTATACTGATCACAAAAACCTCCTGTACCTGCAGACTTACCGTAGTAGTTTTAAATGAATCATGCACAGGCACAGACTATTTATAAGGCTGTAATGTCATCTGTTAAGTCTTGTTGCAAAATCTTCATATCCTTTGCCAGCACAGATGTGATAGTGTCTAAACTGTCTGGATTTTGACTACAAAAGTAGTTTGCTTCTTTGGTGTCACACTGTTCTTTGTGACCATTCTGGACCTACATTTTGACAACTCTGAGAGACAGCAGCCTTGTATTCGCAACCGAGTCATAACAAAGTACAGATCCCTGTGTGGGTGCTAAAGGATAAAATCCAATTGTGGTTGAGATATTATCAGTAGGGCTTGGCGGGCTCAAAAATACCAAAAACAACTTGTACATATGTACACACATATGCAAAGGCTTATTTTTTGCAGGATACATTATAATATTAATATAAGGAAATCTACCTTGGGGAATGTACTTTTTGAGCAACTCCTTGCCTGGGCAGCAGCGGCATCCCATTTTTGACTAATCCAAGGTTGCAGCTGCTGCCTCTATACTGCTTGCGCAGTGCTCCGTGATATCGGCAGGTCGTTGAAGGAAGCAAAGGAAGCACATAGGAAGCGCACCCTAAGCTAGGCGGGTATTGGACGGGAGGTAGGTATGACTGGCTCTGGGGGTTGCTCCACAATCAGGGTAGAGAGGCGCGTCTTTGGCACAGGAAAAGGAGCTACTGCACGTGCACATAGCTCTGTTAGTGAACGTGACGCGCAATATATTTGAAAAGAAGAGCGGAGAGTCGAAGGAGGCGGGACGCTGCTACTGGGGGTGTGAATTAGCTTATGCCCCCAAAGCTCTCTCAGGCTACATGACGCCCGCAGTAGCCTAAGAACGAAATTAGCATATTGACAAATTAAAATTTATTTCTGCAGGCTGATACTTACCTTTTAATCTAAGATACAGATAAAAGCTCATAAGTAAAATTCTGTTACTATCAGCGGATGACTCTGCGAGGCCTTGCCTTTTTTGGTCTCTGTAGACAGCCTGGGACCAGAATACCAGAGTGGCTGGCTTATGTAACCTTGGGCATGCTATTATCGCTATTGTGCTTGGTATTGGGACTGGAGGGCGGGCCTACAGCCTGGAAGGTCTTCAGCAGGTAGTGTGTGCATTCAACAGCCTTAACTTTAGCAGCAGAATCAGCAGGCTGGAAAGCTAGCGGGAGATAGCTGATCTGCAGGAAGGATTGCTCACAGCCTGGTAATAGTTCAGGCTGGGCTTGTCGGTGGAGCCAAGCTTGGATAGTGGACCTCTGCTCTGGGGCTCAGTCTCCTGACTTGCCCAAGGTGTCAGGCAGTGGCTGGTGTAGCACAGGCAGGTGCTGCACACTCCTCTGCTTACTCCTCTGAGTCTGGCCTGACTCTCTGCTTTGACCTTGATTTATGACGAAGTGCTCCCACCCACCATGGGTTTTTATACTCTCCTGTTAACTCTTGCCTTACCAGATAGGGGTATCAGATGCAAATTATTAAGTTCTCCAGTGAGGTGATCAGTCTCCCAAGGCAGATCCTAACATGGAGAGGTCGCTATTCACAACAATCATCTAGGCTATGCATTGGCAGGGGTGTTGCAACTCCAGTAAAACCAACCAGTCTTGTGGTCAACTGTTATGGAAGTTCTGTAAAAATTCAGAACAGTTGTTCATTAATACCAAAAACCTGTGGATGGGTGGATATACATCCCCCATAGTCGTCTAGGCGCCCGAGCTCAGTACAGTGAACACAATGTGGTCACAAAAAAGATAGACTATGCTCTATCTTCTGCTGAGAGGAGAGGGGTGAGCAATGCTCATCCCTCCTCCTCTCCAGCGCGTCCAATGTGTGAATCCATTCGTTATTTTTTTTCACCTCTGCAAAAAAAAACTTGTAATTGATAAGAACACCTTGGTTGTTAAAAAATGCCCACAAAAACAAAACATAAGCTTTACTGCCAAATGACAACATGAGATAGGCCTGTCAGAAGTCAAAGTTTCTTTTCTGTCATTTAGCTCCGGGTACAATTATATGTTATCACCAAGAACTACCAACAATCAATTTTATGTGCCTTGTTTTCCAGAAACATAACAAATAAAAAAAAATACCAAAAAAAAAGTTAGCTGTTAACATTCCACTAATGCAAAACCTATTGGGGCACATTTACAAACCCGGCCCCTGGAGTTCACTCTGACGATAATGCACTGTGCCTCGATCCACTAAGATTGTGAGCCTGAAATCATGAATGTGTCGCTTCCCCGCTCAGGTCCGACAGAGTTCACCATCTTTTTAGTAATGCATTTAAGTGCTTGGGCTTGCGACACGATTTGAATGTTAAATCCCGGATTGTACAACAGCACGCCCCCTAAATTATGTTGCATTGAAGCCTGCGCAGCTGCGCTAAAAAAGGATCGCGTGCGCCAAAATCGCAGCACAGACACTTGTTAAATACCTGTGCAAGCCATGTAATCCCAAAAATGGCGCACAGTCCGACGAAAGTGAGCAGCACAACCTTTACGAAATGAGCCCCATTCTGTAAGTATTTGAATCCAATGTTTTAAGAACAGAATAACTCTATTTTATCACCACCAGATGGCAATAGAATGATCAGCATGCACTTGGTTCGTGATTAAATACATGTTTGAAATATTTCCATTTTAAACATATCCACTACAGTACTTAAGCCTTTATAAAATTGTA
The DNA here is from genome assembly GCA_019512145.1 of Engystomops pustulosus. NCBI lineage: Eukaryota > Metazoa > Chordata > Amphibia > Anura > Leptodactylidae > Engystomops > Engystomops pustulosus. The sequence continues at coordinate 128,865,769 of CM033642.1, forward strand.
GGCTAATCCAACCATACAAGGTATTAAGAAAATCCAAAAATTGCAAAAGACTTTAGGACATCATTTTAAAAAGGGGCTTTCCAGAAATTGTAGAAAACCCCACAGGGGCTAGGCAAGGTTAGGAAAAAAATTAATCAAGTTTTCTTACCTTTTACTCCTAGTTGGAATGAAATTATATGAGGAACCAGGACCCACTGTAGCCAGTCAGTGCCTCAGCAGGCCCAAGTAACAAATGACATCTCTGTGGCACGCTTAAGGCATTGATTGACCACAGTAACCCATGACCCCTTGCCTTATTCCTTTAAGCCCACCTTCTAGTGAGTCAAATCATAAAAAGTGTGAGCTACTAAACATGGCTAACAGCATATAAGCAAGCTTTTTTGGCTTTGTAAATTTGCCACATAGAGGTTGGCAACATATAGGAAAATTTACTATGATAAGTATGATACCCTTATAGAGTCATCTATATTGTACTTACCCTGGTAATCTTTCTGCCCAAAGGAGCCACAGATCATGCGATCTGGCAGCTTTTGGGATCCTCCTGTGACGTCCAATTATCTGTAGACTTCTGTCCCTACTGTGACCTGCTCCGGTGCTTGGCTATTCCACATATTTACTTTCATTATGATACGTTTTAAACCTTTTTTTCTCCAGATGGAGACAGTGCCCTTTTGTCTTTTGAGTTGAGTTAACAACTTTCCACCATATTTTTTGTATTGACAATTGTATTGACAATTTTTATATTTATGTTAATTATTCATGTCTCCTCTTTTTGGCTCTTTTTAATCTTCAATAAACATAATGTCATTGATTAATACAAGTCAGTAATTCCCTTCAAACACAAAATAAGTATGCTCCTATTTATGGAAGAAACGAGCCTTCTCTCTGGATGGAGCCAGATGCCTCCAAACATCATTATGTTGGAGTTGTGACATGTAACAGGGTTAGATGTTTCATATGTTTTGAGGTGCTGTGTGCTGGCTAACTTTTGTCCTACTTTATGGCAAGTTACTTCTATATTTACATAGTATAATCTTCTTAAATCTCCTGATCTGTTTCTATTAAATCTTTGCGAAGTGCCTTTGCTTGTGTATCTCTCTATCCACCTTGCTTCGATTTGTGAAAATGAAGGATGTGACGTTGATGGAGGATCTCATTGCTTCTCTCAGGGTCACCACAAAAAAAATTTCAAAAAATGTGGCATCATTGTATTGCTTTCCTGTAGTCCGTGGAGAACTGTGACTGTTTGCAATAAGGGACGTGACTCTTATCCCCTTCCCTCCTTGCTTTCCTTTGCCCCCACCTCTTCTTTCTCTCATCCCTCTTACATCACTTGAGGTCTGTAGGTATCATCCCTGTTGAATCAGCAGACCAAAACATGGCTTTTTTATGTTTTCCGTGATTTACTTGTTTAAACAATTGTCTTGTGGTGGTAGTTTTACTGAAAAAGCTGAAATAAAGAATTAAAAGAACAGCCATATTTCATTTAGCTTTTTGGCTCCATTTAAAAATTTGGTTAAAAGAAATGCAGCATCAAAATTAGAGACACGGAGACTAACACTTTCAGGCCATGTTCCTGATTTCCACAGCAAAAATATGCAGCATTAAAGAACACAATACAAAAAATCTGCTACAAATTATGAATTCCACAACATGCTCTATGATGCTGGGGGGATTTCCAGATTTTGTCTGGGTTTTAAATCTCCACATTATCAAGAGCAAAATCTGCAGCCAAATTTATATACCATAATACAAGTACAGATTTGTTGATACATAGTACATTTCCTGCCCTGTGTGTATACAGTAGCGTGGTCCTTCATTTCTGTCTTCTGCCTGAAACTGCAGCTCATATGACATGTCATGGTGACTTTCTACGTACACACTAATATACAAGAACTACACCACACAAGCCTAGTCTGACCTTTTATATCTAGTACCAATGCATTATATAGTTTTATTACCATTAACTAAAATGAGGAATGACAATCACATCCCAATATACTATGTGAGATAGCTGCAGAAGAAGAGTGAATAAATCAGGCAATACTTTTTTAAGGCTAACTGAGTATATTTGATGGTGAGCTTTCGAGACTACTAATTCTCTCATCAGACATGATGTTAAATGTCTGACAAAGAGAACTAGTATTCTCGAAAGCTGACCATCAAATATACTCAGTTAGCCTCAAAAAGGTATCGTGAGATAGCTGCATGCATTTTGCACATTCTAGGCACACCCCTCAGCATCAGAATAAGGTTCAAGTTAAGAGGATGTTTACAGCAACTCTGACAGTATGTGAAATATGGGTAGTGTATACAGACATGTGTGACGTGACCTACTGCGGGTGGGAAGGGGCAGTTTGGATCTGTCCCAGGCTGGATAGAGGGATATCCTGTCCCACTGCAGGCAGGATACAGCTGTGCACACATCCCTCGGGAAATCCTTCCGCATTCTGACACATCAGCTGGACATACATATGTTTGTCTACTGCCATACATATCACCACGTTTAGTATACACAGACACATATTCGTTTCCTTTGCTGTATAATATGCCCCGGACAAAGGTCTCTGAGGCCTTCATAGTACTGATGACTTGTATCAGACATAACTTAAGAATATTATGTGATGAGTGCATGGAGCATGTACATGAAGATATGTCTTCTTTCTATGGTGACTTTGCGGCTCACCACTAAGAATTTTGCACAGTTGATTTCATTGAGCTGTAGAAAGAAAACTGTTGCTATGGTGACTGGTCAGGAGCAGAGCATCCTCAGTACACATCTCTTCATATTCCTCTCTTTTTCTCTCTTCCCTCCCACCTTCTCTAGCTTGTAATTCCTCCTGCCCTCTCTCCTACCTGTCTCCCTATAGGACACCTCTCTGTGTCTCTTTGTAGAAGTCTTTTTCCTTTTTCCAAACCCTTCCCCCTCATTCCATTCCCTGTCTGTAAAATTCATGTCCTCTGTCCTGCATTCCATGTCTCTCTCCCTCCTCCCTATTTCCCCCCACCCCCACTTCCTACCCTTCCCTTCATTCCTTCTATATATCCTCTTCCCCACCTCCCTGTTGCAATACATGTGTTGTGAATTCTGCCATCACACAGACGTGATGCAGTTATTGGGGGGTTCTAAGCTCTCCCCCTAAATTGCTTCCATGGCAACAGCATCTGTGTTACCATGACAGTCTCTGATGTAATTCACTTCTGTATTAGATGAGCAGCAGAGCTTTGCTATGTATCAGGAGCCATAATCTGTTGCATGATCTATAGATTTTTTTCTGTATTTTCTGGAAGTTTTATATGAATATTGGTGAAATATTAGTCTAATCCTTTAACTCAATTGCAAAATGCCCTATAAATTATTAGGAATATAAATTTTACATGGCTCATTCTTCTTAAGGGTTAAGGGAATACTGCAATGCATACCAATGATAGCACTAAGCATACCAATGATAATTACATTACACAAACCGTACGTCAAATCTTCTTACCTTCTCCTTTTTTGTAAATCTGTTAATTAAAGTTTACATTATGCGATAGTAAAAGAGCTGGATAATATATTTACATCATGGACCTCAAGACAAACATGTATTCATCAATAATCTACATCACACAAGGTCTACTACTGTCTGTGCTATGAAAATTTAGATGTCTATGATTAGAAATGAATTTGGAAACATCCTTCTGACAAACTGAATGGTGTAAATCTGTAATTCTGTGAACTATACATACTCCCTTGTCAGACTGAATATCCTGAAACAGTGTAACTTAAATATGAAATTTGAACTAGCACCGCATTCCTTGGATTGTCCTCCTGTGGAGAAGGTTTACATCCTAGATCTCAATAACACTTGTATTAGCTCATTTCCACAGTAAATTAGCACATGTGTACATTTTATTTGCATCATTACAGACCATACACCTAGAATACAATACCGGTTTCTCCATGTTTGTCTAGAAATTCTCCTTGTACCCTTTCACAGCATAGATGTTGTGTGCATTTGGCATCACCCTGTGTATGGAGTGTAAACTGTTTATGCAGCTACAATTTAGTCAATCAAAGCAACTGTGACATTTACACATGCATGATAATGTACTCGCTGCTCCTAAGAAAGCAGCATGTGTCTTTACAGAAAAGGATGTTCCTTGGAGAATTTGGGGATTGAAATTTTCTTATAAAAAGCTTTAAACACTTTAACAAAATGTAAATATTATATGATGTACTCACATGCAATATATTTCTATTAATGGGCCAGTAGTAACAAAATACAACATGCATGCTTACAATGCTATTATTGTTGTTTGTTATATTATGGACTCACTTAGAGATGAGTGGACCCAATGGTCGAGTTTGGATTTGGCAGAACTCAAGACGTAAACAGGATGTCCCAAGTTCTGCTACCGACAGGTCACGTAATGGCGGCTCTTATGGACTGCAAAGAAAGTTTACCAGGATAATTACAATATGGGTGACCCTAAAGAGTCTTGTACTTACCCTACTAAACTTTGTTATTAGTGCCTGTTTCAAGGAAATGCATCAAACGACCAAACATGAGTCTGAAAAAATCTTTATCATATCAAAAAATGACTAAAAGTGGCTTTTTTTAGTTATTACCCATTTCCTGGCAATTTAGGTCCCTTTCTTTTCATTGGACAATGTATATAAAATCTATAAAACACAGTTGATAAATCTAAATGCGGCACTAATCGCGAAACCCGACTGAAATGCAGTTCGCGGACCCTTAGTAAATGTGCCCCAATGTGCAAAGTGTTCCTGACTCAGGATTTCTGGCGCACGTTCTTCATGAATCTGACGCTCCCTGCATACCCAAAAGAGTGCATCACTTTTTTTCTGGTGCACCTTTAATATGGGGCATGCAACACAATTCTGTCCGACTTTGCAAGTAAAATATGGCGCACAGACCAACAAATGTGCAGGGTGCGACAGATTACTTAATACTGGTGTATGGTCTTCATGACTCTGGTGCACCCTGCACTGCATACTTTTATTTGGTGCACCTTTAACATAGTGCGTGATACACAATTCTGTTGAGTTGCTTTAATAAATTTAATAGAGATTACACCGCACTCCAATAAAAAAAAGTGACATGTGCCATAATGCAGTTCCAGCCCTGGCCTGAAGTGATGAAATTACGCACTCAGTCTGTGCCAATTAATTCAATTGTTTTTAATGCTTGAGTTCAAAACCATCCAATATAAATTCATGACGTTTCGGTCGTAAATGGACCTTCATCAGTTATGGAATTTGGTAGAAGATAGTTAGGACAAAGGAGATGCTAAATTCAATCACCCCTGTAGTGAAATGGATGTTGAGATACCCCTTGGTAAAGTATCCTATCCATTTCTTACTGATGTGGGGAAAGATGTCCACATCACCGTATTTGTGGCATCACTTTATGGCATAAACTAAGCCAACTAAAAGGTTGCCTATATATGTTTCATCCTCTATGAGCCATTCTGATAAACTGGTAACATTTTAAGCCCATCTAATTAAACTTTTCACAGTCTAACTGTAAGAAAGTAACAGTAAATCAACCATGATAGGTCATAGGTTTCTGCTGTGGATTGCAGTATTTTGGAAGATAATTTTTTTTTTATTGTGACATGAATTGTTTACCGATTGTATGTGAGAACACTCACCAACGAACCCGCTCAACCCCAGGTGCACAATCCTCCAGGAACGCCTTTTTTTCCCCAGGTAACAGAAACTTCTGAAAACGAGTGAGGTCGCCACTCACTTGTTCATAAATAAATGTGAATCCTTAATTGGTCAAAAACAGCAGTTAGCAGCTTCATATGACTAAAAACCAATGGGTCTGAAACGCTTCAGATAAGCATTGCTACTTTTCTGCTGTTTTTAACATGGACCAATAAACTATTCACAATTATTTATGACAAAGTGAGTGACGCCCTCATCCGTTTTCAAAATTGTTTGGCAGATAAATGTAAATATACACAAATTAACATACCTCTAATATTTTTATCTACTGAGAACCATCAAGTGAAACACTGGAAAACAAAACATTCATTATTTACAGCAGAAAAAGTTCTGTCATATGAGATATGTTACTTTACTCACAAGAACAGTTCTGAAAACAGAAGAAAGGATTGGGACAACATTTACTGTACTTTCTTTCACATTAATCATAATAAATTAATTTCCCAATCTACTTTCATTATTTCTATTCTCTATCCTCATGTGCTGTACCCTAACTTGTGGCAGTCACCCACATATTGGACCCTTTCAGTAATCACATCCTTTTCCTAAACCTCTGATTCCTCTCCACTTCCTTTTGACCTTGGAATTCCTTTAGTTTCCTGCTTCCACCCCCATAAAGAAACAGTTTTAATCACTGTCATTGCAAGCATAGGATTGCAATCTTATTAGTGTACAAGTATATACATTAATTGAATGCAGATAAAACTAAACGTAAGTATACTGTGGCATTTTGGGTTTATGGGCTGTTAATAGAGGTGTGTCTGTGTTCCCAGTAAATCTGGGTCGAAGAATTTTGTTTCTGAACGGCAATGGTTTGTATTATAAATATTAAAAACTTCTTTCTTCCTTGCAGTAAATTAAAACAGTAATCATGTAAAGACTAGTGAGGTCGATCTAGTGATGCTACCCCGATCATGAACTGATTAATCCGTACAAATGGCTGGCAAGTTTGATCTTATAAAGTTATGTAGATCCTTTCAAGGAAATGCAACATACAATGCTAAAATGCTAAATAATCTTTATTGTCAGCAACAGACAATCCACTTTTTGAAGAGGTCATAACATTTGTGTGCTTGCTGTGGACTCTCAAGCGTTTACACTGCAAGCTGTCTACAGTTTGCAGGGTATTATGACTGGTAGAACACTGCCAAACCCATCAGAGATATTGGGGCTCATTTACTTACCCGGTCCAGTCGCGATCCAGCGGCACGTTCTACTACGAGGATTCGGGTTCTGCCGGGATTCACTAAGGTCCGTGCGCCCGATGCTGCGGCGAGGTCTGCCGGAGTTCACCTGCTTCGTCCCGGTGCATATAAGTGCTTGATCTTGCAACACTTTTTGTTTTTTAAATTCTGCGTTTTTTCCTAATCCGTCGGGTTGTCCGACAGCCACGCCCCCCCGATTTCTGTCGCATGAAAGCCGGCGCCGATGCGCCACAATCCTATCACGTGCGACAAAAGAGATATATTCGGGAAACCTGATGAAAGTGTGCGCTGTTCGGACCCTTAGTACAGCATAGAGAATAAAGATGTCAAACAGCTGACTAGCAGAAACTGACCACCACAATGTAATATTGTTGGACTATCCTGAGAAAAGGCAATATTTTTAACCTGTAAAACTCTTAAATCATAGTATCAGTATAAATATATCCTGTGGTGAAAACTATCTGGGGTGAAAGATTAATACAGGCGGTCCCCTATTTAAGAAAATCCGACTTACAGACGACCCCTAGTTACAAACAGACCTCTGGATGTTGGTAATTTACTGTACTTTACTCCTAGGCTATGATGATCAGCTATAAGAGTTATCAAAGATGTCTGCAATTCAGCTTTAGTGTGAATCCTGGTTCTTATGACAACCCAACATTTTTAAAATCAAATTGTCACCAAAAAAGTGCTGGCTGGGGTTACAATTATAAAATATACAGTTCCGACTTACATACAAATTCAACTAAAAAACAAACATACAAAACCTATCTTGTATTTAACCCGGGGACTGCCTGTAATAGGTCATTAACATGTTCACTTAATGATATTGTTGACCTATACACAGAATAGGTCATTAATGTCGCCCAACAACCAACTTTTGGCAGCCCCCACTGCCAAAATAAAAAAAGGGAATATACCGGAATTACTAAATTGTTGTCTGTATAGTGTTTATCAGCTATTTAAGAGAATAGGAGCTCACTTGCTGTTCTTGGCGATAACTGCTATATGGGTAACTGAGCTAGACATCCAGCTTGGTTTTGTGTTAGTAAAAGCTAAAACTCAGACCTCCACCAACCTGATGCAGTGATGTAAAAAACAGATATATCCAGAAACGTACAAGTGTACATATCAGTTACCTCTGCTGAAGATACATATTTCTTTATTGAAAAAAAAAATGTTGCTTTGTAAACTTGGCATAAAATAATCATTAAACTGTATACAATGATTGCAGTATTGTAGGAAACAATAGACCTTATGTGCAACTGCATGTGTCATGCGGTAAGCTAAATGCATGCTGATGCATTTTATTAAAGTAGAAAATACATTTTTTATTTCATATTTTGGATTTGTTTGGCTCAATTTTTGCTTCCAAGCATGAAAATCCCCCAGTCTTCTTGTAAGATTGAAGATGGATGCTGGAAAAGGGACATACCTATGCACTGTAGGTTGCAAAATAGTTAATTCCTTAGATCCCAGGGGAGCACCTACTGTAAATAAAGTTTGACCCTACATGTGAATTTAATCTTCAGGAATGTTTTTCTGGGGAGGTCACACATGGGTTACATTAGAAAGACTAAGTGCACACCCAAAATGTCATGACTATTGTGATAGTGTTACATTGTATGCTGCCTACTTTAGGTTAGTACTGCTAACATAGAGTGCAAACAAGATAAGAATATATACATAGAATTACACCCTCCAAACAAAATGAGAGCTAAGAACCTTCTGTACTGGTTCTTAGCTCAGTGATTTTAACTACTTTGACATTCAACAATAAACTATCTTGATCTTATTTGCTATTAATAAACATTTACTATTAATTAAAAACATTACCCATAGCAGCTTTTTTAGTTACATATATAGAATATATGTCCCAAAAAACACTTTACAATTTACTAAACTAAACTTGTATACATATTGTCCAAAAAAAATAAATAAATTGATGAGATACTGTAGTTCATGACTTTTTAACTTTATTCAAAATAAGAGACCGTTTAAAGAAGCACTCCTGTACTCCGGTAATTTTTGGATTAAGAAAATATATTTTATATGTATCTATAGACAGTCTTAGACTGTCTCTGACCATCTCTGTCACTGACCGTCTCTGACTTTCTCAGTCTCTGACCGTCTCTATGAGTGACTGTCTCTGGCAGTCTCCTTCAGTGACTATCTGTCTCTGGCATCCTCTTTCAGTGACTGTCAGTCTCTGGCAGTCTCTTTCCGTGACTGTCTCTGACTCTCTCATTCAGTGACTGTCTCTGACACTCATTCGAGTATCTCTTACACTCTCATTCCAGTGACTGGGGCATATTTATCAGGACCTCTGCGCCACGTCACTTGCGGCTATTTTGGCCTCTCTGCCACCTTCACACTAGTGGAGTGTGAAGGGGCTAGAGGGGGGGGCACGTACCGTCCCCCCGCTGCAGCCTGCCCGGATACATCAAAAGGCGGAAGCCTCTTGATTTACCCCGCTGTGACTATGCAAGAGCACCACCGATGATAAATATGCCCCATTGACTCTGTCTCCGAATGTCACTTTGTCTATGGGTAGATTTATTTGAAGGGTCTGAGAGCAGAACTGCTCTAGTTGCCCATGGCAACCAATGAGAGCTCAAGTTTCATTTTCCCAAAGCTGTTTATAAAATTACAGCTGATCTCTGATTGGTTTCCGTGGGCAACTGGAACAGTTTTACCTCAGACACGTCTGATAAATCTCCCCCTATCTCTGTATCTCTATCCCTCTTACCTCAAACATAAGTCGTCTTCTGCTCATTGCCTATAGTAACCATCAAAGCTCAGAGCTCATATTAATGACCTGTGGCAGAACAGCAACCAATCACGGCTCAGCTTCCAACTGCCACAGCAGCAGACAATGGCTTCTGTATTTTGGAAAGCGTGGCATAATAATTTAGGCTCAAAACCAAGTCTATGACGTCCCAGAGTCACAGGCAACAACTGTGTAACATTTGGTGATTGTAAACATGACGGTACAGATTCCTTAAGCGGACATACATACATACACACACATACACTCAGTTTTATATATTAACCCCCATTCCTGCCACACTAGGAATGGAGAATGTGCACCATTATATACATATTATGCTGCACATTGTACAGAATAATATGTATATAACAGTATCTTCCACAATACATACCTGAGCAGGCAGCTGAGATTAAATATATGACAGGGGAGGGGACAGCAGAATGGCTGGGCTAGGAATCTCTCATTTATGTATATATACTGCTGTATGTGTGTATCTGCTGTGGGTGTGTGAATGGTGTGTATATGCTGTGTATATACTGTATGTATATCTCCCTTCCTCGCAGGTCCGACTCCTATTGGTAATGTAGTTAAACCTTTTCATATATTTCTGTTTTTTCTGCTTGTGGGAACTTACCGCTTGCAGCACTGCACTTTGCACCTTTATATTGTACCGGGAGCCGAGTTACTACCTTTGTTACTATATTCTTTATTTGGACTTTCCATTTCTACCAGAACTACTGGGCCTAGGGGGATGCTTTGTTTTTGTCCTTCCCTAAATGGAATTTTTAATTGGTTTTATCATGTATTTATGTATCTAAAAAAAGATTTACATTTTTGCATCACATCCGCTTTCTGGGTTTATATGTTTGCTTTTTGAATGTGTTAATTTTGATGCGACCCCATCTGTTTTCATATTTGACTGTATGTATATTTGTGTATGGTATGTGTACGTATGTGCTATATGTATATGCAGTATTTCTGTATATGGTATGTTTATACTGTATGCTTGTGTATATATTTGTTGTGTATGTACTATATGTAAACATATGATGAATATATACTGTATGTGTGTATATAATGTATATATACTATTTGTGTGTATTTGATGTGTATATACTGTAAGAGTGTGTGAGTACATAAATGAGTGTGTATGAGTGTATAAATGTATATATAAACATAAAAATGTGCATACTAGAGTATACACTAATCTATACCTTCCGGCTACTTCTCCCTGGCCCCGAGGCTCCGTCTTCTCCTCTTCCAGCCCAAGCACATACACTATGACGCAGTGGTGTCACTGCAGGAAGTGGAATAGAAGGAGCCGACGGGGTCGGGGAGAAGAATCCAAAGGTAAGTATAGATTGTTTTTTTCAAGAGGGCCCTGATGTAGACATTTCATGAATGTAGGGGGGGGAGCATTTATGTAAAGGGTCGTCATCTGCTCTGGACATGTTATTAAATGGGGGCATCTGCTGCGGACATGTCATTAAAGGGGGCATCTACGGTGGACATGTCGTTAAAGGGGGCATCTACTGTGCACATTTGATTAAAGGGGGCATCTGCTGTAGACATTTCATTAAAGGGGGCATCTTCTGTGGACATTTATGTAAAGGGGGTATCTACTGTGGACAATTCATTAAAGGGGGGCATCTGTTGTGGACATTTCATTAAAGGGGACATCTGCTGTGGACATTTTATTAGAAGGAGTCTCTGCTGTGGACATTTCATTAAAGGGGGCATCTGCTGTGGACATTTTATTAAAGGGCCATCTGCTGTGGACATTTCTTTAAAGGGGACATCTGCTGTGGATATTTTATTAAAGGGGGGACTCTGCTGTGGACATTTCTGTAAAGGGGGCTCAGCAGTGGACATTTTGTAAAGAGGGACTCTGCTGTGGACATTTTATAAAAGGGAGACCCAGCTGTGGGCATTTCATTAAAGGGGGACTCTGCGGTGGACATTTCTGTAAAGGGGGTCTCTGCTGCGGACATTTCTATAAAGGGTGACTCTGCTGTGGAAAATTAATCAAAGGGGGGCTCTGCTGTGGACATTTCAATAATGAGGTGCAGCTGCTGCTGGACATTTTATTAGAGTAGCGGCTGCGTTTCCTACCCTAGGGCTTATACCCCAGTCAATCAATTTTCCAAGTTTTTTTTTGTAGTAAAATTAGGAGCTTTGGCTTATACACAAGTATTTACAGTAGGAGTAGTTTAGCTGCAGAACACAGAGGCTGGGCAGCATCCACCATCTCCTACAATGTCTGGGAGATCTGGTCTGGATGGTAGTCGGCTGGATGGTTTCATGCAGCTAGGGAATGTTATTGGCTTTCCTAGAAAGATGGAAAGAACACAATTAAAGTTTATCATTAAATTACTTTTATGAACAGTACGAGTGTAGAACTCTGCGGGGCACATTTACTTACCAGGTCCCTGTGTGATCCCTGATCCGGAATGTCTGGCGAGGATGAAGTCTGTTGCAATTCACTACGAGCGTGCGCCCGATATCCTGGATGTGTTGCTTTACCGCTCACGTCCGCCAGAGTTCACCTTCTTCTTCCCGGTGCATGTAAGTGCTTGACTTGCGACACAATTTTAAATGTTAAATCCCCCGCGTTGTCCGAATCCGATTCTTACAGCATTTTTCACTTATCCGGTGTGTATGAACATGTTCATGAATTTTCTGCCACTATTCAAGACCTTCCCTCTGTCAGCAAAGTTTATGTTCTGACAACGTTTAAATCAATTTGTGTCTTTTAAATAACATATAGTGTAGTATGTTGGTACAATATGCCACAAGACAATATTTATAACATCAAGGAAACTTTATTCAAATAGCCATGGTGTCTAGCCAGTGAGTCACACATTGCATTTTACTGTCCAGGATATGATGTCACGCAGGTAGATTTCCTAATAAGACAAGTGGCACCTAAAGGACAAAAGGAAATATGCACATGTGACTCATCAGGCTTTTATCTTTTACACAGTCAGAACTCTGAGTAACTCCCAGTTATGCTAAAATGGCAACTAAGATAAAGTGGTGTATTACAACAGGAAAATAAAGAGATAGCCATTATCAGAAGGTGTGGTGGGAGAATCTAAAGAGGATGAATGTCAGGAACAATGTTAGTGTTAGAAAATTCCATTATAATACTCATCGAGAGTACCTCAGAATCCTTCAGGTTGGGGACACATACAGCAAACATGCTGCTGAACTTCTGTCAGGAGGAATCAGCTGTTTTATGATGCCATGGGAGTTATTCACATGCTGCAAGTTTGCAATTTGCACAGTGGCATATGTTAATTAATTATTGTTGTGCACGCTACACGCTAATCACTATTTTCTGGCATGGTCATGCCACACTTACTGATGGTCTTAACTGTCTAAAAATGGTCTAAAACCCTCAATAAATCTGTTACACTGTATAGGGCCAGGAAGTAAGAGTTCTCCTTACAGAGACTTTGACGATTAAGGCCACCTTGCAGGGGTGTGGAGACTTATAGCCGTTGATGCTCCACTAGGACATTCTGGGAAAAATGAAAATGCATTTTTCAGGATAACCACATTGAAACTAAGTGCTTTCTACAGGCTGGCCCCTCCTGCTCTCCCCCACAACCTGGCATCACATGTCCAGTTGAAATTTGGCTGACAACTGAATGCTCCGCATTCAAGAAATTATATCCTGGACCCGCAAATATGGCGGACCCTGCCCTAATGGCCCTCCTGGAGGAGAAGCTGAGTAGAGAGGGCTCCGGCTGACAGACTCCTTTACTAGCTCAGCTGGATCCCACTCCTCCTGTATCGGCTCCTCCGGACCTTATGCCCTCCACTGCCCGTCCTGCACATCACATTGTAAACCGTGCAGGTTTAGTCCCTCCCCCATAAAAACAAGGACCCAAGCGCGAGCTCCGTCTCGGTACTCTGCCTCAGCAGCCAAAACATCATGCTGGCAGTCCAGCGTGGTCTGTAGCTGTGTGCGGATCCCTGTAATGCGGGCTTTGCTCAAGGGCTGGGTCTTCTAGATGTAGTCCTGGGGGGTGTTGTAGACACCACTCCCGCTCAGCCTGATTCTTTACCTGCTCCACTTATTCAAGCCAGAGAAGGTCCCAGTCTCACGGCAGAGACAGCAGACGTTCTGGTCGTTCCAGTTGGAGCTGGATGTAGAACGATTCTTCTCCTTACAGGGTGGACAAAGCGAGGCTGCCTCCAACATATCCATCCCTGGTGATGCCCAGTGCACCGGTGGTGCCTCCTCCTCTGATTAAAATGCCTCAGGATGTTTCTTCGACTGGTGAGTTATCCTGTGATAATGCCTGGAAAAATTGCCTGGAAAAGGTGAAGATGTGGTTGGAGCGCAGTTCTAGCCCTTCCGTGCTGTCTCCAGGGGCAACATCGTTGCCGCCTGCACAGGTTTCGGGGTCAGCTTGGATGCTCTTTAGAGATTCATATTTTTGTGGTGTGGCCCCTCTGGGCACACATATTGCGGCTGACCTCAGGGAAAAAATTGTGCAATTTGAATATGTCGAAATTTGGTCGCTGATATCTCCTGAGCAATGTATACATAAATACACTCATATATACAAATTTAAGGTCAATAAACATTTATTGCGAAGTACAAGACAAATTACACAGGACTTAAAACTTGGGCAGTCCAAAAATACCAACAATAGTATAGCATCATGGCAATTATACAATGACATAATGAAGTAACTTGTAATTCTAATCTCTGTGCCTAATAAGGCATAACGTTACATAAATTGAAACAATTAAGCTGCATCAATTAGGTCAAAGTCAGAATAAAAACGCATCAAAACTAACTAAGAAAACACTACATATATACATCTTCATCCATACAATCATACATACAACATAGGGAACTAAGTACATCAAGTTTAGAATAGACAATAAGGGGAAGCATAAGTATAGAGGAAGTCCTCTAGAGAGAGTGAATGGCTCAAGCACTCAGGGTACCACCCCAGAGGAGACCCATGCCGCAAGGTCATATATACAAATTTATATTAACCCAAAGAGATGGTATTGTACCTTCAGCCAGAGCAGGTGCAAAGAATGGAAGTAGTGGTGTAATGTGGGAACCGGGACCCATAGCAGGATACATACACTTTGGTATTTTTTTTTTTCGTATTTTTCTGGTCCCCAAGGAATTGAAAATAACTCAAAAATTACTAAGAATTTTGTGCCATTTTTCGTTAATAAAAGCAATAGAGTCCTTCAAAAAGAATCTGCCAGGGAGTAAAGGTTGAACAGACAGTTTTTTCTCCTGTTAATTTTTTTTTTAATTATGCTTTCTCAGAAACGTTTCATGGTTTCAGAAAAACACAGTTTACTAAGGTTATTTCATACACAGCTAAATTAGATAAATAAAGTGTAATATATGTTCATTCCACTATAATATACACATATAATCTGTTCATTCCCCATCTAGGATGCTCAGGGAATTCTGTACACAACTAAATATGTGTAATATATGTTAATTCCACTATAATCTACACATAAAACATGTTCATTCCCCATCTAGGAAGCATGGGAAACTCATTATACCTCTTCCTTTCTGTATTTTTATTAATTCGTTTTAATGTTCATTCTTTTTCTTCATTCCTCTTAGTATTTCCCCTTTATTAAAATGAGGAAACCTGTCTGTATTTCATGCTGGATAGAATGAACCTGCTGACAGGTTTCCTTTAAGTCTGGATATTGTAATTTATTATGAATTCTGTAACAGGAAGTGTGACACACATGATGTGTAGACAGAGTGTGTCAGTAGGCAAGTTTGTGGTTGAACAGGTGCAATATTATGTATCAGTGACAGTAAAAAGTTCATGAACCTCTATAAACAAAATAAAAGGACATACAACAGGAATGTCAATTTTTTTTATGATTCATTTAACTTAAACATTTGACTTTTTGCTTTGTTCCCCAGATGAAGTAGAAGCTGAAGCTCTTACCTCACACTAGGTCTCTGCATGTCCCTTCCGTAAGGTTGCATAATTCATCTCACCGTTCAACCTGATCTAGCAAAGCATTGTGATATATAATGTTGTCAGATGGTCTATTCTATTAGGATTTCCTTCTGTCTCGAAACCCCAAAATACTATACCATTGGAAAAATAAACAAAGCTCCACACAGCTAACCCACTCTCCATGGAACTATTCTCAAATACGCCACACAGTGCAAACACAGGACCATAGCAAAAAAGGTGGTTTTCCAGCACTTTTTGAACTTCTCATCTTTATATGTATTCGTTAAAACATGAAACAAACCACTGACGCATTTTAGGCAAACTGCTTTCCTTATTTTTAGCCTGGCTACAACTAGGGCAGCTGATTTGCCGAAAATGTGTCAGTCATTTGTTTCATGTCGGTCACATGATGTTTTAAACTATATACATTAAGATAAGGGGGGTTATTTATCATAAATCGGTGCTTGTGTGCCGCCGTGGAGCATCAGGAGGCTCCAGTCTCTTGATGTGTCCAGTGGGGCCTGATGTATCTGGCAAGGCGCAGAAGCCCTGATAAGTTCCCCCAAGAAGTTTTAAACACAATTCCGTGGAAAAAGACATTTTTCCAGTGAAATACTATGTTTTAAGAAGCAAAAAATGCTGTACGGACAGAGAAGATACATTTTATGAGCCATGGAGAGAGAGGCCTTATCTTTTAGTAACTATTCACTGTGAGACATCCAGAGAGAGATAACACGGACAGAGTCTGCAGTGCACTATTATGAGACAGTTGTGGTAGGACCAATGAGAAGGAGGTGCATGCAAGGCATGGGATTTGTAGGAAACTTCCATCACATCTGAATCCTCTGTACTCTCCCACTTTCTATAACATTAAGGTCTGAACAGTCTTGACAGAAATGGCTTGCTGTGTGTGCATGAAACATAAAGAAGTTAGTAAAAGTCAACACTTGATTTAACACATACGATAATATGTAAACTGAAAAAAAAAAAGTTTTTTCCAGCACTCGATCCTTAGATTTAAAAATATCAATCTCTTTAATATCCTGGACGTTGTGGCAATAGAAAGGGTGTCTCCAACCATTTGAGGAGGAGATAGGGTTGCCAAACGTTGTAACAGAGAAATGTTTTGGATATTACAAATGGGAACTAGACAATCACAGAGGTTGAACAAGTGTACCGATGTGATGTATAGATATTGATGTATGTTTTATATGAATACCAGGAAAAACGTCATTTATAATTAAATGCTGCGCTGAACACCTCCTCCTTAGGGGTGTGATCTATCTCTTCACCTGTGATTGAGTAGATGCATGGAAGATGCATGTTTGCAAACTAGACCATGATTAAGGACTGAGATGTATGTATTTTGTCTGAAACGTGTAGGTCTGAGACTAAGAAAGTTTTTTCTTATATGATGTCTGCAGGATTGTACAGTGTTTTTAAAGACATAATATTAAAGAGATTCATTTTTTAATCTAAGGATCGAGTGCTGGAAAAACCTTTTCTTGTTTAGATTACTGAACACAGCATTCCGGGCACCGTTCACACGAAGATGAAACTCATGAAGGACTCTTGGAACAGTGAGCTTTTTGTAGGGAGTAGGGAGACAAGACAAATGAATGGAATGGGTGGAATGGAGAAGCCAAGAAACCAGAAAGATTACAACTGTATTGCTGGTATCCGGTGGGGTAACCACAATTGACATTCACTTCCTAGCGATGGCTCTGTTCTTTTTGGCAGCCATTGGGCCCAAGCACTGGTAGTGTTACATGGAGTGCATTTGCACATTTTAGCACTGACTGCTAAAAAGTGGGTGCATGTATACTAAGTAACTTTATTAGCCAATGATTAGAAAATCACACTCATTACTTTTTAAGGGACTTTCCCTCACAAGAAAGTGTTTAAGCAATATGGCAGTCCTTAGTCATAGTGCCTGTCCAAAGTAGCCAATAGACATAGTGCATGCACCACAGTAGCCAGCAGTCACAGTAGCCACTAGTCATAGTAGCCAATAATCCTGGTACCTGCCACCAGTAGCTAGGAGTCTCCTGCCATTAGCCACAGAGCCTGCCCCCAGTAGCCAAAAGTAACAGTGCTTGCCCTCAGTAGCCAGTTATCGCAGTGCCTGTCCCTGTAGCCAGTAGTACTAGTGGTTGCCCTCAGGAGCCAGTAGTCACAGGGGAAAATTTATCATAAGCGTCTGAGAGTAGAACTGTTCTAGTTGCCCATGGCAAACAATCGGAGCTCAGCTTTCATTTTCCAACAGCTGTTTATAAAATGGAAGATGAGCTCTGATTAGTTTCCATGGGCAATTAGAACAGTTTTACCTCTTCTGATAAATCTCCCCCACAGTGTCTGCTCGTGGTAGCCACAGTGCCTGCCCCCGTAGCCAGGTATCACAGTGATGCCCTCAATAGCTAGCAGTCGCAGTGCTTACCTTCAGTAGCTAGTAGTCATAGGGCTTGCCCCCAGTAGTCAGTTGTCACAGTGCCTGGCCTAAGTAACAAATGTCAAAGTACTTGGCCCCAGGTATCCCCAGTACCTGCCAGCAGTCACATTGATGCCTCCAGTAGCTAGTAGTCACAGTGCCTGGACCCCGATAAATGACCCCCAGCAGTCACAGTCAAAGGAAAAACATACTTAACTTATCTGCACCTTCTCTATTCCCTTTCTTATGCCAGCGACTGCACTGCAACCACCATCACACAAGCCACGATGCTGGTGGCCTGTGTGACATATAGAGAGCATCAAGCCAGGGGAGGGAGCTGGCTCCCAACCTGCTTCACTCTGACTCAGCGAGACGGCTGACATTTTAATGTCCCACTCACTCAAGCCAGGACAAACTGGTCTGATCCCACCCCTCTGTGAAGAGTCCATAATATGTGTTAATAAAGCCCTTTGTAGGTACTAAGCATCTTGTTTAACCTCTTGCTAAACTTAGTTTAGTAAAATTTACATGTTTTTTAAATGACAATAGAGAAACTGGAAGGGGAACTCCTAAACCCCACTGGCAGTTGCATATTTCCAAAGGGAATAAAGCATCTGGCATATTTAAATCCAACATATCCAATCCCTCTTTCACCAGTTATCTGCCACTGTTCCTGCAGTAATTGTCATAGTGGCCACACACATTCATTTTAAACAGCTTTACATTTTAAGGGAGAAAATGTTAATCTTTTTATATTGCTCAGAGCCATCCATTATGGTTCTTTTAAAGGAAATCAACCAGTTGAAAAAATACAAAAAATATTCACCATCTCTCCTCTTCATCTTGATTCCGGTGGTGTTCTTCGCTAGTCTTGACACGCCAGGATCACCAAGAAAATAAACGGATAATTAGCAGGCCAGAGCTCGGGGACAAGATGTCCGGCACTCCAGGCTGCTAATTATGTACACCCCCTGCACCTCCCTCTCCCATGCTGGAAGCATGGAGAGCAAGGTGATGTCACGTGAGACGTGTAAATTCATGCTGCTTGCGTGACGTCTTCTCCATCTCCCAGCGTCATCTCTCTCTCCCCGTGCTCCAGCCTGCTAATTATTAGTTGGAAGAAATAAGGCGTAGAAAGAAGTAAACTGGGAGTACCAGCAGTCATGGCCCTACCCCTGGTACACTGATCTGCATAAAATAAATACAGAATTTTCTCTAAAATTACAGATTGTTGGGAAACAGGAATAGTATGACTGGACAACATAGCGAAACTAATACAATTGGACACCCCTCCCCAGACAAATTTACAGATAGCGGTAAAGATGCTCAAAAAAAATGGAGTTGGGCAGATGTATTGGCAGAGGCTGGTACAGATACAGGAATCAAGGTAACGGATTCCTTTTCGGTACATTTATGCAACTAAATAAGAAAAAGGAGCCATTTTACATTTAGTAAAGATCATTTATACGTTTATTGGATTGTTGCTTCATGTCATCTTTTTAGGTTGTAGTTCTTACTTATGTAAAAGGTTCACAATATGTGTTAATTAGGCGTTTTGTAGGTACTAATTATTTTGTGTAACTGCTTTCTAGACTTAGTTTATTAAAATTCACATGTTTATTTCCATGAATTTACATGTTTATATCAATTATGAAAAAGAAAATGAAAGGGGAGCAGGCAACTTCTAGATGCTATTGGAAGTTGCATATTTCCAAAGGGATTAAAGCATTCGGCATATTTAAATCCAATCTATCTTTCACCAGACATCTGCCACTGTTGTTCCCGTAGTAATTGTCAGGTCCAGCTAACTTTGATCTAATGTGTTAGACAAGCCTAAATTACTCTATATATAGTCCTTCTCTTTAACCAGAAGTAATTGCATAAGGACAAATATTTCCCGAAGTGAAGAAAGTTTCTCTAGCCAGTGTTATTTATGTATTCTAAGGGCCAAACCACAATAGCTTCCCACCCTTCTTCAGTTTGGTTGCTAAAAACAATCAGGAATGTCTGATGTTGCACAAGAATAGTATCTTTATTTAGTGAGACAAATCTGAAGGGAATCTGTAAAAATATTAATGCTAATATTTTCTTTAGCCATTTTAATTTCCCCTATAGCCAATATAAAAGCTGCCTGTAGGGTGAATTGTAACAACCTCAATTACAGCTGCCTCTAGCCGGACAACAAATGCAATCTGCAGTTTGGTGACATGGAAGGGAACTATGTGGAATGTGAGCTAGCTCTGTAGCCAGGTGTTATTTCCTTTGGAATTATAATGAAGTAAGGCAGCATTTCATTAATAACATTAATATTAGATATTCAGTAATATTTGTATTCTATTATATATCTATCATGTGACTGACCACTGCTATGGCCCAATAAAAGAGTGAACAGAGAGCAGACAAACCATGTGCAAAAATATGTCTTGGCCCCTGGCATGTGTATATATATCCCCTGATATTCTTTCCATCAATATTTTATTAGTTGTGAGGCACGTAATTCTTCAGAAACGTCTTTTTCATGTAGTCTAATAGACAGTAAGAAGAATAATTTGGTGGGAAGTGGCCCACCTTACTTTCTGAGCCCCTTTAAAAGTTGCACATGTTTCAAGTCTACCCCTGGTCTAAAACATTCCTTTTCGGATGGTGCAGACATTTCTGTTGTTGGTCCATTTTTCAGAAATGGGCTTGCAGAGGTCACATACGCATACTCCAGAACTAACCAATGCAGAAAGCAAAGAGTTACTATATATTTTCTGGTTAATGTATTAAGTGTTTCGGCAAAAATCTATAAATGTTTACGAAAAACATAATAATAAGCAGAGACAGAAACATGACTAATAAGCAGAGACAGAAATCGGAAATTCAACATGCCCCAGCTTGGGTGCTCGTGGAAGATAAGACGCTGCACAAGGTGGCCATACACATTACATTAAGGCTACATTCACACTGCCGTATGGGGGACGTATATATACGGCCGACGTATATATGGCCGATATACGTCTCCCATACGTTCCCCGTACGGGAACGGTATGGTGCAGCACACGTGCGGCACCGTAGCGCTCCGTACCCCAGAAAAAGATAGGACATGTTGTGCGCCATAACTTCCTGTGGGGAGGGGCAGGGGTGAGCTGCGCTCACCTCTTCCTCCTCTCCCCGTACACAGCCGTCTCCCGCTACGGCAGTGTGAATATAGCCTTAAGCAGGTTTTTATTTTAAGGGTGATACATTTAATATTTTTATACAGAGAGCTATTCATTGCTGTTAATATACAAAATTATTAACAGCCTTGTAATAACTAAGGTGTAGAAAGAAGTAAAGTGAGAGTACCAGCAGTCATGGCCCTACCCCTAGTACACCGAGTATGTCTGAAATGCTTATAAAGTTCGCTATATGTTGAATTTACTTTTTGGGGCGGTTTAGAGGCTGGTAAAAACAGAACTTTTCTAACAATAGTGGTATGTCATCTGCCAGCTAAAATAATTGGGCATTGTTAAATTTCCCGAACAAACATTAATTATGGTTGAAATATTCTAATGCAGTATAATGTGTATTAAGGGGTACATACGAGTGTCTATGGCTGGTTGTGGTGTATGTGGAGCTTCAGACTTGTATCCAGACGTTTATGGAGAGCAGACAGCTATACACACCACATAATAAGGTTTTTAGTAATACTGGCAAGGCTTCCAATTAGCACATTGCATCTATTTACACATCTCGCAGACTCTCAGGTAATGAGTTTGTGACTCACACCCAGACAAACACACTGATCTTAAGAAAAGCACACAATCAGATATGCCATGCACAAGACATCTTATGTCCTAGCTGGCTGCTCCCTGATTTTCTTCTATTATTTTGATGACAGTTGTCTATCAGGATGTGAGAAGCTTCTGCAGGCAATAATTTTATTTGATTTATTTCCATCTTTAACGCTAATTATTATATTAAGGTCATTTTCATAAACCTTACACTGGGTGATAAAGATAGGACAGGGCATATCTGTGCTGGAGCAGTGCTGCAGTTACCATGGTGACAGACATGTACCCTGCAGTGCAGAGAGACTAGCCTAGAAGAGGACATATGGAATAATATATGGACTGTCATATAGCTGCTGTGTCCTGCACATAACAAATGCACATAGTGATTTTTTACATGTCTCCACATTGCTATGTGTCAAGCTACTGCTCACATATGTGCAGGCTTACCATGGACATACAGAAATGGCACACTTTAACCAGTGATTCAACGCGTATGGTTTTTAAATCAGTACTATATTTCTGCCATATACATCATCCCACTTACACAAACAAGAGATAAATTGAAATGCACAAAATTATTACATTTTGCTGCACCCAATACTTGTGATGTGATGATGTGATGCCGACCATAAGTCAATGCACCTTTATGTTGTCATACAGTTGGGGAACTTAACAAAACGGGAAACACCTGGTAGATTATATTGTGGATTTGTCAAGTGTCACTTTGTGAGGTAGCCATTATGACTAAGCATGTTACTTTGTCATCTTCTTTCTATCTTCTATCTATGTAAAAATAGAAAAAGTGACCAATGGCTGTATAAATAGTTAAACACTTTCATGGTCCATACCTGAAGAACTGACCACACTTTTTAATGGTTTACTTACTAAGCGTTACTTTCTAAAATCATACTTTCAAAAGTGTCTCAGATACCTGCATAATGTGTGGCACCAGTATCTATTTCTCCATAATTTCCCAAAACACATGTGTCATCAATTTTGCTATGGCCGCGGTCGGCTTATGAATCGCATGTGTTTCCCTGGAAACACATGTGTGTTTGGGCCAAGGACCTCCCCCTGTGCCCTAGCGTCGCATTATGAACGGACGCCTAGCGGTACGTGTGACCGTGGCCTAAGTGTGCACTGGGCTTCAAATGAGAGAGTAGATAGCTGCTGAGACACTTGGAGGGTTACACAGTGTAACCACCATTTTCTATTTACCGACTTCTATTTACTACATTCTTTAAAGCAAATCTACCACCAGAATAATAAAAAATAATAATTCCTTTATTTGTATAGCGCACACAGATTAGCATTGAAAACATCATCTCATCTTGCAAAAGATGACACAGCTCACAGCTCCGTACACTGAAGTATGAAAAAGTTATTAGCGGCAGAAATGGCAAAATGAAGAAAATGGAGGTTTACATTTTTGTAAATGTATGACAACATTATAAAACCTATACAAATTTGGTATCCCTGTGATTGTACCGACCCAAAGAATAAAGTAGACATGTCATTTGGGACGC
Source organism: Engystomops pustulosus (assembly GCA_019512145.1). Taxonomy (NCBI): domain Eukaryota; kingdom Metazoa; phylum Chordata; class Amphibia; order Anura; family Leptodactylidae; genus Engystomops; species Engystomops pustulosus. The sequence goes on from CM033642.1 coordinate 128,889,165, forward strand.
ACAGTAAAAGCTGTAAAAACTAAGCCCACAAGAAAATGGTGCAGATGCATTTTATCACCAACTTCACAGCACGGAATATTGAATACTGTCACTATGAATTGCAATTGGTTACGCAGAAAACAATCCCTCACACAGCTCTTGGAAAAAAAACAAAAGTTATAGATTTTTTTAAGATGGGAAGTGAAAAATGGAAACACAAAAATGAAAAAGGGCCTTGTCGTTAAAGGGTAAAGACCAATGTGTATATTGGCATTTCTTTATAAAGATGTATGACTGTGATTACAAAAATTACAATGGTGTTAAATACAAATATTTTGTCTCATTTACATGAAGATGTTATTATTAGATCATTTGAAAATTAATCATTCAAATCATATGTAAAATTCATAGCTTAGATACCCATCTTAATATATTTAAAAGATTATCAGTTTTAACACCAGCATTAAATCTAATACTGATCTGTGCTTGAAGGTAGGGTGATAATTAGATTGTAGGTAAAGCTTTAAGCAGATTTTTGTCTTACTCTGAGCACATATCTAGTCAAATGCTAATGGATAGCAAATGGTCCCTCCCAAAGACCCCTGCTGGTATAGGTAAACAGACCCCTGAAGCATTTTATTTTATCACCATCAAAGTGAATGCATGTAAATAAAGGCGAAAGAAAGGAAAACATAAAAGCATCCATGAAAGTATGATAGAAAACATATTTTAATGCAACATAAAAACCAAAGTGGAATAAACATAAGAAAGTTCCAGTTAACATCTGAATAAAATCCTTGAAGTTTGCATTAAAAATGTAAATCCTAATGGTAGATTTTTTACCTGGGATATTTTAAAGCAGTGGACAAATAGGCAATGTTATGCACACCAGGATTATTATTCTATCACTGATGCGGATCACGGAAAGCAATAGAAGCCTATGGGTCTGCAAAAAAACGGATGGAACATTTGTATTTTTCAATGGTGAGCCTGAAAATGGCGTGATGTTTTCACAGCAATGTAAAACCTTTATTTTTTTTTTGCAGACACTGAGACAAAACTAAATCATCACATAGACACAACTGAGACAAAACGGGATGGATGCAAAGCTGAAACGCCAATGTGAAAGAGCCTTTAGTATCCATGCTTATAATGTATAGAACCTATAGACTTCTCTAAAGCAGGCATAAGCCAATAGTATGTCTTTTCAACAAATGTTGGTAACATACCTTTTCTAAAAATAAAAAGTATAGGAAGCTTAGAGTTTCGAAAAAAAGATATGAAAAGCACTAATAACAATGGGTTATAGGCAGAACGGCATGCCCCTAGTGTTGTCCAGGCACCCCCATGCAATTCTGAGCTCACATGAATGAGTTGTCTGCTCCAGAAAGTGCTACCTGTGATAGATATGCTTCTCTAGATAAAAACAAAAATTAGATATTAAAACACTTCATTAAAAAGCAAGGCAAGAAAGATTACAGAAACAAAAGATTACATAAAACTTAAAGGTTACAAAAAATAGGTACAGTACAGATTTATAGAAGTATTTCACAGTTAAGGCTTATAGTTCTTAAAAAAAAGGTTTCCCTACAAACATGTCTGAATAATGAGACTCCAAGCACTGAAACCAAAGGCCTTCAGGAGTTAGGGGTTCCCAAGCCATCTGTGAATGGAACGGACTGAGCACCATATTCAGTCATCTCTAATAGGGGATAAATCTATTTGTGGGAAGCTCATTTAAAGGAAATCTACCAAAATCAAGCATGATAAACCAGTACCAATAACATCCTATCAGATTCAAGATGTTCAGCCTATGTTTAATTGGTTGATCCTGCAATATTACTATTTCTAGTTTACAACCAGAAGCTGAAAACCTGTGGTGACAAAGCATTACGGCCACAGAGAAATTCTCACAGGTTGTTACAGTGTGCTGGAGCACTTCCCCCTCCCACCGTGTGCTTAAAGGGGTATTCCAGGAATCAGCATAATTCATACTCATATTCAAACGAGTCCTTAAAATATAAGCTAATATGTAATTAGTTGTTAAAATTGTGCTCCCTTAGCAGAAAAATGCTGTTGACATACATTGTAATGAAGAATTAAAAGGCCACTGTTCCTTTAAAGGGGTTATCTGGGTGTTAAAGTTTACTTAGGACCGGGCTGGGGTGGGCTATTTTAAAATAATAAACATCTACTTACCTCGTCCTGTGCTGCCAATGTCCCACGCCGCGGTCCGTCTCCTTTGTGCGCCGGTTTGATTACAAGGGCGCACCGGGAGCTCCTGGCCGCCCGGAAGCTCCCATCCGACACCATCTCCCAGCGCTTACAACGCTGAGATAAACAGGGGCACGGATCAAAAGGGCAGCGGCGCAGGACATCGGCAGCTCCGAATGAGGTAAGTAGATTTATAAGTATTTTTAAATAGCCCACCCCAGCCCGGCCCTAAGTAATTGTTTATAACCGGATAACCCCTTTAATCAGTCTGTTGATTTCCTCCGCGAGGAGCAGAAACAGGATAGAAGATGTCCGCTGGTCACATGTACACATATTGTGCTGCACCTGCCTGGTCAGGTCATGTGATCACCACTACCGATATACTCGTGTATTAGCCGAGTTTTTCAGCACAAAAAATGTGCTGAAAAACGTCCCCTCGGCTTATACACGAGTCATATAGTCATAAAAAATCTTTAAAAAATAACAAACTTATATACTCACCCTCCGGTGGCCCCGACCTGCAGCGCTGCTCCCCCGATGTCCGCGCGGGGCCTCTTCTGGCTTCAGCGCCCGTCTTTTGTCTTCACTAACTTCGTGCCGGGCGCCACCATGTTTTGGGGCAGGCTGTATGCTACTGGGGGCAAGCTGTATACTACTGGGGGCAGGCTGTATACATACTGGGGGGTCTGTGACTTATGCATTTCCCACCCTCGGCTTATACTCGAGTCAATAGGTTTTCCCAGTTTTTGATGGTAAAATTAGGGGTCTCGGCTTATACTCGGGTCGGCTTATACTCGAGTATATACGGTAATTTTGGCTGTAGTCAGTTGGTTGCAGTGCATCCAGTATGGCCAGTGTTGTGGTGAGACCCATCTCAGTAAGGCAATATGCAGTTATGGCAGTTACAGATCTTTATATTCATTTATTTATAGCATTATGTGTTTTTATATCAGATGTGCATATTCCCTGAATACCCCTTTAAACTTCCTGTGCTATAGTGAGATTACATCAGGCAGAGGGTAGGGAAGAGTACAGAGGGAGACAGTTTAACAGCCTGTGAAGCTGCAGCATGGAGGGGCTCTGAGACCGCTCCAGTAGCCTTCCAGGCACTTTAGCATAATTTCAAAATTTCATTTTAGAAAAAAGGAGGCCATGGATAACAACTATAAGAAGATTACAATGGTCACAGTGCCTGGATCTATGAGTAAGTGTCCCTGGTTTAATATGATGGATTTTGATGGTAAATGCACTTTTGGAAGAGCACTCTCTATTAACTATTTATTTTTGCTCTCAGGGAGCCTGTATGACAGGAAACTGAGGCTTCTAAGTAAAAATACCTTTGTGGTTTTGGCATAGTACAGTACAGTAGTACAGTAAGAGCCTATATATTAGTATGAATTTTGTGTCGCAGCTCTGTTCGTGATCTTTTGTAACAGTTGTTGCACACTTCATCAATTGTCTTGTGTGAGTTTCTCCAGTAACATGATAAAAGTAAAACTAAAAGTACATGAAACTAAAAGGGAATTTCTGGGAAATTAGCTCACGAATATATCCCCAGCAATACCATACTTGCTTCATTCTTTTAAAAGGGGATGGGGACTTCCTAATTTCATAATGGGATTTTCCTTTGAAATGTCAATGATATGATCCGTACCAATGACCTATCCTATCAGATTCAAGATGTTCAGAGTATGTTTAATTGGATGACCCTGTAATATTGCTATTCCTAGTTTACAACCAGCTGAATCTGCAGTGACAAAGCATTATGGATTTATTAACAAAGAATTTCTCCTACCCCAAGTCTGCTGTAGAAATGTTTTGACCACAGTTCCAAGGTGGTACTCAACTCAGGTCCTTGATTCATGGGCCGACTAGTTGTCTGTTTGACCTCTTAGACTGCGTTCACAAGTGGTGTTTACATTGCATTTCGAATCACAATGCAATAGTTGGGGAAAGGAGATTTGCCTGATTACATTGCTGTTAACATTTGTGTTTACAAAACACAATGTTAACACATACATTTATGTTGCATTGACATTGAGTTTTGACAACACAAATGTTAAAAGCAATGTAATTAGCCAAATTTCCTCTCCTAGGCTGTTGTATTGCATTTCAAAAGGCAATGTAAACATCACGTGTGAACGCAGCCTTAGGCCCCATGCACATGACCATATGGGGCCTGTGATATGGCTGCACAAGAAGCCACCGTATTATGGCCTTATAGGGGTCTATGGCACTCGATCACAGTGTGATGAGAACACTGTGGGGCACATTTACTTACACCTAAAGTGCATTGTTTGACGATCCTGCACTGTGCCGCAATATCCTGCATGTGCTTCCCTGCTCAGGTCCAACGGAGTTCACCTTCTTCTTCCTGGGGCATGTGCTTGATCTTGCCACACAATTTGAAAGTTAAATCCTGAGCTCAATCCAAAACAACCGGATTGTCCAACGGCACGCCCCCTAATTGGTGTTGCATGAAAGCCAGCAGAACTGCGCCAAAATTCAATCACGTGCAACACAATCCCCTGTTAAATATCTGTCACAGCCATGAAAACCTGAAAACGTTGGGAAGCCCGACGAAAGTGCTATTCGCGGACCCTTAGTAGATTATTCCCAGGATTAACACGTTATTACACAAGACATTACTTTATTTAGACTCAACTGGAAACTCCCTTTAAAGGAAACCTACCACTTAAAAGTGGTAGTTCTAACCCACAAATACATGGCGCCAGCTCAGGGTGAGCTGGAGCATATTTTCATTAATGCAAGAAACCCCCGATTGCTGTTTTATACCTTATATTACAACCCGTTTTGGCGCACCAGATTACGGCACGGCGTACCATGCACGCGACCGTGCGTGCGACTGATTTGGAAGTGGCGGAGAGCACTGGAGTGGCAGGGAAAATATGCATTCAGAGATACCTTTCCAGGCTCTTCTAGAGAATTTCTAGAACCTTTCTCTTTATCTTATGCTTAGTCCAGTCACTTATTGGACCTGGACCCGGTTACTTTCTCATTGGCCCACATTTATCAAAAATAGTGCAAACTGCACATAGTGCTGTTTTCCTGTAGAGGGTGCAGTGTGCGACAGATTCATGAATTGTGGTGCACGTGCTTAATAAAAAAATTTTTTTTGGTGCACCTTTAACATAGAGCAAGTGACACATTTATGTCAAACACTGCATGAAAAATATGGCAAAAGGTCCAATGGCGCATCAGAACGCACCTTCCAGTACAGAATTTTGTGTTGCATTGGGTATAGTGCAGCTGCGACACAAATACGTGGCAGACATTTTATAAATACATGTACAAGCAGTTTGTAGGGTCTTTGTTATGCAAAGTCCGACAGAAAACTGGTGCAAAGGCTTTAATAAATGTGGGCCATTGTGTTGCCTCACAAAATGGACCTCATGCTACTTTCATTTTATTTATCAACATACTACCCCATAAGCCTTGCCTGACATGGCACATTACACTTTTCCTGTCTACCAGGCTCCAGAGACAAATAGCAGGGGCCAGACTACAGATCACACACCATTACCGCGCTGCAAAAATCTCTGCTCACTCTAGTCACATCGGAACTTTCTAAAAGGCATTCCATCTCTGATATTCACCAGAATCAGCTGCAGAATGCCCATTTAAAAAAAATAAACATTTTACCAAAACATTTTAGATCACCCCAAATTTGTGAAGAATGAGGAGTCCATGTGTAGTGTTCCATGACTGTTAGCGTGCCCCTCTTCTCAGTCTTGGCCACCAGGATATCTGTCTGGATTGACATGCAGCTCCCCTTCCTTCTTAGAGGCTTACGTCCTATCCTACTTTACAGGGAACGTGTACACCTCTATGAGAAGATCCAAAGTACCTATTCTTACCTGTCACCACAGGTTCTTTTTGCTATAACAACCTGTAAAGTCGACACCTCACATCCCAAAGGGGTGATGTAGGTTATTATGTTTTCTTACATGTTATATAAAAATAATTTATATTAGACAATCACTTTAAGAACTGACAAGTCCTTTTTTTGACACTTCACCTACTTTTCATCCATCCGGTATGTGTTTACCATTGGAAATAAAGGAGGATTTGCACGGCCTGCTCAGTGAAAATCATGCGAATTTGGAGAGATTGTGTTCAGAGTTTTTCAGAGTTCAGTCCATGTGCAATGCAACAATGTGTTTTCTTTTAGGTGTAAAATCATCTTTCAGCTTTGTTAGGTTCATTCAGCTACTTCCTGGAAACTGGCGCAGGAAAACTGACCACACTAGGATCATCCTAGTGCTGTCAGTATTTTTTCACGGACCCATTGACTTCAATACCGTTTTTTCCTCTGACTCACATCAAAGCTCTATTTTTGAGAAAAAACGTATGTGTGTAAAGATCTATTGAATAGTTATGTATCAGAGTTTTGCGCGAGTTCAATACGATGATGGATTGCATTGGACTTGTGGGCAATGGGCAGTTCACAAGCATAGTGAACACAGGCTAGTAGTAACACTGTGTGAGTATATTTTCTCTTGATGTATACAGGCTGACAGTGGTCCTGTATACCACTACTATGATCTCTGTGCTGAAAGCTGATTAGGAAGGCGCTGGCCGGACAGAGAACATCTATCCCACAGGCAGAGGAGACAGGAAGTATCCACAATTTAGGAATGCATCTCATCTCTCAGATACTAACCCCTGGAATGTGAATTCGGTCACCCCTCCCTCCCAACTTCTTGAGAATGGTTTGCGTTCCGTTATCTACAGCCAGATCTGTCCATGTGTCATCACTTTCATGTCTTGTACATGTACTAACACTTCTCCTTCACAAGAACGTGCCTGGGAACTTTCCCTTTCTCATAGAGGATCATGAAGCATCTAGTCTTCCATTCACCATGACAGCAGCTTCACTATCTCTATATGTGCCGCCATTGAACCCCCTCCTCCTGAATATATTAGCAGTCCCGTTCTCCTTGAGACATATGAAGCCCACCCGCTCTCTTCCATCCACACCTCCCTCTCACTATAAATCCTTACTCCTTCATATCAATTTTCCGTCGTCGCAGTAAATTTCTGAGAAACACTTTTTCCCAGAAAAAGGTCCATTTACCCCAAATCACATTACCCCTAGCCAGCGCCATACATACGGACCTCGCCCTCGCCCCCCCTTCTGCTTTCTCATTGGCTCTGACCGCGCTTCACTTGCTGATTGCAGTCTCGCCATTGGCTGGAAGGCGCCTCAGAGCAGCTATATAAAAGACAAGGGAGGGCTGTGGGCTCAAATCAAGAGGCGGATAAGAGAGTGCATGTAGCTGTGCTTTATCTATAGTGGACGCTGTAATAGCACGGAATCTTACACTACAGACATGGGCAGCACCGAGTCCAAGAGCCAGAGCGCAGAAACCGCAGTCAGCAAGACCGCGGAACAGGTAAGGAGATGCCGAGCTCCATACATCCTATTGTTCGCTATGGGGGTTAAATGGGTGTGAAGTCCACCAGTTGAATGTGATCTGGTTTGGTGACTGAACCGTGATATTGGTTCTGAGCCGGGGCTAATCAGAGGGATTGGCTGGATCTCATTGATGGAGGCTCCGTTATTAGCCGCCCGCTAAACCTCGGGTATCTTTCTAAGGGGTGTGGCTTTGTTGCAGCTGATTGGGTTTTAGCGCGTGTAAAATCGCTATGTCGTGTAAATAGTTTATATCAAAAGCATTAATTCATGTTTTCATTTATCGCAGGAAAATGGTCACGTAAAAGCAAACGGTGATCCTGCCCCAAAGACTAACGGAGAGCCAGCCGCTGCCAATGGCTCCGCAGAGCCGGTCACCGAGGAGGCGGGATCTGGAGAGACCATCGAGCAAGCCCCGCCAGCTAATGGCGAGACCAAGCCAGAGGAGCCCCCAGGAAAACAGGCGAAGAAAAAGCGATTCTCCTTCAAGAAGAACTTCAAGCTGCCATTCAGGAAGACCAAGAAAGACGCAGCCGCCGCAGAGGCGCCCCCTGCTGGCGATGAGGATACTGCCCCCAAACAAGAGGAGGAGGCGGCTAAGCCTGCAGAGTCCACTCCTGAGAACGCCGACGCCAGCAGCCCCGCAGAGAACCCCAACCCTGAAGCGGCAGCTCCCGCTGAGGAAGCCGCAGTCCAGCCCGAGGAGCCTGTCACAGCCCCAGAGCAGACCCCCCAGAGCGACGAGTCCGTGCCCAGTACGGAGACGCCCGCCGAGCCCCAGAAGGAGGAGTAACGAGGAGCGCAGATGGCTCCTCCATAGACTGTAATACGCTGAGCCCTTTTTTACACCTCATTCACCACAGCCCCGGGTCTTGTGTGAACAGACCAGAGTGTGCCGAACGTTTTCCCCTCCATGATCTTCACTGCCCTCATTAGGTGTTAAGCTGAAACTCGTGTCCTGCTGAGGTGAACTGTAACAGACTGACCGCCCTCTGCCATGGTCTATTCCACTGACAATCAGTCGTTGGGGCATCCATTGTTGAATATGTAGCAGGATAGGGGGGCACAGGAGCTGATCCCCCTCCTCTTCATGAGGTGTCCCTGTTCAGAGGCATCTGAGTGTGTTGCTGGCTATTCCTCAGGATGTGAGCTGTGAGAATGCTGTGACTGTCACTTGAGAGAATGTGTGTGTGCATTTCTGTAAATACTTTTTTATGGTCTAGTTCTGTGGTGATTTTTCTAAATTCCTTAAGTTGTTTTTTTTTTTTTCATTGTGATATTTTAAAAAATAAATTTTAATCCCCTTTACATCAGTGTTGGTCATCTTATTTACAAATGTCTTACCCTCATGGATGTTTATGTAGTGGTGATATAACAATTTTAAAGTTTTTTGATTTGGAGAGTTGGTTGCATAAGGACTCGATTGACAGGAAGACCAAAACTCTACCTCAAATGTCCAGATGAGGTTTCTAGTGTCTGGCATTACATTAATTCATTGCTGCTGGGGCCTAACTTGCTGATTGGTGGTAGACCCCCACAGATCACAACGGGGTCCTATGTACTACCCCACCGTTCCCCGATATGAGTGGAGCAGCCGGTCACACATGGCTGAGACTGCCTAGTATGGCATTAGGCTATCCATCAGCTCCATATAGATGAGTGGGGCAGCCCAGCCATGCACAACTGGCTGCTTCACTCATCTGTCTCTGATGGGGGTACATTGCACTCCCTGTTCTTGTGATTTTTATTTTTTTTGGAGGTCTTACCATGGAGACCCTCAACAATCAGCCAGTTGAGCTCTATCCTGTGTTTTATGGGAAAACCCCTATAATGTGTGGCAACTTCTGCAGTGATGGTAACTTTTCAGTCTAAACTATACAGGTTTCATCATAATGCATCCACTGGCCCCATCAGGTAATCTACATCTCTCATATTAATCTGGAAACCTGTCTGGTGGCTTTTCCAAACTAAACTAACCCCATTGTCAAAGTAATACCCTCACCTTTTGTGCCCCTCACTATTCTGTTAGTCTAGTACTAAGCTAAAGTGGGGCCAGTTCATTCAGTGAACCTTAACTCTTGGAAATGGCAGGTATGGTGCCACAATAGTCCTTGCCCTAATGGGGGATTCACATAGGCCAATGCTGTAGCATTGGCTCCAGGATTTATAACTAGGTAAGATCATTTAATTTGTAGACATATCCCCTCTTCCATATGAAATATCTTGTATAGGACTGATACATGATCTATATTTTGGTGGACTGTAGTGGCTTGAGGTATTGTAGTTCTATTCCCATTCACCTGAATTCCATTTACTGTGCACAACACAGCCTCTACATGGCCTTATCGGTTTGCAATAAAGTAATACTTATTGTAAGGATATGGAAGCTTTACACACATGAAAATACTAATCCACAAAACTGGGGCCTAATACTTTGAGTCATGAGAATGTACAATGATAGGAGCAATCATGAGCCCTGGAACAAATCTAAAATACTTTCTACAACTATTTAAGCATGCCAACATTTTATGGATTCTTTAGGTTCAGTTTCCATCTGAATTGTGGCTTCTGTTTTGCAATTTAAAATTGTAATTTAAACAGCTGTTAATGAATCCACCCAGACAAGTATTTTTTTTACAGATCCAAAAAATACTTGACTTTCAATCAGTTTTGTCTTTCAGCTATCTGCTCTAAAAAGATGTAAGAGAAAAAAATCATAATAGAAATTATTGAACATCTATTGAAATTGAGGGGTGGGGATCAGTTATAAATGCATGACTAATACACAAATTAAGATAATGAACTTTAGCTTCATGACACCAATCTGTTTAACCCTTCATGAGTAAATGCTAAGGATTTGTACACGTGTGAATATCACCACTGCTGTAAAATGTAACAGGTTGTATTCAGGCTTTCACCACACAGGAACCACAACTGATGGCTCCAAATGTGTTGTGAGATTTACCAGAGCAATATATATTGATAGTTCTGTACTTTTCATTGGGTCATATACTCTTTCACTGGTATCACATAGGAACCCTTTTGAAAAAATAACAATGGAGACATTATAGTGTTAGCAATGCATTAACCCCTTCCCACTGCAGCACTTTTTCATTTTTGCATTTCATTTTTCACTCCCCCATGTTCAAAAATCTAACTTTATTTTCCCATGTACAGAGCTGTGTGATGGCTTATTTTCTACATAACAAATTAACTTCAAAATGGTGGAATTTAATATTCCTGCTGCGTACGGGAAGCAGGAAAAAAATTCCACATGCAGTGAAATTGGTAAAATAACACATTGTGCTGTATTCTTGGGGCTTGGATTTTACGATTTCACTGTACGCCCAAGTGACATGTCCACTTTATTCTTTGGGTCTGTACGATTACAGGGATAACAAATTTATATAGGTTTATAATGTTTTCATACATTAAAAAAAAATTTAAACCTGTACAAAATTTGTGAGGATTTTGCCATCTTTTGGCGCTAATAACTTTTTATACTTTGGGTTATGGCGCTGTGGGTGGTGTCTTTTGTGGATTTTGATGACGTTTACAATGTTATCATTTTTGGAATGTACAACCTTTGATCACTTTTTATAGAATTTTAAGTTTTTTAAAATGACTTTGGGCACGATTTTCCGTTACGGGGTTAAACGCAGTGAAAAATCGTTATATTTCGATAGATCGGGCATTTGCAGACGCAGCGATACCTAATGCGTTTATGATTTTTACTATTTATTTATATTAGTTCTAGGGAAAGGGGGGTGTGTGATATTGTTTTAGGTATTTATTATGATTTTTAAAACAAAACTTTTTTTTTATTTTAATTTTACATTTTTCCAGATCCCTAGGGTACCTGTACAATCCTATCATAACTGCCAACTACAGTTTACTCATTCATTACAATGTGCTGATAGCACATTGTAATGAGTGGGTTGACCGAAGCTACCATGGCAATGGATCGCCGTTCCCCAATAACGTCACGGGAGTGACGATCCTCGGAAAGATACAGTCCCCATGCGCCGCTATCATTTTGCAGCTGCCGGCAGCGATAAGCAGGAAAACACCGCATTCAGTGCTGGCACCTATCGCGGTGTTCCCGGTAAGCCTTTGCTGCAATATGCAGCAAAGACTACCGGCTATGGAGAGGGCTCGGCGCGCAAGCCCTGGGACCCGGCGTGTGACGTACTATTATGTCACATGCGGAAGGGGTTAAGAGCCGGAAGTACAGCCCTTCTGGCTGATGCAAATCTTCATGAATCAGAGTAGCCCTTACCTTCTGACACTGGTGCCACATGCAGCGCTTTGTCTGCGTTTGAAAACGCAAACAAGCCTCGTCTACCGGGGCGGGCCGAGGCCGTCGCATGGGATTTCTATGGAAACGCCTGCGATCGGGAACAAGCCGCCGGTGTTTTGCATTAAATTAACGCAAAACACCGGCGGCTCGTTTCTATAGAAACGCGGATGCAATCGGGCCACGGCCCGCCCCGGTGGGCGAGGCTTTGCGTTATCAAACGCAGACAAAGCGCTACGTGTGGCACCAGCCTTAGAACCTGCAGATGTTCTGGTAGACTCTACAAGAGTACACCAAGACAAGTTCTAGTAGTGACATTCACAATAAGATTTTTAGTTACTTGAAATACAATGCATCAATGGACAGATATTCTGGAATATGTATTGCTTGATTTGAATACTATGCTAGTGTTTATTAGTTCTCCATTCAGATGCAATATTGTCAGTAACCCCTGTACACCAGGCAACCGATACCCATAATCTTCAGTTATTTTATGCCGTGATGGCGAACCTTTTAGACCAGGTGCCCAAACAAACAATGACCCCTTATATATCGCAAAGTGCCAACACAGAAATTTAATTTGTGATTTATAATCCCTTATTTTCACAGTTTTCATTGATACCAGCCCCTCTGGGACACCAATAAGCAGACAAGAAATAGTCCAGGTAGAGCTGTCACTTTAAAATAGCTCTGTGCCACGCAAGTCCTAGGCTGTCTAGGATGCAGGAAGATACCTGGAGTCATCTTGGTGATGGCCTGAGGTGCCCACAGAAAGGTTCTGAGTGCCACCTCTGGCACCAGTGCCATAGGTTAGCCATCACTGCTTTATGCAGTCAAAAGTTGACAATTTAGGCCACCTGCACACAGTATGTGCCATTATAAGGGATACAAACAAAGGTGCTTCACTGGAAGAGGAGTAATGCTCACATGTAAATGAAAGATGAAAAGGGGCAATAATGGCAGAAATAGGACCTACTTATATTTGGCAGCCAAGCAAATCAGTGAAATCCACAGCTATGTGCTCAAGCCCATATAAAGGTGAAGGGTTAGCTGTGGTAAACCGGCTTTCAACATAGCCAACCGTTTTTGCATCTTTTGATTAATCACCCTATTTTCTATACAGTGGAGCTAATTTTTGTAATATCTGGTGCCTGGGAAAACACTTGGCCGAAAACAGAAGGATAATGTGGATGGACAGGGCAGATGCAGGTACTCTTGCCTGGCATCACCTGCAGTCATTTTAAAAAGATGTTTTACTGCAAACAAGTTCAGGCTGAATGAGATTAGCGGTGCACGGTCTAAAGCGCCTTAAATGTTGTTATGTTTGTGTTATGAAAAGTTAAACAATTTCCAATATTCTTCTGTATCAATTCCTGATTCTACATCTCTGCTTTTGTCATTCTATAGGAGCTCTATGTCTACTTCCAGCAAAAAGAAATGGAACACCAGCTTGTTATAAACCACAGCTCATTTTCTATGATACTAACGAGCAATGCACCTGAAACATAGATTTACCGTTTTTCCAACTGCATGTTAAGCCAAGGAAGATATGCGAGCACGTTACGATGGAATTTTAAAACGAAAGATGAATACAAGTCAAGACAGACAAGTTTACCTTTTAACTAACAACGAGAGTGCCTAAACGTTTGTTTTATTCACAATGCGTGGCATAACCTTACTACATCGTGACCATCAAGAGTAGATGGGGGCTAGAATTGGCTGCCATTTGTTCGGCTAGCTCTGGCTCCCAAATACAGCATACATATTGCCTATACAGTATACGGAAGGTGGGAAGTGTGCTAGCCTACTGCCCCCATGTACTTCATTGGATTGCACAGCTGTGGTTTCAATGACTGTTTGAGCAGACTACCTGAACCACAAGCTTTGAAGAAGGTCCTGTTCTGTTTGCGGTTGGGCAATCCTTTCTAGTCTCAGCATGTAGGCAGACCTACACGCCCGATATCAAACAGGTTGCAAACAGATTATGGATCATTTTTATTGTGGCCTTTAACTGGACTTAAAAATGTACAATTTAACCTGCCTTCACAATGGAAGAGCTCAGCTAGGAAACAAATTTATCAGAAGCTCTTACCAATACACAAACTGCTTTCAGAGGAAAAACGAGTTGAACCCTTTAAAACACAACATACATGCATAGAAATTCCATTTAACGGTATTTCAAGGATCATTTGAAATTCTTTGCTTTTCCCTAAATTAACTATGACCATTATTCAGCAATATATTTACATGTGACTTTCATGGGAGAGAGAAACGTCCAATTAATCTACCATGATGGGACCATAGCAATTGTAAGCAGCAACTATGTAACCTGTAAAAAAACTGCTAATTCAATGAAAGGTGGACATTATAAAAAATAAATTAATCTGAAAATCTAATAATACATTTGTCTGAATGCACCTTTGATAAGAGGGAGTCTGAGCACATATTCTGTGTTATCATGTTTTATTACAAAGTTTCTCCACAACTTAACATAAAAATAAAAAATATAAAACAAAACCCAGTCACAATAAGGAACATATAAACCCCCTGAAATATATCTTACAATGCTCAAGTCCAATAAGAATACACATAGAAACCCAAATGGCGACCTATTGGTGAGGTAACGGTAAATGCTTACTAGGCTTCATCTTTTGTAATATGTTATGCTTCAAAAGAAAAAAAAAAAAAAAAAAAAAAAAAACTGAGAAAGAAGAAGCCAGAGTATATCAGCAGGGTATCCCTGAAGAGGATGGAACCGCAGATAGAGATATGTCCCTTACCATATGATAAAACCCCAACTGGGTCACCCTCATATGATTCTGCTAAGCAGCTGTCGAAGCTCAGAGATTTCAAAATCAGAAGAAATTGTGAGTGGAGGACACCAGGCTGGAGACCAGACCAGCAGGTGTACTAAACAGTAATACTCTTATAACACACTGGGGTGAAAAGTAATAGGGTTCCTCCTCAGGAACGAGAGAGTAAGGGAACATCCTCTCCTCTTTACAGGGAACGTGTACACCTCTATGAGAAGATCCAAAGTACCTATTCTTACCTGTCACCACAGGCTCTTTTTGCTATAAAACCTGTAAAGTCGACACCACATCACTCCCAAAGGGGTGATGTAGGTTATTATGTTTTCTTACATGTTATATAAAATAATTATTTAGACAATCACTTTAAGAACTGACAAGTCCTTTTTTTGACACTTCACCTACTTTTCATCCATCCGGTATGTGTTTACCATTGGAAATAAAGGAGGATTTGCACGGCCTGCTCAGTGAAAATCATTGCGAATTTGGAGAGATGGTTGTTCAGAGTTTTTCAGAGTTCAGTCCATGTGCAATGCAACAATGTGTTTTCTTTTAGGTGTAAAATCATCTTTCAGCTTTGTGGTTCATTCAGTCATACTCCTGGAAACTGGCGCAGGAAAACTGACCACACTAGGATCATCCTAGCTGTCAGTATTTTTTCACGGACCCATTGACTTCAATACCGTTTTTTCCTCTGACTCACACAAAGCTCATTTTTGAGAAAAAACGTATGTGTGTAATCTATAATAGTTATGTATCAGAGTTTTGCGCGAGTTCAATACGATGATGGATTGCATTGGACTTGTGGGCAATGGGCAGTTCACAAGCATAGTGAACACAGGCTAGTAGTAACACTGTGTGAGTATATTTTCTCTTGATGTATACAGGCTGACAGTGGTCCTGTATCCCACTACTATGATCCTGTGCTGAAAGCTGATTAGGAAGGGCGCTGGCCGGACAGAGAACATCTATCCCCAGGCAGAGGAGACAGGAAGTATCCACATTAGGAATGCATCTCATCTCTCAGATACTAACCCCTGGAATGGTAATTCGGTCACCCCTCCCTCCAACTTCTTGAGAATGGTTTGCGTTCCGTTATCTACAGCCAGATCTGTCCATTGTCATCACTTCATGTCTTGTACATGTACTAACACTTCTCCTTCCACAGAACGTGCCTGGAACTTTCCCTTTCTCATAGAGGATCATGAAGCATCTAGTCTCCATTCACCATGACAGCAGCTTCACTATCTCTATATGTCCGCCATTGAACCCCCCTCCTCCTGAATATATTAGCAGTCCCGTTCTCCTTGAACTATGAAGCCCACCGCTCTCTTCCATCCACACCTCCTCTCACTATAATCCTTACTCCCTATCAATTTTCCGTCGTCGCAGTAAATTTCTGAGAAACACTTTTTCCCAGAAAAAGGTCCATTTACCCCAATCACATTACCCACCCAGCCGGCCCAACATACGGACCTCGCCCTCCCCCCCCTTCTGCTTTCTCATTGGCTCTGACCGCGCTTCACTTGCTGATTGCAGTCTCGCCATTGGCTGGAAGGCGCCTCAGAGCAGCTATATAAAGACAAGGGAGGGCTGTGGGCTCAAATCAAGAGGCGGATAAGAGAGTGCATTGTAGCTGTGCTTTATCTATAGTGGACGCTGTAATAGCACGGAATCTTACACTACAACATGGGCAGCACCGAGTCCAAGAGCAGAGCGCAGAAAACCGCAGTCACAAGACCGCGGAACAGGTAAGGAGATGCCGAGCTCCATACATCCTATTGTTCGCTATGGGGGTTAATGGGTGTAAGTCCACCGTTGAATGTGATCTGGTTTGTGACTGAACCGTGATATTGGTTCTGAGCCGGGCTAATCAGAGGGATTGCTGATCTCATTGATGGAGGCTCCGTTATTAGCCCCCGCTAAACCTCGGGTATCTTTCTAAGGGGTGTGTGCTTTGTTGCAGCTGATTGGGTTTTGCGCGTGTAAAATCGCTATGTCGTGTAAATAGTTTATATCAAAAGCATTAATTCATGTTTTCATTTATCGCAGGAAAATGGTCACGTAAAAGCAAACGGTGATCCTGCCCAAGACTAACGAGAGCCAGCCGCTGCCAATGGCTCCGCAGAGCCGGTCACCGAGGAGGCGGGATCTGGAGAGACCATCGAGCAAGCCCCGCCAGCTAATGGCGAGACCGCCAGAGAGCCCCCAGGAAAAAGGCGAAGAAAAAGCGATTCTCCTTCAAGAAGAACTTCAAGCTGCCATTCAGGAAGACCAAGAAGACGCAGCGCCGCCGCAGAGGCGCCCCCTGCTGGCGATGAGGATACTGCCCCCAACAAAGGAGGAGGCGGCTAAGCCTGCAGAGTCCACTCCGAGAACGCCGACGCCACAGCCCCCGCAGAGAACCCCAACCCTGAAGCGGCAGCTCCCGCTGAGGAAGCCGCAGTCCAGCCCGAGGAGCCTGTCACAGCCCCAAGAGCAGACCCCCCAGAGCGACGAGTCCGTGCCCAGTACGGAGACGCCCGCCGAGCCCCAGAAGGGAGTAACGAGGAGCGCAGATGGCTCCTCCATAGACTGTAATACGCTGAGCCCTTTTTTACACCCCTCATTCACCACAGCCGCGGTCTTGTGTGAACAGACCAGAGTGGTGCCGAACGTTTTCCCCTCCATGGATCTTCACTCCCTCATTAGGTGTTAGCTGAAACTCGTGTCCTGGTGTGAACTGTACAGACTGAACCGCCCTCTGCCATGGTCTATTCCACTGACAATCAGTCGTTGGGGCATCCATTGTTGAATATGTAGCAGGATAGGGGGCACAGAGCTGATCCCCCTCCTCTTCATGAGTGGTCCCGTTCAGGCATCTGAGTTGCTGGCTATTCCTCAGGATGAGCTGTGAGAATGCTGTGACTGTCACTTGAGAGAATGTGGTGTGTCATCTGTAAATACTTTTTTATGGTCTAGTTCTGTGTGATTTTCTAAATTCCTTAAGTTGTTTTTTTTTTTTTCATTGTGATATTTTAAAAAATAATTTTAATCCCCTTTACATCAGTGTTGGTCATCTTTATTTACAAATGTCTTACCCTCAGGGATGTTTATGTAGTGGTGTTAACAATTTTAAAGTTTTTTGATTTGGAGAGTTGGTTGCATAAGGACTCGATTGACAGGAGACCAAAACTCACCTCAAATGTCCAGATGAGTTTCTAGTGTCTGGCATTACATTAATTCATTGCTGCTGGGGCCTAACTTGCTGATTGGTGGTAGACCCCCACAGATCACAACGGGTCCTATGTACTACCCCACCGTTCCCCGATATGAGTGGAGCAGCCGGTCACACATGGCTAGACTGCCTAGTATGGCATTAGGCTATCCATCAGCTCCATATAGATAGTGGGGCAGCCCAGCCATGCCACTGGCTGCTTCACTCATCTGTCTCTGATGGGGGTACATTGCACTCCCTTGTCTTTATTTTTATTTTTTTTGGAGTCTTACCATGGAGACCCTCAACAATCAGCCAGTTGAGCTCTATCCTGTGTTTTATGGGAAAACCCCTATAATGTGTGGCAACTTCTGCAGTGATGGTAACTTTTCAGTCTAAACTATACAGGTTTCATCATATGCATCCACTGGCCCCATCAGGTAATCTACATCTCTCATATTAATCTGGAAACCTGTCTGGTGGCTTTTCCAAACTAAACTAACCCCATTGTCAAAGTAATACCCCTCACCTTTTGTGCCCCTCACTATTCTGTTATCTAGTACTACACTAAAGTGGGCCAGTTCATTCAGTGAACCTAACTCTTGGAAATGGCAGGTATGGTGCCACAATAGTCCTTGCCCTAATGGGGGATTCACATAGCCAATGCTGTAGCATTGGCTCCAGGATTTAATACTAGGTAAATCACTTAATTTGTAGACTTATCCCCTCTTCCATATGAATTCTTGTATAGACTGATACATGAGCTATTTTTGGGGCTTGAGGTATTGTAGTTCTATTCCCATTCACCTGAATTCCATTACTGTGCAACACACAGCCTCTACATGGCCTTATCGGTTTGCAATAAAGTAATACTTATTGTAAGGATAGGAAGCTTTACACACATGAAATACTAATCCACAAAACTGGGGCCTAATACTTGACTCGTGAGAATGTACAATGATAGGAGCAATCATGAGCCCTGGAACAAATCTAAATACTTTCTACAAACTATTTAAGCATGCCAACATTTTATGGATTCTTTAGGTTCATTTCCATCTGAATTGGGCTTCTGTTTTGCAATTTAAAATTGAATTTAAACAGCGTTAATGAATCCACCCAGACAGTGTTTTTTTACAGATCCAAAAAATACTTGACTTTCCATCAGTTTGTCTTTCAGCTATCTGCTCTAAAAAGATGTAAGAGAAAAAATCATAATAGAAATTATTGAACATCTATTGAAATTGAGGGGTGGGGACGTTATAAATGCATGACTAATACACAAATTAAGATAATGAACTTTAGCTTCATGACACCAATCGGTTTAACCCTACATGACTAAGTGCTAAGGATCTGTACACTTGTGAATATCACCACTGCTGTAAAATGTACAGGTTGTATTCAGGCTTTCACCACACAGGACCCACAACTGATGGCTCCAAATGTGTTGTGAGATTTACCAGAGCAATATATATTGATAGTTCTGTACTTTTCATTGGGTCAATACTCTTTCACTGGTATCACATAGGAACCCTTTGAAAAAATAACAATGGAGACATTATAGTGTTACAATGCATTAACCCCTTCCCACTGCAGCACTTTTTCATTTTTGCATTTTCATTTTTCACTCCCCCATGTTCAAAAATCTAACTTTTTTTCCCATGTACAAGACTGTGTGATGGCTTATTTTCTACATAACAAATTACACTTCAAAAGGTGGAATTTATATTCCATGCTGCGTACTGGGAAGCAGAAAATCCACATGCAGTGAAATTGGTAAAATAACACATTTGTGCCGTATTCTTGTGGGGTTGGATTTTACGATTTCACTGTACGCCCTAAGTGACATGTCTACTTTATACTTTGGGTCTGTACGATTACAGGGATAACAAATTTATATAGGTTTTATAATGTTTTCATACATTTAAAAAAAAATTTAAAACCTGTACAAAATTTGTGAGGATTTTGCCATCTTCTGGCGCTAATAACTTTTTATACTTTGGTGTATGGCGCTGTGGGTGGTGTCTTTTGTGGATTTTGATGACGTTTACAATGTTATCATTTTTAGGAATGTACAACCTTTTGATCACTTTTTATAGAATTTTAAGTTTTTTTAAAATGACTTTGGGCACGATTTTCCGTTACGGGGTTAAACGCAGTGAAAAATCGTTATATTTTGATAGATCGGGCATTTGCAGACGCAGCGATACCTAATGCGTTTATGATTTTTACTATTTATTTATATTAGTTCTAGGGAAAGGGGGGTGATTTGAATTTTTAGGTTTATTTATTATGATTTTTAAAAAACAAAACTTTTTTTTTATTTTAATTTTTACTATTTTTCCAGACTCCCTAGGGTACCTGTACAATCCTATCATATACTGCCATACTACAGATTTTACTCATTCATTACAATGTGCTGATAGCACATTGTAATGAGTGGGTTGACCCGAAGCTACCATGGCAATGGATCGCCGTTCCCCAATAACGTCACAGGGAGTGACGATCCTCGGAAAGATGACAGCTCCCATGCGCCGCTATCTTTTTGAAGCCGCCGGCAGCGATAAGCAGGAAAACACCCGCAATCCGTGCCGGCACCGATCGCGGGTGTCCTCAGTAAGCCTTTGCTGCAATATGCAGCAAAGACTTACCGGCTATGGAGAGGGCTCGGCGCGCAAGCCCTGGGACCCGGCGTGTGACGTACTATTATGTCACATGTCGGTAAGGGGGTTAAAACAGCTCCTTCTGGCTGATGCCATAAGATCTTCAATCTGAATCAGAGTAGCCCTTACCTTCTGACACTGGTGCCACATGCAGCGCTTTGTCTGCGTTTGAAAACGCAAACAAAGCCTCGTCTACCGGGGCGGGCCGAGGCCCGGTCGCATCGGGATTTCTATGGAAACGCCTGCGATCGGGAACAAGCCGCCGGTGTTTTGCATTAAATTAACGCAAAACACCGGCGGCTCGTTTCTATAGAAACGCGGATGCAATCGGGCCACGGCCCGCCCCGGTGGGCGAGGCTTTGCGTTATCAAACGCAGACAAAGCGCTACGTGTGGCACCAGCCTTAGAACCTGCAAGATGTTCTGGTAGACTCTACAAGAGTACACCAAGACAAGTTCTAGTAGTGACATTCACAATAAGATTTTTAGCTTACTTGAAAGTACAATGTCATCAATGGACCAGATATTCTGGAATATGTATTGCTTGATTTGAATACTATTGCTAGTGTTTATTAGTTCTCCATTCAGATGCAATTATTGTCAGTAATCCCTGTACACCAGGCAACATGATACCCATAATCTTCAGTCTATTCATTATGCAGTCAAAAGTTGACAATTTAGGCCACCTGCACACAGTATGTGCCATTATAAGGGATACAAACAAAGGTGCTTCACTGGAAGATGAGTAATGCTCACATGTAAATGACAAAAGACTGAACAGGCTGCAATACTGGCAGAAATAGGACCTACTTTATATTTGGCAGCCCAAGCAAATCAGTGGAATCCACAGCTATGTGCACAAGCCCATATAAAGTGAATGGGTTAGCTGTAGGTAAACCGACTTGCAACATAGCCCAACAGTTTTTGCATCTTTTGATATAGTCACCCTATTTTCTTACCAGTGGAGCTAATTTTTGTAATATGTGTCCTGGAAAACACTTGGTCGAAAACGAGGATAATGTGGATGGACAGGTCAGATGCAGGTACTCTGTGCCTGGCATCACCTGCAGTCATTTAAACAAGACACGTTTTACTGCAAACAAGTTCAGGCTGAATGAGATTAGCGGTGCACGGTCTAAAGCCGCCTTATAATGTTGTTATTGTTTGTGTTATGAAAAGTTAAACAATTTTCCAATATTCTTTCTGTATCAATTCCTTGATTCTACATCTCTGCTTTCTGTCATTCTATAGGAAGCTTCTATGTCTACTTCCAGCAAAAAGAAATGGACACACAGCTTGTTATAAACCACAGCTCATTATTTTCTATGATACTAACGAGCAATGCACCTGAAACATAGATCTTACCCGTTTTTCCAACTGCATGTTAAGCCAAGGAAGATATGCGAGCACGTTACGATGGAATTTTAAAACGAAAGATGAATAAAGTCAAGTTTACCTTTTAACTACAAACAGAGAGTGCTAGACGTTTGTTTTATTCACAATGCAGTGGCATAACCTTACTACATCGTGACCATCAAGAGTAGATGGGGGCTAAGAATTGGCTGCCATTTGTTCGGCTAGCTCATGGCTCCCAGATACAGTCATGTACATATTGCCTTATACAGTATACGGCAGGTTTGGGAAGTGTGCTAGCCTACTGCCCCATGTACTTCATTGGATTTGCACAGCTGTGGTTTCAATGACTGTTTGAGCAGACTACCTGAACCACAAGCTTTGAAGAAGGTCCTGTTCTGTTTGCGGCTTGGGCAATCCTTTTCTATAGTCATCAGCATGTAGGCAGACCTCACACACTGATATCAAACAGGTTGCAAACAGATTATGGATCATTTTTATTGTGGCCTTTAACTGGACTTAAAAATGTACAATTTAACCTGCCTCCACAATGGAAGGAGCTCAGCTAGGAAACAAATTTATCAGAAGCTCTTTTACCAATCTCAAACTGCGTTTCAGAAAACTGGGTTGAACCCTTTAAAACACAACATACATGCATAGAAATTCCATTTGAACTGGGTATTTCAAGGATCATTTGAAATTCTTTGCTTTTCCCTAAATTAACTCATGACCATTATTCAGCATAAATTTACATGTGACTTTCCTGGGAGAAACGTCCAATTATCATACCAGTGATGGGGACCATAGCAAATTGTAAGCAGCAACTATGTAACCTGTAAAAACATTGCTAATTCAATGAAAGGTGGACATTTAAAAAAATAAATTAATCTGAAAATCTATATAATACATTTGTCTGAATGCACCTTTGGAAAGAGGGATGTCTGAGCACATTATTCTGTGTTATCATGTTTTATTACAAAGTTTCTCCACAACTTAACCATAAAAATAAAAAATATTAAAACAAAACCCAGTCACAATAAAGGACATATAAACCCCCTGAACTATATCTTACAATGCTCAAGTCCAATGTAAGAATACACATAGAAACCCAAATGGCGACCTATTTGAGGTAACAGGTAAATGCTTACTAGGCTTCATCTTTTTTAATCTGTTATGCTTCTAAAACAAAAAAAAAAAAAAATATGAGAGAAGCAGCAGCATTACCTCAGCAGGGTATCCCTGAAGAGTGATGGAACCCGAGACCTATATGTCCCTTTCCCATAAAGATATGATAAACCCCAACTGGAAGACTGGGTCATCCCTCACTATAGATTCTGCTCAAGAGCTGTAGAAGCTCAGTGTATCTTCAAAATCAGAGAAAATATTGTGGTGGAGGACACCAGGCTGCAGACACAGAATACAGCACTGGTGTACTAAAAGTAATACTTTAAAACACGGGGTAGAAAAGTAACGGGTTCCTCAGGAAGAGAGAGTAAGGGCAAACCAAGTCTTCTCCAATCAGAAGAAGGGGCACAGGATTTAATGCCTACAGAGACATGGACAAATCAATAAGGAAGGCTCCATCTGGTTTAATTCCCTCCTTCCACAAGCAGAGGGACAGCAATAATTTAGTCCACATGGGTCTATTTTGCAAGAGTCACTGTACAAGGCATATATAAAAGTTAAGACCGCAAGGATCTCTTGGTCTTCAGAGGTTTCTTTTACCAGTCAGGATCAGGCTGTTTTGGTCTCCTCTTTTACCCTGTGGATATATTGAAAAGCAGAAGTCAGGAATAACACGGGAGGCGTTTGTGTAGCATGTGAAAAAGCATGTGACCATACAATCAACTGACATTTACATCAAACTTTATGCCTACCGTTTAGCATCTGACTTTTCATCTTTCAGCTTGTCTTCCTCCTTGACATCTGCAAATACATTAGCCATTATTAAGGGCATAACAGACATAGCTTTATTTTGTTTGTAAATGTAACACCATTTGTAAAATAACTGGACAATGATAGCGCTATATAATATTATAGCCCAATGTATCCCATTTTGGCTGGTTGGACATTGACAGGTGAGCTAATCCCACCCACAGGAAATTAGTCAGACACGGTACATACACTGCAATATGTGTTGCTAAACCATGGTCCCCAAATACAGTCGTGTGTGAGAGCTACCTTGTAGATACTTTGGTACAAAAGTTAACACATGGTTAGGTTATTGGAATACGATCAGTCTTGTCAGAAGTGCCACCAAGTTGAGCATTTGTCAAAAAAAAAAAAAAAAAAAAAATGCATCCGGTAAACAAAGCACGTCATACATTATACTAAAATAACCAGACACACTTGTGGACATCAGTTAAAGGGGTTGTCCACTTTCAGCAAATAATTGATATGGTTTGTGTAATGAAAAGTGATACAAACTGATGGGAATTAAATCATGTGAATTGGGTTTTATGTAGAAAAGTAATGCATTAAAGAGGAATTGATCACTATCCTAAGAAGGGGCACAGGATTTAATGCCTACAGAGACATGGACAAATCAATAAGGAAGGCTCCATCTGGTTTAATTCCCTCCTTCCACAAGCAGAGGGACAGCAATAATTTAGTCCACATGGGTCTATTTTGCAAGAGTCACTGTACAAGGCATATATAAAAGTTAAGACCGCAAGGATCTCTTGGTCTTCAGAGGTTTCTTTTACCAGTCAGGATCAGGCTGTTTTGGTCTCCTCTTTTACCCTGTGGATATATTGAAAAGCAGAAGTCAGGAATAACACGGGAGGCGTTTGTGTAGCATGTGAAAAAGCATGTGACCATACAATCAACTGACATTTACATCAAACTTTATGCCTACCGTTTAGCATCTGACTTTTCATCTTTCAGCTTGTCTTCCTCCTTGACATCTGCAAATACATTAGCCATTATTAAGGGCATAACAGACATAGCTTTATTTTGTTTGTAAATGTAACACCATTTGTAAAATAACTGGACAATGATAGCGCTATATAATATTATAGCCCAATGTATCCCATTTTGGCTGGTTGGACATTGACAGGTGAGCTAATCCCACCCACAGGAAATTAGTCAGACACGGTACATACACTGCAATATGTGTTGCTAAACCATGGTCCCCAAATACAGTCGTGTGTGAGAGCTACCTTGTAGATACTTTGGTACAAAAGTTAACACATGGTTAGGTTATTGGAATACGATCAGTCTTGTCAGAAGTGCCACCAAGTTGAGCATTTGTCAAAAAAAATAAAAAAAATAAATAACTGCATCTGGTAAACAAAGCACATCTATACATTATACTAAAATCACCAGACACACTTGTGGACATCAGTTAAAGGGGTTGTCCACTTTCAGCAAATAATTGATATGGTTTGTGTAATGAAAAGTGATACAAACTGATGGGAATTAAATCATGTGAATTGGGTTTTATGTAGAAAAGTAATGCATTAAAGAGGAATTGATCACTATCCTGCTACATTCAAGTTACCCTGTTTTTTTAAAAAATTCTTAAGCTTTTTGTATTATGCTTCTTTGAATAACAGAAATGGCACATGAAGAGACTGACAATTGTTATTACACATTCTAATCTCTGCAGACTGTAGGGAGAGATATATAGATATAGATATATATGAGGAATGGCAACATCCAGTCACTTCAAAGTGCCTCACCCTTTTTATCTTCATCCTTTTCATCTTCAGTTTTGGCACGTTTTGCCTTTTTGTAATTTGCAACATTCCTGCGTCCACCTTCCCCTTCATCTTCTGAATCGGAGAACTCTTCATCACAAGCAATCCTCTTGTCTGAAGATCGAACTGCAAGAAAAAGAACAGTTGAAAAACAGTGTCAGAGTATATACATGTTTGAATTCTCTGTAAAATATTGTTTTATTACTTACTAGATATACGTTTGTCTGGATCATCATCATCTTCGTCACCACTATCATCCTGCACAGAGTCCTCAGGTATAGGCTGCATTTGGACTCCAGGTGCATGTGGCAGCATACGCAAGTTCTCAAACAGTCGTTGCCTAAAATAAAAACAAAAATGCAGGAAATCCATTATTTACTTTAAATACTAGAAAAAAAATGAAGTGGTTTATAATTTAAATGTCACTCACTTGATCTTTTCCAGGTATTCATTTGTGTTTTGGTTTGTCATATTGGAAGGACTGATGTGAAGCTTGAAGTCGGGACCAAAGTATTCAAAATAATCATTGTAAGGAAGCTCTGAAGAGTATAACAAAAACCAAAACCCAAGTTACAAATACATTATAATATAACATTATAAACACACCTATTGGAAAAGGCTTTAACCCCTTAATGTAGAGAGCTGTCTTAGGGCTTGTTTTCTGTGTAACAAATTTCACTTCGTAGCTACGTTTTTTAATATTCCATGTACTGGGAAGTAGGACTAAAATGCAGTGAAAAAAAATAAAATATGTAAAAAATGCATTTTCACGATTCTATTGTGGGCCTGGATTTTGTGTTCCCCAAATTACACCTTTTCTATTATTTGGGTCGGTATGACCACAGGGATACTAAAATTGTATCTTTAAAATTAATTTAAATAAATCAAACCTTCTGTAAAAAAAAAAAAAAAAGCCCCTTCTCATACTCCAGTGTACCAAGCTGTGTGACATGTAATTTTTTGTAGGATGAGCTGACATTTTTGATTCACTTGATATAAGTTTTTTTATATGTTGCAAAAATCGCAGCGTTATAGATACAGATATATCCATCGATATAGATACACTGAACGACTACGCCAGCACCCATGCAATAACCAATCGTGGGCGTTACTGGAGGGTTTTTCCACCTTATATGGAGAGGGCTCAATACACCTGCAGCGAATTGTGACGTACTAATAGACAACACGTCTGTAACACCACACTCAGTTCAATAAGAAATTACACAAACCATTAGGGATTTCTGTGTCTAGTGCAACAGCAGTTTCATATGTCCAGCAGCGGGCAACATTCCGGATTGTGTAGCCACCACCTCCCAGCATCAACAACGGTAGGTTAAAGGTCTTCATAAACTCAACACATTTAGCATGTCCTGAAAACAAGGATTTGGTTAGCGGCAACTGATAAAAGGTCTTAAAGCATAAACAATGGTAAGACCACATTAAAAACTAAGCAAGTCAATTCAAAACTTGTTAACTTCTGCAGAACCCACAAATCACACTAGGAATTTTACAGAAACACTGCAGAATAAAGCCGACTTGGCTTTTAATTAAATGCCAGTTATTAACCAAGAGAAACCAAGTACATAAATGTCCCCATTTTAAATTAAAGGGGCTGTTCTCATAATGTAATAATTTATGGTTCAAATAGGATGTTAAAAAAAAAAACAAAAAACATATAATCCAAATAAGAGATAACATTTTAATGTCCAGTTCTTACCTTTAATAGTTAGATTAAAGCAGCCAAGTCTGTCTCCAGAAAGAGAGTCAGCACCACACTGAAGAACCACTGCGCTGGGCTGGTACATCTCCATAACCTTAGACATTACCTGATAAAAACAGATACATTGCTAATGCAGAATGGTTCTTAGCTAAATATATTAGCATTTCCTGCTACATTTAAAAAACAAAAACTTACTGGTTTGAAAATGGCTTCATAGGATTCATCATCAATACCATCTCGGAGTGGGTAATTCACTGCATAGTATTTACCCTTCCCAGCTCCAATATCCTAGTGCAATAAAAAAAATATAAATTTTCTTTCTTCTAAATTGGTTCAGGCAAATATAAAAATTTGAATAAGCTGAAAAACAATAAAAATCTCAAGAGATCCCAAAAACTTAAAGGGATTTTCTAAAAATTCTGGAAAGCTTCATGGGGTCTAGGGCGATTTGTAAAGGGAAATCTAGTGCACTGACCTAAATTCTGTAGATGCCAGAGTCCCTTTTGCCACATGACTAGAAACATTCCCTACTGGATACGAAGAGTTATTGTTCACAGGTCATGTCACTTAGTGGCTTTTATGTGAACTTTAACACCAGCCAAGCAGGGATGCTGGCAATGGGAGCCAAAGTAGGGCTAGTATATCTTAATTTTTTTTTTTATTCTTGCGTTTGGTCTTCCTGGTGTTTAGCAGAATTATTGTGAAAATACTTTAATGTATAAATGTAGGCGCTTCCCAAAGAACAAGAATCAAAGTGCCGGTACGAAGAAAAGTTCCAAATCTGTTACAATCATCTTTCCTTCTACAGTATACAGTGTTTAGATACTTTTGTTCTCGTTACCCAGAGAACTTGTGCCTTGACTCACAGATGGCCTTTTACAACATGGGGGTGAGTAGAAAATATAAAACAGTGTGCCTCATGTATCTCATAACTTATGAAAACAAATTTATATTGTGTGTAGAAAGAAAATGTACTTTTTACGGTTCCAAGTCAACTTATTATTGTAATCAACAACTCTATATACAGTTCTAAAGCTCTGGCAGTGAGGAGGTCAAACTTTCTTAATTTTGAGTAGATTGCAGTCTCTCATACTCACCCTTAGGTCCCCAGTGCCTGGAAAATACTCTCCATACTTATGAAAAGAAACAGTCATGACTCTGTCAGTGGTATAAAAGGCTTCCTCTACACCATCACCATGGTGAATATCAATATCGATGTACAGTACCCGCTGATGATATCTAAATTAGGTAAAATTCAATATTAAATGTCAGCACTGAATAAACTAAACAGTCTATAACAAAGATCGTAACACATCAAATACATTGTATACTTACTTCAAAAGTTCCAGAATGGCAAGAACAATGTCATTGACATAACAAAATCCTGAGGCCTCAGACTTCTTTGCGTGATGTAGCCCCCCCGCCCAGTTCACAGCAATGTCCGTTTGCTGTTTGTTTAATTTCACAGAACTTGCTGCAGAGGGGGAAAAAATAACAACTTGGTTTTAATTCAATTTGGAATTTAGACAATGAGCATTAGGGAATATGTTGAAACAATGCAACATAACCTGTAGACTATGAAGGACAAGTATGCTCATTCCAAATAGCTGTCACTTTGGGCATCAAGGTGAGCTTATGAGGTACCGTCATATACAGTCTTAGGCCCCTTTCGTGTGTGTATGTGTGTTATGGCACCCATCAGTGGTACCATGCACAGGGAAAAGATAGAGGATGCTAGATCTTTTCCCATACATATGCCCGGGTGCCCTGCATCGCTATGGAAAGGGGGCTGGTATGCAAGTAGCCTTATATAGGAAGGCTGTAGCAGCTGTGTGCTCTCGGCACAGAGGCTTTTCTTAATACAAGATGACAGCATGCAGAAATCTTAAAAACCGTGTGGAATTAATACAGAAAGTATATTAGAAAACAAGGCACATGGAATGGCACAACACAAGTCCATGGGTTGAGTCTGGTTTTGTAGCTCTATATTTTAAAGAGGGCCTGTCACCCCCAAATAGACCCCCCCCCTCCCCCGTCAAACATGCCCCGCATAATCCCCTCCCCAGCCTTAACCTTTAACCCCTTAAGGACGCAGCCATTTTACAGCTTAAGGCTCAGCCCGATTTTTTGGATTCTGACTTGTTCGCTTATTTTATGGTTATAACTTTTGAACACTGTTACTTATCAAAACGATTCTGAGATTGTTTTTTCCCCACATGTTGTACTTCATTTTAGTGGTAAATTTGGCAGATAAGTTTTGCGTTTATTACAAAAAAAAAAAATGTGATGAATTTTTTGAAAAATTGCCATTTTCGAAATTCTAAATCATCACGTTTTCAGGCAGATGATTTACCAGCTAAATAAGTTGCTGAATAACATTTCCCATTTGTCACTTTACATTTTCATAATTTCTGAATATCTGGATAATTTTTTGTGACGTCAGCGGCTTGCAAATAGAATACGCTTTTCCGGATTTCAGATTGACTATTTGGGGATAAATACAGTTTTGAATGAAATTTTACATATTTAGCATCAAAAACCCCTATATAACCAACCATTTTCAAATCTGCACCCCTCAAGCTATCAGAAACAGCTTTTACGAAGATTGTTAACCCTTGAGATCTTCATAGTAATTGAATCAAAATGGAGGTGAAATTTAGAATGGTCATATTGTTCCTTATACGTTCATTTAGCACCAAAATTTACACATTTCCAAATATAAAAAGAGAAAACCCACCATACAATTGTTCTGCAATTTCTCTGTACAAAGACCCCCCACATGTGGCCGTTACTGTGTTTTATGGGGCACACAGAGAGGCGCAGAAGGGAAGGAGCGCCCTGCAGCTGCCAGGAATTAGTTTCCTCATTGGCCCCTTTTGAAGGCTATTAAATTTTCGCTTTTTGTTTATTGGGCCATGTGACGGCATTTTTTTTTGGGATGAGATGCTTTTTCCATTGTTACCATTTGGTGGTTGGTGTATCACCTATTGTGAAAATTTAGGAACTTTTTTGAGGGCAGGAGTAGAAAAGCATCAATTGTACTGGATTTTGACTTTTTTTTTTTGGTGTTCCCGTATAGACTAATAGTCATGTATCTTTATTCTATGGGTTGATACGATTAAGGGGATACCAGACATGAATATATTTTCTTACGTTTTACTAAATTTGTCAAACAAAACCCTAATGTGGGGAAAAATCTATAATTTGTATTGCCATCTTCCAAGTGGCATAACTTGTTAGTTTTTGGCTACGGAGCTGGTTGATGGCTTGTTTTTGGCGGGACATGTTGTACTTTGCACCAGTATCATGTCTGAGTACATATGGTTTTTTGGTCGCATTTTATATCATTTTTTGTGGGATTGAAAAGGTAAAAATCATAATTTTTGGAGGGGTTATAACAGTTTTTTTTACGGCGTTTATCGTGGGGGTTTCAATAATGATTTACTTTATTCTACGGGTTGTACGGACGCGGTGATACTATATTAGTTGGGGGTGTGATGTTAGACTTTTTTTTGAGTTATATGTCTCTTATTGTTTTGGGGTTTGGGGCATTTTTAGTGATTTATGACTTTATTTTTTTTTGAATAACTTTTTTTTTACTTTTTCACTTTTATACCATGGGACATGAAAGAAGCATCTGATTGCTTCTTCATGATAATATTCTGCAATACTCATGTATGCAGAGTATTATCAGTGTCAGCCTATGCACTTGCATAGGCTGGCACTTTGCCAGTAAGATGACGTCACAGACGCCATCTTACTGGCAATTCTTGCTAGTAACTCTGGGGTCCAGACGGACCCCAGCAGTTACTATAGCAACGATCGGCGCCCCCCGAAAACGGTTCGGGGGGGCCGATCGTGGGGGAAAGACCCCCAGAACTTGTAGATGCCGCGGTCGCGCTGACCGCGGCAATCTAAGGTTAAGCACCCGCGATCGGAGACAACTCCGATCGCGGTGTTACACTGGGGTGCGGTTTTAGTTACAGCCGGCACCCGTGTTTCCCGATGCGGTTCGGCTTGATCCAGAGCCGAGCCGGCATAGGAGCCGTGGCGGATATATCCGCCACTGAGCGCTAAGTCACTGGCTCGTGGGGATATATCCGCCGCGGGAGCGCGAAGGGGTTTAAAGGGAACCTGTCACAAGGAGACCCATTTTTAGCACTCATACACTGCCAAAGTGTTTTTGTATTAAAAATAGGTTTTACAGAAAAAAAAAAAAAGATATGTTATATTGTACCTTTCATTAGCATCTGCTGTGTGACTAGGCAGTTGCCAAATGGGAGGGTCTGGAAAGGAGCAGTTCCCCCCACCCTTGGGGAACAGCTACTCCATGTGACCTTTTCAAATATATGAAAACACCCATCACTTGGCTTAGCGAAGCTCCCTGCTCTCCTACAGCCAATCCTATTCATTTATTTGAAAAGGTCACATGTTTCCCAAGGGTGGAGGGGGGGGGTGGAGACTGCTCCTTTCCAGTCCCTCCTATTGGGCAACTACCTAGTCAAACAGCAGATGCTAATGAAAGGTACAATATAACATATCTTTTTTTTCTGTAAAACCTATTTTTTTTTTTAATACAAAAACACTTTGGCAGTGTATGTACTATGCTCTGTGGGGACTGGGGGAGTGCTAAAAATGGGTCTCCTGGTGACAGGTTCCCTTTAAGAGAAGCTGGCAGCATTGCATATATTGCACAATTGCTGTCGGCTCTCTGCTTCATATATCGATGCCGTGCAATGGCTTCTTCTGGACAACACGGACAGCGAACGTAGCAGCAGCAACACTGGGGACAGCACTGGCACCAGCATATAGCAATGAAGAGCAATAGTAGTAATCCTCCCAAGACAATGAACAGCACCGTGAGCCAATCACTGCCGGCTCTCCCCGATATGGCCGTAGCCGCTGTCTTATTTAGTAAGAGGTCAGATCTTTTAGGAACAACTTCCCCAACATAAATTTAAATAAATTTAGCATATATGGAAAGGGGCTGGGGAGAGGATTATGGGGGGCATGTTTGGTAGGGAGCCTTTTTGGGGGTGACAGGTCCTCTTTAAGGCGATGGAGCTGAACACTAATATCACTCAAAACCAAATGGAGAGGTAAGGAGGCAATTGTAAAAGTAGCTGTGTAACTATACAACTTTACAGCAAGTAGGCCACAAGATTATGTTCTTTTAAGAGCAGTATTATTGTATAGACCAATTACTTACCTACAGAGCCTCCTGTTGACAATTGGCAGAACTCAAAAAGTCCATCAAAGACTGGACAGTCTTCCCCAACATTAACTGTAAAATGAAGAGGAGAGAATAAAGTTAAACATAATTCCAAACATTCGATCTTCACTGAAAGGTCTTAAGATGTGCACTTACACCTCTGCATCTGCTTGCTGTATTCTGACATGTTGTCTGGCCTGATAGAGCGCAGAAATTTGATGTAGTCATCACTGTGATATTTTGTCATCTCTTCTGCATTAGCTTTGTGAGGTCTCTGATAAAATGAAAGATAAGCATGAAGGTTACCAATGTACAGAAAATGTAAAACTTTTTAAGTTATGCCCATACACACACAGGGCAAGACTTATCGGGGGGAAACAAGCCTCAAAATAATCTCAGTGTCTTGTGAGCTGCCGGGCATTGGGATTATTTTACCCTTGACACCATCTTCAGGGCAAGTGGGGAGGTACGGCTGGCAATAGAGTGGGCGGCAAAATAAAGACGTTTCATTTACCAACAAGGTGGCTCATTTATGTGAAGAATGGGAGCAGGCCCCAGTACTGAGCCAATGGCTCAGTTATTCCTGCCCCTTTAAGGTTATAAAATGGCATGGAGAGGGTATTATGATATTAGACTATATACATATGACCAATTAATAGAACATGCTATATGTTAAATTATAATCCTGCAGTATCAAAAAGCAGACAACTTATCTAGAAAACATTGTTCAATGTGATGGAATTGATCTCTGGTGGTAAGCAAGTGAATATCTCTTCCCCATATATACAAATATCTTACATAGATTTCCATCTTGCGGTAGAGTCCATAGTTCAAAAGTAGATTGTGAGTCATGCGAATTCTGTGAGGCTTCATGGGATGTCCCTGCCCATAATAGTAGTTGCCAACATCACCTATAAAAACACCACAAGAATGGTTATTAATAGTAACACGGAATAGGCAAGATACAAGTGAAGGAGATTACTACATTGATGAGAATATAAACATGCTCTGGGCACGAGGAGCCTTCCATAGGTGAAGCCGTTATTAAAGGAGCGTGGTTAAAGCATCTACCCACCTCCCAACAGCATTGTGTAAGGCACTTTACAAGTTTTCCAGATTGCTGGGAAACTATATCAATCTGTCATTTTGAGGCAAAAAACCTTGCAAATTAGCTCAGGTTAGATTGTATCTGCTAGGGCAGTTTTTTTTTTTCCTTCTACAAAGGATTGTCAAATCATTCTCCCAAGGGTGGTGTTGGTAGGTAGCATAACCTTGGTGTAATTTGCATATAACATTTTTTTCTTAATAACTTACTTTAGTGTGGAAATTCTTGTTGTTGAATATTGTGAAAAAAAATCTATATACATACACACAACTTTACATCAACATTGTGTTTAAACTCTGCTTGGATGTGCATTTAAAGGGAACTGGTCATCAGCAATTGGCCTAATAAACCATTACCAGTATATTGTCAAACAGTGTAACACCTAGTTTTTGTTTCTTTCATGGTCCAGTGTGCTGAAATCATCTAGAAAAACAACTTTGAAGGGAGATGTAAAGTGGTTGTATAAGATCAGGGAGGCGGAGCGTTTAACACAGGAGTAAAGGTGGGGAGCTCTGAATGCCCCCCCTCTGTGATTGACATCATTCATCCTACATCACGAGATCTGGTTAGTGATGTATCTGGATGCAGGACCATCAATTACAGTGAAGGGACTTTCTGAGCAAGAGAGAATTTGACTTCAGTGTTCAAATCACCACCTGCTTGACTTTATACAACCAGTTTACATCTCACTTCAAAGTAGATTTTCTGGATGATTCTACGATACTGGGTAATGAAAGAAACATGATCTGGAAGGTCTAAACCAAAAGGCAAATGAAGCCATCAGCAAAGTGTGCAATAAAAATGTGTCTTTATTTATAAAAACAAAATCATGCTATAAACAGTATAGCACTAAAAGGCACTTCAAGTATAAGATGTCAGCATTAAGTGTCACTATCTGTTACTGTACCAAAGACAAACACAAAGTAAAGGCCGTCCCCGGGTTACATACAAGATAGGGTCTGTAGGTTTGTTCTTGAGTTGAATTTGTATGCAAGTCGAAGCTGTATATTTTATCATTGTAATCCCAGCCAAAATTTTTT
Organism: Engystomops pustulosus; assembly: GCA_019512145.1. NCBI lineage: Eukaryota > Metazoa > Chordata > Amphibia > Anura > Leptodactylidae > Engystomops > Engystomops pustulosus. Next base: position 128,923,888 of record CM033642.1, read on the forward strand.
TTTCGGTCCCTGTGCCAATTGGATTTTAAAAATGTTGGGTTGTCATAAGAACCAGGATTAACAATAAAGCTTCATTACAGACATCTGTGATAACTGTTACAGCTATTTATTGTAGCCCAAGGCTAAAGTACAGTAAATTACCAACATCCAGAGGTCCGTTTGTAACTAGGGGTCGTCCGTAAGTCAAGTGTTCTTAAGTAGGGGACCGCCTGTATTTAGAAACTGTTTACAAAAATATACAAAGTTACCACTCCAAGCATGCCATATTAGCATATTGAATCAAATACCTGTGCAGTGCCTGCCCCAACGCACGTTTCAGCTACTCCAGCCTTCTTCCACAGGGTCCCCCACAGGTAATTGATTCAATACGCTTATATTGCATGCTTGCTGTGGTAACTTTGTATGTTTTTGTAAATAGTTCCTTGATACCTTATGCTTGTATTTATATGTCTTTGGTACAGTTACTGATAGTGATACTAATTAATGCTGACATCTTACACTTGGAGCGCCTTTTAGTGCTGTACTGTTTCCGTGTATCCATTTTTATCATCATTTTGTTTGTACAAAGATGTAACATTTTTAACACTTTGGTGATAGCTTCATTGTTTTGCCTTTTGGTTTAGTGACATGTAAAGAAGCGTAGTTTCCGTTTATTTATAGACATTTGCCATCTTTATTTTGGTTGAGTAATTATCTGAAAGGTGTTCAGCTGATTGGCAATATACGTGCAGCATTAACGTGCAGCTGTTATATTTTGTAGATTAACACCATACTGACATGTGACGTATTAGTACGTCACACATTGGCTGTGGCCGTATGGAGAGGGCTTACAAACTGAGCACAATTTGCTCATTTTATTAGATGATGTGGGAAAATCACACCAATGCTGCACACACAGCTCTTTTCAATGAAGTATAAAAGAAAAAAAAGTTATTAGAATGAAGAAAAAGATTTTTTTGTACAGGAGGTTTAATTTTTGTAAGTCTTCAGAAACATAAATACCCATATAAATTTGGTATCCCGTGATCACATCGACCAAAAGAATAAAGGAGATGACATTTGGAGTGCACAGTGAAAGCCGTAAAATCCAAGCCCACAAGAAAATGGCACAAATGCATTTTTTCACCAACTTCAAAGCATTTGGAATCGTTTCCCTGCTACTGAGTGCATGGAAAATGAAACACTGTCACTATGAATTGCAATAAAAAAAAAAAGTTTGATGATGCAAAAAGGCCTCTGCGTTAAAGGGGTTTTCACCCGAACTAAAGTTAATCCCTATCCACGGGATAGGGCCCAACTTGCTGATCAGTGGGGGTATCAGTGCTGAGACCCCTCACAGATCGCAAAAACTAGACGCCCTTCGAATACTCGTAGGTCTGTCAGACTAATGGAGCAGATGGGAGCGCATGACCGTTCTGCTCCATTAATCTCTATGGAGCTGCTGGAGATCGCTGAGCATGGCAATTTCCCTCAGCTCCATAGAGATTAATGGAGCAGAACGGAGTGACGAGGGGTCAGACAGAGGTACGTGGGACCCCATCGGACCCCTCGTTTTTACGCTCTGTGGGGGTCTCAGCACTGAGACACCACTGATCAGCAAGTTAGGCCCTATCCCATGGAGCACTAAATTGTTTTTTTTAAATTTTTTTATATACACTTTGGTATAAGCTACCGTGACTCAATTCTGCTCCAAAATTCAAGACCGCTACCCGGGCTGTGAAGTTGATAAGCGAAACTTTGGACCAAAATGGCCACCGACTCCATAGTCCCGTTTTCCTGGTTCCTCAAGCACTGCCAAGATAAATGTGGGCATTCCTTCCCAGTGCCTTATACCTATAATCTATAGCAGAGAAGCTTCACTACTGAGCATGTACATAAAGTGTCAACAAAGGTCAACTAAAAGCCCAGAAGAGGATGCACAACCCATAGCTATTAAGAACATGTGGCCTGTCAAGCCATAAGTCGTAGTCTGCACCCTGGAAAAAGTCACAGTGCAACAAGCATTCCTTGCTGCACGAGCCCCGGTAGTGCAGCTGAGAAGTTCTTACATCTTCAGATCCTCTTCTGCAGTTGGTTGTATCCGTTGGGGCAAGGACAAAGTTTTAGTCGCTTTGTGCGCGGGGGCGGGAGAGTCTCCGGTATTAGTCGCTTTGTGCGCGGGGGCGGGAGAGTCTCCGGTATTAGTCGCTTTGTGCGCGGGGGCGGGAGAGTCTCCGGTATTAGTCGCTTTGCGCGCGGGGGCGGGAGAGTCTCCGGTATTAGTCGCTTTGTGCGCGGGGGCGGGAGAGTCTCTGGTATTAGTCGCCCAACCTGCTTTGCGTCGGGCTCTGGTGAAAACCGGGTACCACTTAGACTCCGGTCCCAGGTTGTGGCTTGTGTCATCGTCCGCAGTGGTCCAGAGGATCCACAACCTCGAAGCCTGAAAGTAAGATCCGGCCATGGATCCCGCCGAGGTTCCGCTTCCCACTCGGCTACCATCGTGGTCCAGCAATCCCGGGAGATTGCCGCCCAATGTGAACAACTGGAACAGGTTACCGCCATGCTGCAGCAACTGCTAGCCAACCAGCAACAACAACAAGTTCCTGTGGCTGCTCCCGTGGCTCCCGCTACCCCAGCTAGTCTTCCCGCCGTTGAACCCAGGCTACGCTTGTCTATGCCCAGCAAGTATGACGGTGATCCTAAGATGTGCAGGAGCTTTATAACCCAGTGCCATCCCAATTCATCACAGAGCGTTCCAAGGTGGCATTCTTCATCAGCCTCCTCTCCGGGAAAACCCTGGCCTGGGCTACCCCACTTTGGGACAGAGATGACCCGGTCACGGCAAATCTGACGGCATTTCTGTCAGAGTTCCAGTCCGTCTTTGAAGAACCAGCACGTCTTTGAAAACCGGGTACCACTTAGACTCCGGTCCCAGGTTGTGGCTTGTGTCATCGTCCGCAGTGGTCCAGAGGATCCACAACCTCGAAGCCTGACACGTACTAATACGTCACACATAGGGAAATTGAATTTGAAGTTCCATTAATATGGAATTGAAATATTTTTGAAGTTTGATTAATACAGAATTGAAAAAATTTTGGTCTGAAGTTCTGGGAATGCAGAATTGAAAAGTTTTTGAATTTGAAGTTCCATTAATGAGGAAGTCAAACATTTGAAGTTGACATTCCAGAAATGCAGGACTTATTCATGCACTGGCAAAACCAAGTTGCTTGGGTTCCATGCTTTGTTTATCTTTTAACCCCTTAACGACTTGGCCTTTTTTAGTTTTTTCAATTCCTTTTTTCACTCACCACCTTCAAAAATCTATAACTTTTTTATTTTTCCACATAATGAGCTCTGTGATGGTTTATGTATATAATTGCACTTCGTAGTGACGGATTTAATATTCCCTTGCCCTGTACGGGAAGCGGCGAAAAAAGTCCAAATGCAGTGAAAATGGTGAAAAAAACACATTTGCGACATTTCTTGTGGGCTTGGTATTATACAGCTTTCACTGTGCCCGCCACAATGAAATGGTTACTTATCTTTGGGGTCGCTACGATAGTGGATACCAAATTTGTATAGGTTTTATATGGTTTCATATATTTAAAAAAATTAAATCCTCTGTACAGACTTTTTGGGGGGATTTTGCCATTTTCTGGCGCCAATAACTTTTTCATACTTTGGTGTATGGAACTGTGGGTGGTGTCATTTTTTGTGACTTTTGATGGCGTTTTCATTGCTATAATTTTTAGAACTGTGCGACCTATTGATCACTTTTTATACATTTTTTTTATATTTTTCAAAATGGCAAAAAATGTAATTTTCGTCTTTGGACACTATTTTCCGATACGGGGTTAAATGCAGTGAAAAACCGTTATTATATTTTGATAGAGCTGGCATTTTCGGACGCGGTGATACCTAATGTGTTTATGATTTTTACTGTTTATTAATATTTATATCAGTTCTAGGGAAAGGGGGGTGATTTGAATTTTTAGGTTTTTTTATTATAATTTTTTTTTTAAACTTTTTTTTATTTTTACTTTTACTATTTTTCAGACTCCCTAGGGTACTTTAACCCTTGGTTGTCTGATCGATCCTACCATATACTGCCATACTGCAATATGGCAGTATATGGGGATTTTACTCCTCATTTATTACATATGCTGATAGCACATTGTAATGAATGGGTTAAAACAAGACAGCTTCGGGCCATGCGCCACCACCTTTTTGACCGATCGCGGGTCTTCAGTTATGTAAGAATGGAGGCTGGCCCCCAGTATGAGCACATGGCTCATTGTTATTTCGTGCCCCTTTTTATGTATAAATGGTATGGAGAGGGTTTATGCTAGATTGACTCTATACATATGACCAATTAATAGACATCTCATAGTTACTAACTTTATCTCTGCAGTATCAAAACAGCAGCCAACTTATTCTAGAAATCATTGTTCAATGTGAGGATATGATCTCTGGTGTAAGCAAGCGAATATCCTCTTCCCATATATACAGAAATCTTACATAGATTATCCATCTTGCGGTAGAGTCATAGTTTTTAAGTAGATTGTGAGTCTGCGATTCTGTGAGGCTTCAATGGATTCCCTGCCCCATAATAGTAGTTGCCAACATCCACCTAAAAAACAACCACAACATGGATTTCCTAGTAACACGGAATAGGCAGATAAATGAGGGATTACGACATATGAGAATATACAACATGCTCTGGGACACGAGGAGCCGTCCCATAGAGTGAAGCCCGTTATTAAAGAAGGCGTGGCTTATAGCATCTAACCACACTCCCAACAGCATTGGTAAGGCCACTTTACAAGTTTTCCAGATTGCTGGAAAATAGACAATCGTTCATTTTGATGCAAAAAAAACCTTGCCAATTAGTCTAGTTAGATTGTATACTCTAGCGGGCCGTTTTTTCTTTTCTTTCACATCGGATTGTCAAATAATTGCTACCAGGGTGTGGTGTTTGGTTAGGGTAGCAAAACTGGTTGTAACTTTGCAGTATAACAATTTTTTTTTAATAACATTAGGTGGAAAATTTTGTTGTGGTTGAAATATGGTGAAAAATAAAAATCTAATACATACACCAACTTATTTACATCAACTGTGTTTTAAAAAAACTCTGCTTTGTATGCATTAAAGGGAAAACGGTCATCAGCATTGGCCTATAACCATTACCAGTATATTGTCAACACATTGTAACAACCTGTTTGTTCTTTCTGGTCCAGGTGCTGCATCTATAGAAAAACACTTTGAAGGGAGATGTAAAGTGGTTGTATAAGATCAGGGAGGGAGCGTTAACACAGGAGGAAAGGGGGGAGAGCTCTGAAGCCCCCCCTCTGTGATGGACATTCATCCTACACATCACGAGATCTGGGTGTGATGTATTCTGGATGCAGGACCATCAATTACAGTGAGGGACTTCTGAGCAAGAGAGAATTTGACGTTCAGGGTCAAATACCCCCTGCTGACTTATACAACCACGTTTACATCTCACCTTCAAAGTAGATTTGCTGGATATTCTACGATACTGGGTATGAAAGAAACATGATTGGAAAGGTCTTTTACTAACCAAAAGGCAATGAAGCCATTCAGCAAATTGTGCGCAATACAAAATTCTGTCTTTTATAAACACAAAATCATGCATACACGTATAAGCACTAAAAAGGCACTTCAGTATAAATTGTTCGCATTAGTGTCACTATTTGTTACTGTACCAAAGACAAACACAATAAAGGCCGTCCGGGTTACAGACAAGATAGGGTCTGTAGGTTTGTTCTGAGTTGACAATTTGTATGGCAAGTCGAAGTGAGATTTTTCATGTAATCCCAGCAAAATTGTTTTGTTCGGCCCACTGTGCCAATTGGATTTTTAAAAATGTTGGGGTTGTCATAAAAACCAGGATGTCAAAATAAAGCTTCATTACAGACCATCGTGATAACTTTACCAGAAGCTAGTTTATTGTAAGCCCAAGCAGAAGTCACGTAAATTAAACATCCAAGGTCCGTTGTAACTAGGGGTCGTCACGTAAAGTCAAGGTTCTTAAGTAGGGGACCGCCTGTATTTAGTAAACTGTTTAAAAAAATCTACAATTACCACTCCAAATGCCATATTAGCATATTGAATCAAATACCGGTGCAGCTGCCTGCCCAACGCCGTTTCGCTACTCCATGCCTTACTTCCACCAGGTCCCCACGGTAATTCGATTCATAGCTGTATGTGCAGCTTGCTGTGGTAATTTGTATGTTTTTGTAAATTGTTCGTGATACCTTATGCTTGTGGTTTAATTGTCTTTTGGTCAGAGTTGTGTGATACTAATTAATGCTGACATCTGTACACTGGAGAGCCTTTTAGTGCTTTACTGTTTCCGTGTATCCATTGTATCATCATTTGTTTGAACACACGATGTCCTTTTTAACCACTTGGTGATAGCTTCATTGGTTATGCCTTTTGGTTAGGACATGTAAAGAACGTAGTTCCGTTTATGTTATCGACATTTGCCTCTATCTTTGGTGCGTAATTATTGACAAGGTGTTCAGCGGATTGGCATTATGGCATTAAGTGCAGCGGTTTATATTTTGTAGATTACATAACAACCATACTGACATGGACGTATAGTACGTCACACATTGGCTGTGGCCAGTATGGAGAGGGCTTACAAACTGAGCACCAAATTTGCTCCATTTATTAGAATGATGTGGGAACATCACACCATGCTGACACACAAGCTCTTTTCAATGAAGTAAAGAAAAGTTATTAGAATGGAAAAAGATTTTTTGTGACAGGAGGTTAATTTTTGTAAGTCTTCAGCAAACATTAAATGACCCATATAATTTGGTTATCCCGTGATCACATCGACCCACGAATAAGGATGTACATTTGGGTGCACAGTGAAAGCCGTAAACTCCAAGCCCACAAGAAGGCACAAATGCATTTGTTCACCAACTTCAAGCATTTGGACATCGTTTCCTCCTGCTACTAGTGCATGACAAGAAACCCTTGTATATGAATGGCAATTAAAAAAAAAAAACGTTTGATGATGTCAAAAAGGCTCTGCGTTAAGGGGTTTTCACCCGAATACAAGTTAATCCCTATCCAGCGGATAGCGGCCAACTGCTGATCAGTGGGGTAATACATTGTGAGACCCCTACAAGATCGCAAAAAACTAGGCCCCCTTTCGTATACTCTAGGTTCTGTCAGACTATGGAGCAGATGGCAGGCACTGACCCGTTCTGCTCCATTAATCCTATGGAGCTGCTGAGATTGCTGCAGCATGGCCCCATTTCATGCCTCGCTCCTAGTAGTATAATGGACGCAGTACGGAGGTGACGAAGGGGTCAACAGCGGTAGTGGGCCCCTCGGACCCACTCGTTTTTACGTGTGGGGGTCTCAAGCAACCTGTTGAGACACTATGATCCGCAGTTAGGACCGCCTATTCCCAATGGAGCACCTAATTAGTTTTTTGTTAAATTGTTTTTATGTAACTTTGGTATAAGCTCCGTGACTCATTATGCTCCAAATTCAAGACCGCTACCCGGGACTGTGAATTGTAAAGTCGAAACTTTGGACCAAAGCGGCCACGACTCCTAATCCCGTTTTCCTGGTTCCTCAAGCACTGACCAAAGGTATCAAAATGAATGTGCATTCCTCCCCTTGCCTTATACCTATTAATATAGGAGAGCTTCACTCGGAGCAGGTACTAAGTGTCAAACAAGGTCACTAAAGACCAGAAGAGGAATGAACAACCACCATAGCTATTAGAGAACATGGGCCTGTACAAGCCATAGTCGTAGTCTGCACCCTGGAAAAAAGTCACAATGCAAAAGCATTCTTGCTCAGAAGCCCCGCGGTTTATGCAGCGAGAAGCTCTCTGACATCTTCAGATCCGCTTCTGCAGTTGGGTTGTATCCGTTGGGGCAAGGACACAGTTTAGTCGCTTTGTGCCGGGGGCGGGAGAGGTAAGTCTTGTGCGGAGTCCATGGTATTAGTCGACTTTGTGCGGCGGGATTAGGCGGGAGAGCTCGGTCTTAATCGCGTGCGCGTATCTCCTGGTATATTAGTCGCCATTGGCTGGGGGCGGGAGTGTCATCGGATTAGGCTTTGTGCGCGGGGGATCGGGAAGTCTCTGGTATGAGTCGCTTTGCTGCGGGGGCGGAGAAGTCCTTGGATTCGTCCTGGGCGGGGTGAGAGTCTCTGGTATTAGCGCTTTGTGCGCGGGGGCGGGAGAGTCTCTGGTATTAGTGCGCGGGATTGTCGGACGGGACGGGGCGGATAGTCCTCTGGTATTAGTCGCTTTGTGCGCGGGGCGGGAGAGTCTCTGTATTAGTCGCTTTGTGCGCGGGGGAGGAGAGTCTCTGGTATTAGTCGCTTTGTGCGCGGGGGCGGGAGAGTCTCTGGTATAGTCGCTTGTGCGCGGGGGCGGGAGAGTCTATGGTATCGTCGCTTTTTAGCGCGGGGGCGGGAGAGTCTATGGTATTAGTCGCTTTGTGCGCGGGGGCGGGAGAGTCTCTGGTATAGTCGTCTCTTGTGCGACGGGCGGAGAGTCTCTGGTATTAGCGCTTTGTGCGCGGGGGCGGAGAGTCTCTGGATTTTAGTCGCTTTGGCGCGGGGGCGGAGAGTCTCTGGTATTTAGTCGCTTTGGGGTGACGCGGGGGGGGGAGAGTCTATGGTATTAGTCGCTTTGGTGCGGGGGGCGGGAGGTCTCTGGTATTAGTCGCTTTGTGACGCGGGGCGGGAGAGTCTCTGGTATTATCGCTTGTGCGCGGGGGCGGGAGAGTCTCTGTAATTTTGTCGCTTTTGTGCGCGGGGGCGGGAGGTCCGAGTTTGTCGCTTTGTCGCGTGGGCCAGAGAGTCTCTGGTATTAGTCGCGTTGTGCGCGGGGGCGGGACGAGTCTCTGGTAATGAGTCGCTTTGTGCGCGGGGGCGGGAGAGTCTCTGGTATTAGTCGCTTTGTGCGCGGCGGGGAGTCCTCTGGTATAGTCGCTTTGTGCGCGGGGGCGGGAGAGTCTCTGGTATTAGTCGCTTTGTGCGTAGGGGTGGGTGAGTCTTATCTGGGGTTCTCTAATATCATCTGCTCTTGGGTCTGCACTATTATTGTGTGCTCTGAACGCAGTAGGTGGTATTTACTGCTGTATTGTGGCATTTAGTTTCTGGGATGGTATTTTGTGCTGTACTGGGGTTGCAGCTAGGGTGCTGGTACTGTGCAGCCTCTAAAGTTGAGCAGGTACACAGAAGCAGGTTTATTCACTCCTGGTTAATTCCTTAGACATGAATAGCAAGAGCCTGATCTTCTGGTCCTGAACGGCCCCCTATTAAATATTAAATGGGGCCACAGGCCAGTAGTCACCCACTTTTGACCAAGATTTATCTGGTTAAACAGGGCGGGGTTAGTGAGCCATTGGCTCACTGACGTTCAAGACCAAGAGGCGGCTCTTTGGGCCGGCTCGTTCGCGAACAACCCTATACTGACTACGCAGCCAAATGATTCTGGGTGCTTCAGCACTGAAATATTAGTGAACCTCACAAGTAGAAATGTGTGCAAGTGGCAGAGCACAGGTACTTTAGCTTAGCTTCTATTGTCTATGGGAGGGGGCTGCAGTCCTGGACCAGCCACTACAAAGAACACACCCGCTCTTCTAAGGAACTTTCTAATAACCGCTGGGCAGCCTATACAAGAGGGGGAGCTCCGCAGGCACAGCCACACACACGGGTAATGGAGATGACTGCTCTCACGCCTCTTAGTACATAATGGCGGCATCCACATTCTAACTACACCCGGACCACAGCTTGGAGCGTAAAATAACTAAAAACTAGGCAATCTACAAAAGCGCCGGTCTCTCCCGCACACAGGCCCCCTAAACCGACTCGCCCGCTCCCCACTTCAGCCTCCTGCACGATTTTCTCATCCCATCACTCTCTACAAAATCAAAGTTATCTGCATGGAGTATATACCACTGAGCGCCCCCCTTACCACATAGTAAGACACACTTCTTTGTTCCCTGGGTGTACCATTTTCCTTCCTGGGCTCGGATCCACTCCTGTCTGCGACCCCGCGTCCACCTAACGTGCTTAGACAGCCTACCCAATCCAGTAGCGTTTGAAGTGAGGAATAGATGGACACTCACGCCAATAGCCAATGCGAAGAAACAATAAGTAGGCGGACCCTTCGCGCTTTCGAACAATAGGCTAGGGTTAGACCTATACAGCCCAGCCAATCCTAGCAGTAGCGCTCGTGAGTCGGCTTTAGACTGGACAATATATCGTCCCAATAAGCAATTGGGATGAAGAGTAGAAGGTCGTGTCTTCAGCGTCATCTGAAGTAAAGTTGTTAGTTGTGGCAGTCTATTGAATGGTCCTGCTGCCGAGAAGTAGGAACGTATCGCGAGTATTAAACTCGCCCTTTGTCTAGCAATGAGCGAAGAACTGGTTCATTGGATTATGTGATTTATCTACGAGGATGTGACTGTGATATCGACATTTTATTCAGTAGTAATTCATTCCAGATAACAGTTCATACCTCAGTATGTGGCATATATCAAGACCTAAAGGCACTGATCATTCTCCCTCTTAAAGTCGTGTCGTTCGGTAGGTGTGTAACAGTAATCATCAGGTTTAATGGTCCTGGTGCAAGATGAAGTACGTTTTGTTCACCCTTTCAGCCCCCAAAATTTTGCCAGTCTAAGCATTTTAGGAAGTACCTCGGAGGCAAATGATAACTATATACTTGAGAAGGGTGTAGATATTAAAATATTACTCATGGTACATATTTTAAGACATTTTGCAGCCTCTGGGCGACTATAAGGTGGGTAAAATTTAAGCCACTGATGTGCTCACCAAACCTTCCCCCACCCCTCCAGCCATTAGTTGGAGTTAAAACGGCGGCATGTTACAAGAGTATTCTGCGACACTGGACATGAAAACCCTGCTGGCACTGTGTACAACACATGCACATGCAAAAGAGGTGGCCCGTTATCTAACAGCCATCATAGCGAGATTACCCCAAACTTTCCTACCTTTGGAGACACAATGGAACACTTTCAACTATCAGGGGGCGCTAGATACTCCTCTTTAGGCTGACAAGGTCCAGCTTGAGTAAATTAGATGTCATTAGAATGGATTGAGTACATGTTTGTAGAATTGGATGATGTTGAGTCAGCTGTGTATAATCACCCCAGAGTCATCTACCCATAGCAGCATGACTGCACGCAATGTTTATATGCGGCCTAGACACACAATATAAACCCTCCTTACACCCTATAGTTGAGCGTTGAACCCTTCCAACCCTTCGGTTAGGGTTAATGCTATATTTTGCAATACACAGGCAGTCCCTGGTTACGCACAAGGTAGGTTCTGTAGATTTTTTCTTCAGTTGAATATGCATGTTGTCGGAACTGTATATATATATTGTAACTCCAGGCAAATTTCTTTTGGCCTGTGACAATTGGTTTAATGTGGATGTCATAGGAACCAGATTAACAATAAAGCTTAGATTGCAGACACCTTTAATAATCGTATAGCTGTTTATTGTAGTCTAGGGCTAAAGTTAAAGTAAATTACCAATACCAGGGTCCGTTTGTACGAGGGCCTGTCTGTAAGTCAGGTTTTCTAGTAGGGTACTGCTTAATGGCAATTCAAAGCAATGTCATAGTAGGATGAAAAAAGTGTTGTGTTGTCGCTCCAGTTTAATTCTCGTAAATGTGAGAATTCACACATATTGTTCTTCACATACTATTGTTGAAGAACACCTTCTGCACTCATTCGCATCAAGTTAGCAGTATTTATGGAAAACATCTGCACTTGTGTCTTCAGGAAGTATCGTGAAGGACAATAGGTGTGACGAAACACATGGCATATGTTTAACACGTCACGCTCCTTGTTGAAGTTCCACAAAACCAGGAATACAAAAACAAAGAAAGAGACGACTTCCTTTACATCTCAATAAAATGACACATTGATGGGTCCCCTTGAAAAAGCTCGAGACTCCCAGTGACTCAATGGGGTTCGTATTCAAAACGAGCACTCGAGCATCGGGAAAAGGTAGAGGTAACGAGCACCCAAGCAGTTAGTGCGCGCTCATCTCTAGTTGTAATCGAGCGGTAGATCAGAGAGACGTTCCAGAGTTCCAAATTGGTATTGTTTTACATCTTCATCATATACACTCACCTGCCACTATAGGTACCCATGCGAGTAATGGGTTGGACCCCCTTTGGCCTTCAGAACGGCCACAATTCTTCGTGGCATAGATTCAACAAGGTGCTGGAAGCATTCCTCAGGAGGTGGTCCATATGACATGATGGCACACCGCTTCGCAGATTGTGCGGCTGCACATCATGTGCGAATCTCCCGTTCCACCACATCCCAAGATGTCTATTGGTTGAGATCTGGTGACTGTGGGAGCCATTGAGTACAGTGAATTCATTGTCATGTTCAAAACCAGTCTGAGTTATTCCAGCTTTATGACAGGCGCATTATCCTGCTGAAAGTAGCCATCAGATGTTGGGTACATTGTGGTCATAAATGGATGGACATGGTCAGCAACAATACTCAGGTAGGCCTGTGGCGTTGCAACGATGCTCATGGTACCAGGGCCCAAGAGTGCCAAGAAAAATTTCCCCATACATACACCACACCCAACAACCTGAAACGTTGATACAAGGCAGGATGGATCCATGCTTTCATGTTGTTGACGCCAAATTCTGACCCTACCCATCCGAATGTCGCTGCAGAAATCGAGACTAAACGCAACCGCAACGTTTTCAATCTTCTATCTGTCCATTTCGATGAGCTTGTCAAATTGTAGCCTCAGTTTCCTGTTCTTAGCTGAAAGGAGTGGCAACCCGTGTGGTCTTTGCTGCTGTAGCCCTCTGCCTCAAAGTTCGACGTACTGTGTTCAGAGATGCTCTTCTTCTCTACCTGGTTGTACGGGGGGGCGATTTGAGTCACTGTTGCCTTCATCAGCTCGAACCAGTCTGCCCATTCTCCTTGACCTCTGGCATCAACAGGCATTTCCGCCCACAGAACTGCCGCTCACTGGATGTTTTTTCTTTTCGGACCATTCTCTGTAACCCTAGAGATGGTGTGTGTGAAAATCCCAGTAGATCAGTAGTTTCTGAAATACACCAGCACCTTCTGCACCAACAACCCATGCACGTTCAAAGGCACTCAAAGCACCTTTCTTCCCCATACTGATGCTCGGTTTGAACTGCAGGAGACTGTCTTGACCTTGTCTACATGCCTAAATGCCCTGAGTTGCCGCCATGTGATGGCTGATTAGAAAATTAAGTGTTAACAAGCAGTTGGACAGGTGTAGCTAATAAACAAACTACACATCCGGACACTTGTATGGAAGCATTAAGGGTAGGGAAAAATTTATCTGTGTGAGGCCTCATTTTTTAGATGTGAAAACGGCCACTGTGAGGTATTTTTTGTGTGTAAAAAACAGACTCCTTGACTTTAATATCGATACAGTCATGTATCTGGTCACCATATTTCCTCAACCAACCACAACTGGCTGTCGGACTCATTTTTGCGAGATTGTCTCCCTGTAGAATCTATGAGAGTACAAAAAAACGGCTTACATGTGGTGTGTGCACCAGGTCACGGGTACCATCCGACCATATTTTTTGTGGATATGACCAGTTAAGTGGCATATAGGTTACATACAGTGACACATGGCTGCCAAAACAAGACGGCAAAATGCATGCAGTGTGCATGAGCCTGTGATATATTTACAAACATGCTTATATACAAGTATAAAAATAAACTATGTGTACATAGGAGAGCCCCAGTTGCTTTAACTTAGCAAACTGTACCCCAGTATGTATCTGATCACATGAAACACAGCTGCCTCATGAAGTACTAAGGACGAGTAGAAGTCCATGGAGGCTCCTGTTATTTCATGGATGATACTGGGGTATATTTTGCAAATATAGGACCTTCGATAACACTCACCCTGATCACATAACATCAACTGCTGATAGAAAGGAGGCATAAGCCATGGGGCTTATGGGAGGGACCAGTAAGCCGGACATGCCCCCTCTTATGCCAGGTAATATAAGATGAAGTTGATTATATGGGATTTGAAGGAAACAATTTTAATCTTAAAAAAGGTGTCAGTTAAAATGACTCTATGGGGACCTTATACTGCTGGATTTGTGAAATGTGGTGATAGGTTCCTTTAAAGGGGTATTCTCAACTGGACACTCACATTAAATTGAATTCATCTGTCATACTTATACAGTTCTTCAATTGGACGTTAGCAAAAAAAGATCTACCTGTGTGAAGATATTCCTGTAAAGTTAACATGTTGGCCCTTAGAAACAAAATAGCTGTCTTTGGATACGACCACACCCACAATCTGGCCGCAGTGCCGTGCATGCACTATTGAGAAACCGACCACCTGGGTTCAGCATTTATAACCACAGGACGGCTGTGGCATGCCAGTAACTTTTGTTTCTTTGCACAATCACTCCGCAGCGATGGTCGTATTTAAATACGCTGTCCTCAATTTTTAACGGGAACATATGGCTACTTTATGGAAAATATTATCACACAGGTATATTTCTTTAGAACATCCAGTAATTAAATAGATATGCACATGCTTCTCAATACATTAGAACAGCAAAGTATTTTTTACAGCAATTCAATAAGTGAAAATTAGAATAATATATAACACCAACTGTAAAAATTTGTGAACACAGAAATGTTGGCCAAATGAAAAGGTGTTCAGTAAATGCACTCAATATGTGGTTGGGTTCCTTTTGATGAATGACTGCTCCATATGCGTGTGCATGAGGTAATCAGCCGATGGCACCTGCAGAAGTGTTGTGGAAGTCCGATTGCTTTGACAGCATCCTTCTTCATCTGCATTGTTGGTTCTGTCTCTCATCTATTCCTGACAGTTTGTTGGACTAATCAAGACAAGGATACTGTGGTTATTAAACCAGGTATTGGTACTCTTGGGCGGTGTGGACAAGTGACAAGTCCCCCAAAAAGTTGTCGGCATGAAGTCGTGAAGTAAGAAGTTCTCTAAAATGTATTGGTAGATAAACTGCGCTGACTTCGGTCTTCATAAACTCTATAGACCAGCAGATGACATGGCTCCCTAAACCATCAGTGATTGTGGAAACTTACACAGACCCCCCAACAGCTTGACTTGTGTCTCTGCCCTTTTCTCAGACTTTGCGACTAATTTCCAAATGAAATTCCAAGTTAACTTTAACCCCTAGGCGCACCAGGACGTTATAGTACGTCCCCGGGGCAGATTCGTACGCACGGGGACGTTCTATAACGGCCGCTGCTTGGCACCGCTCACGAACGGAGCCGGTACCAGAAGCAGCGGCTGTCAGCTGTCTAGTACGCTGACAGCCTGCGCTAACACCGCGATCGGAGCCGGCTCCGATCGCGGGTGTTAACCCCTTACACGTCGCGGTCAAACTGACCGCGGCGTGTTAAGGGTGGTTTGCGCTGTGGATCGGATCCCCCTGCCGCTTACCGGGGGATCGATCCACTTCTGGGCAGCTCCGAGGACTGGCATGTGCCCCGGACTGCCGGTCTCCATGGCGCGTCAGACCCTTCCGGGTTGACGTAAACTGTCTGAGCATGCGCAAGCTTGTAGAGCAGGTATTGAACTTAAAAACATGATCAGAGCTCACTGTTCAAGTCAAGTAGGTAAATAAAACTATAGGCAACACTAACATACCTTTATCTAAATAAAAATTAATACATAAAACAAATAAGCCCAAAATGTCACTTCCCTAAAACATTATAAGTATAAAAAACCCCGCATATTGGTATTGCCGCGTCCCGAACATCTGTATAAAAAACAGAATCTTTACCCGCCGGTACACGCCGTAGAAAAACGCAAAAAACGTTCCGAAAAAAGATAATTTTTAATTATTTAATACCCTATAAAAATGCTCTAAAAGTAATTTAAAAATTTTTGCACTCCAAAATAAGCCCACTAAAAGAACAACTCTTCTCGCAAAAAATAGCCCCTAACAGATTGTCAGCCGAAAAATAAAAAAGTTATGCATATGAAAAGATGATGATGCTAAAATGAACAAGATTTTCTCCAAATTGGTTTTTATTCAGTACAATTGAATAAAATACACAAAACCCCACATATTTGGTATCCCTGCGTCCGTACAATCTGCATAATAAAACAGATCGTTATTAGATCCGCAAAGTTAACCCCGTAAAAAACAAACAAAAAAAGCTCCAAAAAATCATTTCATTAATACCCTATAAAATGCTCTAAAAAGGGATTTAAAAATGTTATGCACTCTAAATAAGAACCATAAAAGAACAATCCTTTTGCAAAAAATAAGCCCTTAAACAGATTTGTGAGGCGAAAAAAAAAAAGTATGCATATGAAAGACGGTGATGCTAAAAGTACAACATTTTTGCCAATTACTTTTATGCACTAAAAATGGGAAAAAAATAAAAAATCTATATAAATGAGGTCTTTTTGTAATCGTGGCGACCCTAGAATAAAAATATACTATTTTTATGGTATGGTAACGCCAAAAAAAACCCCCCATAAAAATCTTCCTGAAAGTGATGATTTTCATTTCTCCACCAACAAAGAGTTATAAAATCTCCACCAATTAGCCTATAGATCCCCCAAATTACGTACCAGAAAGTGCATCTCATGTGGCAAAGAAATAAGCCCCTATGTCCACATTAAAAAGAAAAAAATTATAGCCTGTACAATGTGACCTAGCAATCTGATCTGGATGGCGCCTCCTTCCCTTCTATGCCCCCGCCGTGCGCCATACAGCGGTTACATCAATAGAGTATCCGTGTACTCGGGGAAAATGGGTAACAACTTTGTGGGAGCCTTTATTCATTTATCCATTGTAAATGTTTAATTTTCCACCCAAAATGAGTGTATTGTGAAAAAATATTACAATTTGCAGACTGCACCTCCATTTTGTTTAACCCCTATAAAACACGTAAAGCGTTAACAAAATTCTTAAAAGTGGTTTTTCATACGTTGAGGTGTGTAGTTTCCACAATGGGTATTTTCGAGTCCCCTATTATTTAGGCCTCCAGTGTCAATTAGAATTGAGCAGGTCCATCTAATACAGGTTTTAGTGATTTTACAAAAAATGAAAAATGAGATACCTAAATTCTGAGCCTCATAACATTCTAGTACATATTGGAATCCTAAAAAACCATGCCAACATAAAGACAGACATTTGGGAAATGTAAGTGTATGAATTTATTTGGGAGCTATGACATCTGACATCAAAGTAGAGAATTAGAACGTTGAAAATAAGATTTCCAATTTTGCAATATTTGTTTTTTTATAATAAACACAAAAGATATCATCCAAATTTTAAACTAATTTGAAGTACATGTGTCACAGAAAACAATCTCAATATCCCCTGATATCTCATAGCGTTCCAAACTATAACCACTTATGTGACATGGTCAGATTTGAAGAATGGGGCCGCGTCCTTAAGGCAAAATGGCTTGTGCCCCTAGGGGTTAATCTAAAAACCTTTGAACCACTGAACAACAATAAAGTTCTTTTCGCTGGACCAGGTAAGACGCTTCTGGCATCTCTATTGTCAGGAGTGCGTGACACTTGAATGCGACACTTGTAGCGCATGTCTTGGAATGTCTGTGTGCGATGGCTCTTGAAACAAATTGCCAGAAAGCATACAGCCTCGGGTCTAACAATCACTCAAGGCTGTCATAGAACAGATGTCTGTCACGGGAAGCGACAATCCAAGCCAAGATGCGACGATCCACAGCTGTAGCTTTGCAGAGGCAATTGAGGGTTACATCCGTGATCAGTGCTAGTACCGATTGCAGGTGTTACCAGTGTGTATGGAGTGGGCTCAGCCGGTGACCCTCTCCACCAACCGCAGCTGACATGGGACGTACTGTCATGGGTGGTCCCCGAATCCATATCGCGGATCGGGGTACCCGTGCCTCTCGCCCACCCGCCCGCGCACCGCAACTTATGGGTCCCGCTCCTGTCTGGCCTCTTCAGTTCGGCTGCCGCTGCTCCGTCGTCCTCGGCCATGCGTGCGCGTCCCCGGCTCCTAGGGCGCGCGCGCACCCAACTTCTGCAGATTTAAAGGCCCAGCGCGCCGCTAATTGGCGCTGGCCATTCAGGTAATCTATTTATCCTGCCTCTTCTTGTGATCCCTGCCGGGTCTTTGTTGCCCTGTGCCTTGGAGAAAGCTTTGTTTATGCCATGTGCTGTTTATCCTTGGCTGCCTTTGGGAACAATCACGCCTGTGGAACAACCTGGTGGTCCCACGCCGTGCAAGACCAACTGCTTTGCGTCGCTCTGGTGAAAACTGGCACTTAGATTCCGGTCCCAGGTTTGTGGCTTGTGTCATCGTCCGCAGTGGGTCCAGAGGATCCACAACCTCGAAGCCTGACAGTAGATCCGCCATGGATCCCGCCGAGGTTCCCTTCCCACTGGGCTACCAATCGTGGTCCAGCAATCCCGGAGATTGCCGCCCAATGTGACAACTGGAACAGGTTACCGCCATGCTGCAGCAACTGCTAGCCACCACAACAACAACAAGTTCGTGGCTGCTCCCGTGGCTCCGCTACCCCAGCTAGTCTTCCCGCCGTGAAACCCAGGCTAACGCTTGTCTATGCCCGCAAGTATGACGGTGATCCTAAGATGTGCAGGAGCTTTATAACCCAGTGCCATCCAATCATCACAGAGCGTTCCAAGGTGGCATTCTTCATCAGCCTCCTCTCCGGAAAGCCCTGGCCTGGGCTACCCCACTTTGGGACAGGATGAAACTCACGGCAATCTGACGGCATTTCTGGCAGAGTCCCGCCCGTCTTTGAAGAACGCAGCACTTCTTGAAAACCGGGTACCACTTAGACTCCGGTCCCAGGTTGTGGCTTGTGTCACTCGTCCGCAGTGGTCCAGAATATCCACAACCTCGAAGCCTGACACGTACTAATACGTCACACATAGGGAAGTTGAATTTGGAGTTCCATTAATATGGAATTGAAACATTTTGTGAAGTTTGATTAATACAGAATTGAAAAATTTGGTCTGAAGTTCTGGGAATGCAGAATTGAAAGTTTTTGAATTGAGTTCCATTAATGAGGAAGTCAACATTTGAAGTTGACATTCCAGAAATGCAGGACTTATTCATGCACTGGCAAAACCAAGTTTCTGGGTCCATGCTTTGTTATCTTTTAACCCCTTAACGACTTGGCTTTTTTAGTTTTTTCAATTCTTTTTTCACTCACCACCTTCAAAAATCTATAACTTTTTTTTTTCCACATAATGAGCTCGTGATGGTTTATTGTAATAAATTGCACTTCGTAGTGACGGATTTAATATTCATGCCCTGTACTGGGAAGCGGGAAAAAAGCCAATGCAGTGAAAATGGTGAAAAAAACACATTTGCGACATTTCTTGTGGGCTTGGATTATACAGCTTTCACTGTGCCACGCCAAATGAAATGTACTTTATTCTTTGGGTCGCTACGATTACGTGGATACCAAATTTGTATAGGTTTTTAATGGTTTCATATATTTAAAAAAATTAAATCCTCCTGTACAGAACTTTTTGGGGGATTTTGCCATCTCTGGCGCCAATAACTTTTTCATACTTTGGTGTATGGAGCTGTGGTGGTGTAATTTTTTGGATTTTGATGGCGTTTCATTGCTTAATTTTTGAGAACTGTGCGACCTTTGTGACTTGTATAAAAAATAATTTTCAAAATGGCAAAAATGCATTCGTTTTGGGACGCTATTTTCTGATACGGGGTGAAACCAGTGAAAAACCATAATATTTGATAGAGCTGGCATTTCCGGACACGTGATAAACCTAATGTGTTTATGATTTTGTTTATACTATTATTCAGTTCTAGGGAAAGGGGGGGTGATTGAATTTTTAGGTTTTTTATTATAATTTTTGTTTAAACTTTTTTTTATTTTACTTTTACTATTTTCAGACTCCCTAGGGTACTTTTGGGTGTGTCTGATCGATCTCTACCATATACTGCCATACTGCAGTATGGCAGTAATGGGATTTTACTCCCATTTATTCATATGTGATAGCACATTGTAATAATTGGGTTAAACGTCATTGCTATAATTTTTAGAACTGTGCGACCTTTTGGTGACTTTTTATAAAAAATTTTTATATTTTTCAAAATGGCAAAAAATGTCATTTTCGTTTTTGGACGCTATTTTCTGATACGGGGTTAAACGCAGTGAAAAACCATTATTATATTTTGATAGAGCTGGCATTTCCGGACACGGTGATACCTAATGTGTTTATGATTTTTACTGTTTATTAATATTTATATCAGTTC
This sequence comes from Engystomops pustulosus, assembly GCA_019512145.1. Lineage (NCBI taxonomy): Eukaryota > Metazoa > Chordata > Amphibia > Anura > Leptodactylidae > Engystomops > Engystomops pustulosus. The sequence continues at coordinate 128,944,188 of CM033642.1, forward strand.
TAGGGAAAGGGGGGGTGATTTGAATTTTTAGGTTTTTTTATTATAATTTTTTTTTTAAACTTTTTTTTATTTTTACTTTTACTATTTTTCAGACTCCCTAGGGTACTTTGGTTGTCTGATCGATCCTACCATATACTGCCATACTGCAGTATGGCAGTATATGGGGATTTTACTCCTCATTTATTACATATGCTGATAGCACATTGTAATGAATGGGTTAAAACGAGACAGCTTCGGGCCATGCGCCACCACCTTTTTGACCGATCGCGGGTGTCATATACTCTTTCACTGGTATCACATAGGAACCCTTTTGAAAAAATAACAATGGAGACATTATAGTGTTAGCAATGCATTAACCCCTTCCCACTGCAGCACTTTTTCATTTTTGCATTTTCATTTTTCACTCCCCCATGTTCAAAAATCTAACTTTATTTTCCCATGTACAGAGCTGTGTGATGGCTTATTTTCTACATAACAAATTACACTTCAAAATGGTGGAATTTAATATTCCATGCTGCGTACTGGGAAGCAGGAAAAAAATTCCACATGCAGTGAAATTGGTAAAATAACACATTTGTGCTGTATTCTTGTGGGCTTGGATTTTACGATTTCACTGTACGCCCCAAGTGACACTGTGCCTGTCTCCCAGATAACTTATCTGCCTGTATATTTCAGCTTCACTGTCTTCACAGTGTTTACTAGCAGGAAGTCAGTGTGTGCTCTGTCCTGGACTGCAGGGGTGGGGCTAGAGTGAAGGGAACAGAGAGATGGGAACTCCACTCCTGTCACACAGAAATCCAAGATGGCGTCCCCGACCCCCAAGTCAGAAGTTACAGGGTCGTGTCTAGGGGCAACTAAAATTGTGTATTCCTGGACTGATAGAGACAGGTTGGAATAATATCTGTGAAATGCTGTATTTTTGTTAATAACAGTGAATTGGAGAATGTGTTATTTTCTTATCCTGAGTACAAGAAAGAAACTTGTATAAGAAACTTGTCTTTGTGGTAATACCCCTTTTGAGAATTTTCCATCATTGGCAAAACTTGTTGCTGCAGAACCCTGAGATATACCAGGGCCTGCCCAAAACTGCTGAAGCTCCCTTAACCAGGCTGTGAGCATTCCTCTGCCAGACAGATCCAACCCCCGACCTGGACTAGTGGAACTGATGCATTGGCCTGTTGCTTACGATGAAGTTTGTGTTCTGGAAATAATGTAACTGAGTTTATGCTTGACATCCCTTGTCTCTGTGTGATCCCTGCCTTAACCCCTTCCCGCCGCAGCCCTTTTTCATTTTTGTGTTTTCATTTTTCACTCCCCACATTCAAAAATCTGTAACTTTTATTTTTCCATGTACAGAGCTGTGTGACGGCTTATTTTCTGCATAACAAATTACACTTCAAAATGGTGGTATTTAATATTTCATGCCGTGTACTGGGAAGCGGTAAAAAAATTCCAAATGCAGTGAAATTGGTAAAAAAAAACGCATTTGTGCCGTATTCTTGTGGGCTTGGATTTTACAGATTTCACTTTACGCCCCAAATCACATGTCTACTTTATTCTTTGGGTCGGTACGATTACGGGGTTAACAAATTTATATAGGTTTATATGTTTTATACATTAAAAAAAAAATTTAAACCTCTTACAAAATTTTTGAGGGATTTTGTCCATCTTTCTGGCGCTTAATAACTTTTATACCTTGGAAGTATGGGCCTGTGGGTGGTGTTCGTTTTTTGTGGATTTTCATGCACCTGATTTTTCTTTTTTTTGCAATGTTTAATCATTTTTTAGGACTACAACCCTTTGATCACTTTTTTTATAGAATTTATAAAATTTTTTTTTTTAAAAATAAAAAGCCTTTCACTTTGGGCGAGATTTTCCGTTCGGGGTTAAACGCAGTGAAAAATCGTTATATTTTGGTAGGTGCATTTTCCGGACGCGCGCGATACCTATGGTTTATGATTTTTACTTTTTAATTTATATTATGTCTAGGGAAAGGGGGTGATTTGATTTTTTAGGTGTTTTTTTTTTTTATAATTTTAACTTTTTTTATTTTAATTTTTACTATTTTTTTGGGATGGTATTTTGTGCTGTACTGGGGTTGCAGCTAGGGTGCTGGTTACTGGTGCAGCCCTCTAAAGTTGAGCAGCGTCACAGAAGCAGGTTTATTCACTCCTGGCTTAATTCCTTAGAGCATGAATAGCAGAGCCTGATCTTCTGGCTCCTGAACGGCCCCCTATTAAATATACAATAGGTGGCCACAGGCCAGTAAGTCACCCCACTTTTTACCAGATTTTATCTGGTTAAAGGGGCGGGGTTTAGTGAGCCATTGGCTCACTGACGTTCAAGAACAAGAGGCGGCTCTTTGGGCCGGCTCGTTCGCGAACAAGCCATATACTGACTACGCAGCCAAATGATTCTGGGTGCCTTCAGCACTGAAATATTAGTGAACAGTCACAAGTAGAAATGTGTGCAATGTGGCAGAGCACAGGTACTTTAGCTTAGCTTCTATTGTATATGGGAGGGGGCTGCAGTTACCTGGACCAGCCACTACAAAGAACACACCCGCTCTTCCTAAGGAACTATTCTAATAACCGCTGATGGCAGCTATACAAGAGGGGGAGCTCCGCAGGCCACAGCCACACACACGGTGAATGGAGATGACTGGCTCTCACGCCTCTTAGTACATAATGGCGGCATCACATTACTAACTACACCCAGGACCACAGCTTGGAGCGTAAAATAACTAAAACTAGGCAATCTACAAAAGCGCCGGTCTCTCCCGGCACACGGGCCCCCTAAACCGACCTCGCTGCTCCCCACTTCAGCCTCCTGCACGATTTTCTCATCACCCATCACTCTCCTACAAAATCAAAGTTATCTGCATGGAGTATATACACTGAGCGCCCCCCTTACCATCATAGTAATAGCACACTTTCTTCTTTGTTCCCTGGGTGTACGCCATTTTCCTTCCTGGGCTCCGGATCCACTCCTGTTCTGCGACCCAGCGTCCACCTACGTGCTTAGACTAGCCTTACCCAATCCCAGTAGCGCTTTGAAAGTGAGGAATAGATGGACAGCTCAGCGGCCAATAGCCAATGCGAAGAAACAATAAGTAGGCGGACCCGTTCGCGCTTTTCTGAACAATAAGGCTAGGTTGATGAACTATAACAGCCCAGCCAATCCTAGCAGTAGCTCGTGAGTCGGCTTTTAGATGGACAATATATCGTCCAATAAGCAATTGGGATGAAGAATAGAAGGGCGGGTCTTCAGCGTCATCTGAAGTAAAGTTAGGTTGAGTTGTGGCAGTCTATTGAATGGTCCTGCTGCCGAGAAGTAGGAACGTATCGCGAGATTAAACTCCCGCCCTTTGTCTAGCAATGAGCGAACGAACCGGTTCTCATTGGATTATGTGATTTATCTACGAGGATATGTGACTGTGATTATCGACATTTTATTCAGTAGTAATTCATTCCCAGATAACAGTTCATACCTCAGTAGGTGGCATATATCAAGCCATGAAAAAGGCACTAATATCATTCTCCCTCTCTAAATGTCGTGCAGTTCGGTTAGGTGTGTAACAGTAATCATTCAGGTTTTAATGGTCCTGGTGCTAGATGAAGTACGTTTTTCACCCTTTCAGTCCCCAAATTTTTGCCATGTTCATGCATATTTAGGAAGTACCTCTGAGGTCCATATGATAACTATATATCTTGAGAAGTGTGTAGATATTAAAATATTACTCATGGTTACATATTTTAATGACATTTTGCAGCCTCTGGGCGACTATTGAGGTGGGTAAAAATTTAAGCCACTGATGTGCTCACCAAACCTTCCCCCCACCCCTCCAGCACATTAGTTGGGAGTTAAAACGGCTGGCATGTGTACAAGAGTATTCTGCTGACACTGTACATGAAAAACCCTGCTGGCACTGTATACAACACATGCACATGCAAAAGCAGGTGGCCCTTATATAAAACAGCCATCATAGCAGAGATTACTCCCAAACTTTTCACCTTTTGAGACACAATGGAAGCACTTTCAACTATTCATCAGGGGGCGCTAGATCCTCCTCTTTAGGCCTGACAAGGGTCCAGCTTGAGTTAAATTAGATGTCATTAGAATGGATTAGTACATTTTTGTAGAATTGGATGATGTTGGTCAGCTTGTGTATATCTACCCCAGAGTCATCTACCCATAGAGCATGACTGCACTGCAATGTTAGTATGATGCCCTAGACACCAACATATAAACCCTCCTTACCACCCTATAGTTGAGCGTTGAACCCTTCCAACCCTTTCTGTTAAGGGTTAATGCTATATTTTGCAATATACAGGCAGTCCCTGGGTTACGCACAAGGTAGGTTCTGTAGATTTTTTCTTCAGTTGAATATGCATGTTGGTCGGAACTGTATATATTATAATTGTAAGTCCAGGCAAATTTCTTTGGGTCTCTGACAATTGGATTTAAAAAATGTTGGATTGTCATAGGAACCAAGATTAACAATAAAGCTTAATTGCAGACACCTTTAATAACTGGTATAGCTGTTTATTGTAGTTTAGGGCTAAAGTAAAGTAAATTACCAATTACCAGAGGTCCGTTTGTAACTAGGGCCCGTCTGTAAGTCAGGTTTTCTTAAGTAGGGTACTGCAATTCAAAGCAATGTCCATAAGTAGGATGAAAAAAGTGTGTTGTCACTCACTGTTTAATTCTCTGTAAATGTAAAGAATCTTCACACATATTGTTCTTCACATACTATTGTTAAGAACACCTTTCTGCACTCATGTCTTCTGATAAGTTAGCAGATTTATGGAAACATCTGCAATGTGTTCTTCAGTGAAGTATGTGAAGACACTTGTATGGAAGCCATGAAGGGTAGGGAAAGATTTATCTGTGTGAGGCCTCATTTTTTTAGATGTGAAAACGGCCCCTGCAAGGTATTTTTTTGTGTGTAAAAAACAGACTCCTTGACTTTAATAGGAGATACAGCTATGTATCTGGTCACCATATTTCTCACCAAACCACAAACTGGCTGTCGGACTCATTTTTGCGAGATTGTCTCCCTGTAGAAGTCTATGAGAGTACAAAAAAACGGCCTACATGTGGTGTTGTGCACCAGGTCATGTGGGTACCATCCGACCATATTTTTTTGTGGTTATGACCAGTTAATAGTGGCATATAGGTTACATACAGGTGACACATGGCTGCCAAAACGACGGCAAAATGCATGCAGTCGTGCATGAGGCCTGTGATATATTTACAACATGCTTATATACAAGTATTAAAAATAATAATGTGTACATAGAGAGCCCCAGTTTGCTTTTAACATTAGCAAACTGTACCCCATGTATGTATCTGATCACATGAAAACACAGCATGCCTTCATGAAGTATAAGGAGGAGTAGAAGTCCATGGAGGCTGCTGTTATTTCATCTGATACATGGGGTATATTTTGCAAATATATAGGACCTTCGATGACATCACCCTGATCACATAACATCGACTGCTGAATAGAAAGGAGGCATAAGCCATGGGGCTTATGGGAGGGACCAGTAGAGCAGGACATGCCCCCTCTTATGCCAGGTAATATAAGATGAAGTTGATTATATGGGAAACAATTTTTATCTTAAAAAAGGTGTCAGTTAAAATGACTCGATGGGGACCTGTTACTGCTGTATTTGTGAAAATGTGGTGATAGGTTCCTTTAAAGGGGTATTCTCAACTGGACACTCACATTAAATTGAATTCATCTGTCATACTTATACAGTTCTTCAATTCCACGTTAGCAAAAAAAGATCTACCTGTGTGAAGATAACTTCCTGTAAATGTCAACATGTTGACCCTGTCAACATGTCAAAATAGCTGTCTTTGGATACGACCACACCCACAATCTGGCTGCAGTGCCCGTGCATGCACTATTGAGAAACCGACCACCTGGGTTCAGCATTTATAACCACAGGACGGCTGTGGGACATGCAGTAACTTTTGTTTCTTTGCACAATCACTCCTGCAGCGATGGTCATATTTAAGTACAGCTGTCCTCAATTTTTAAGGGAACATATGGCTACATTTATGGAAAATTATTATCACACAGGTATATATTTCTTTTAATAACATCCAGTAGATTAAATAGATATGCACATGCTTCTCAATAAATTAGAATACAAAAACAAAAGTAATTTTTTTTCAGCAATTCAATAAGTGAAAATTAGAATAATATATAACACTGTCAGGCTTGCGGGATGTGGATCCGCTGGACCACTGCAGACGATGACTCAAGCCACTACCTGGGACCAGAGTTTAAGTGGTACCCGGTTTTCACCAGAGCCTGCCGCAAAGCGGGTTAGACAAGCTGCGGCATGGTACCACCAGGTCGTTCCTCAGGCGTGACTTGTCTGCAGTGGCGGGCAAGGTTGAGGTACAGAAACAGCAGTCAAGCTCGAGGTCACAGTCCAGGCACAGGGTCAGGGCAGGCGGCAGAGATGCAATTTGGGCAATATGGCCAGCGCCAATTAATGGCGCGCTGGCCCTTTAAATTTCCTGGAAGGGCCAGGACTCGGGAGCGGGGAGAGGTGAGACGCACTGGCGCGGCGCCTGCGGGGAGCGCAAGGCACGGGTGAGCCCGCGACCCGTGATGTGGGTCGCGGGTCCACCCGTGAGAAACACCAACTGTATAAAATTTTGTGAACACAGAAATGTTGGCCAAATGAAAAGTATGTTCAGTAAATGCACTCAATACTTGGTTGGGGGTCCTTTTGCATGAATGACTGCTTCCATATGGCGTGGCATTGAGGTAATCAGCCGATGGCACTGCAGAAGTGTTGTGGAAGTCCAGATTGCTTTGACAGCATCCTTCAGCTCATCTGCATTGTTGGGTCTGGTGTCTCTCATCTTATTCCTGACAGTTTGTTGGACTATCAAGGACAATGATACTGTGGTTATTAAACCAGGTATTGGTACTTTTGGCTGTGTGGACAAGTGACAAGTCCCCCAAAAAGTTTGTCGGCATGAAGTACCGTGAAGTATCATGAAGTTCTCTAAAATGTATTGGTAGATAACTGCGCTGACTTCGGTCTTCATAAAACTCTATAGACCAGCAGATGACATGGCTCCCTAAACCATCAGTGATTGTGGAAACTTAACACTAGACCCCGTACACGGGAGAAATTGGGTAACAAACTTTGTGGAGCCTTTATTCATTTAATCCATTGTAAATGTTTAATTTTCCACGGAAAATGAGTGTATTGTGAAAAAATATTACAATTTGCAGACTGCACCTCCATTTTGTTTTAACCCCTATAAAACACGTAAAGCGTTAACAAACTTCTTAAAAGTAGTTTTTCATACGTTGAGGTGTGTAGTTTCCACAATGGGGTATTTTACGAGTCCCACTATTATTTAGGCCTCTCAGTGTCAATTAGAAGTTGAGCAGGTCCATCTAAATACAGGGGATAACATGGTAATAGCATGGTATTAGAGATGAGCGAGCACTAAAATGCTTGGGTGCTCGTTATTTGAGACAAACTTTTCCCGATGCTCGAGTGCTCGTCTTGAATAACAAGCCCCATTGAAGTCAATAGGAGACTCAAGCATTTTTTTAAGAAGACCAAGGGTCTGCACAGGGAAGCTTGGCCAAACACCTGGAAACCTCAGAAAATGATGGAAACACCACGGAAATGGACAGAAAACAGCAGGGACAGCATGCATGGATGCCTCTGAGGCTGCTTAATCGCACCATTATGCAAATATTATGGGCAACAGCATGGCCATGACAGAGTGACCGAATGAGGCTAGATAGCATCTAAAACATCCAATAATTGACCCTGACACTATAGAAGACGGCATGCAGAGGCAGCGTCTGCAGCGGCAGGCTAGAAAGTGGCATGGCGACATACCCCAAATTGACTCAGGGTTGTTGCCAGGGAACCTCCAAGGAGTACAGCGCCAGTTCGTGCCACATGTCCAGCTTTGAAACCCAGTAGTTGTAGGGAGCTATGTGATCATTTAGGACGATGGTATGGTCAGCTAGGTACTCCCTCACCTGGCTCCCTAAACCATCAGTGATTGTGGAAACTTAACACTAGACCCCAAACAGCTTGACTTGTGTGCCTCTGCACTTTTTCTTCAGACTCTGCGACCTTAATTTCCAAATGAAATGCAAAATTAACTTTAATCTAAAAACGCTTTGAACCACTGAACAACAATAAAGTTCTTTTTCGGCTTGGACCAGGTAAGACGATTCTGGCATCTCTTTTGGTCAGGAGTGGCTTGACACATGGAATGCGACACTTGTAGCCCATGTCCTGGATATGTCTGTGTGCGATGGCTCTTGAAAACAAATTGCCAGAAAGCATACAGCCTCGGGTCTAACAATCACTCAAGGCTGTCATAGAGACAGATTGTCTGACACAATCCAAGCCAAGATAGCGACGATCCACAGCTGGTAGCTTTGCCAGAGGCAATTGAAGGGTTAGCGACGATCCACAGCTGGTAGCTTTGCCAGAGGCAATTGAAGGGTTAACATCCGTGATCAGTGCTAGTACCGATTGCAGGTGTTACCAGTGTGTATGGAGAGGGCTCAGCCGGTGAATCCTCTCCACCCACCCGCAGCTGACATGGGACGTACTGTCATGGGTGGTCCCGCGATCCATATCGCGGATCGCAGGGTCACCCGTGCCTCTCGCCCCCCGCCTGCGCGCCGCAAGCGCATCTTATGGGTCCCGGCTCCTGTCCTGGCCTCTTCAGTTCCGGCTGCCGCTACTCCTTCGTCCTTGGCCATGCGCGCGCGTCCCCGGCTCCTAGGGCGCGTGTACACCAACTTCTGCAGATTTAAAGGGCCAGCGCCAATTAGCGGCGCGCTGGCCCTTTAAATCTGCCATGCGCATCCCGAACTCCTTCCATGTCTCCTTGCTTAAGCCTGTTATCTTGAACTGCTTCTCCCGACAACTCTCCCCTCCTGCTTCTGTGGCCGACTCCTCTGACATCTATGAGGTTAAGGAAATCCTGGATATGAAGACAGTGAGGGGTAAGCGGTTCTTCTTGGTTGACCGGAAGGGGTTCGTGCCTGAGGAGAGATCTTGGGAGCCCGAGGACAATATCTTGGACCAGGACCTCTTGCAGAGATTTCTTCAGCCCAGGAAGAGGGGGAGGCCGAAGGGGGAGGGGTACTGTCACGGGTGGTCCCGCGATCCATATCGCGATCGCGGGGTCACCCGTGCCTCTCGCTCCCCGCCTGCGCACCGCAAGAGCAACTTACGGGTCCTGGCTCCTGTCCTGGCCTCTTCAGTTCCAGCTGCCGCTGCTCCTTCGCCCTCGGCCGTGCGTGCGCGTCCCCGGCTCCTAGGGCGTGCGCACACCAACTTCTGCAGATTTAAAGGGCCAGTGCGCCGCTAATTGGCGCTGGCCATTTCAGGTAATCTATTTATTCCTGCCTCTTCCTGTGATCCCTGCCGGATCTTTGTGCCCTGTGCCTTGGAGAAAGCTTTGTTTATGCCGTGTGCTGTTTATGTGATTTCCCGTTGTGACCCTGGTTCTGCTTTTGACTTTGCTCCTTTGCCGCCTGCCTTGACCTATTGCTACGTCTCTGACTCCGATCTTGTGCTGCCCGTCATGACTTCCTGTCTGTCCCCGACTACGAGACTGCCTGCCATTTCTGTACCTTGACCTTGGCTGCCATTGCGGACAAGTCACACCTGTGGAACGACCTGGTGGTACCATGCCGCAGCAAGACCAACCTGCTTTGCGGCGGGCTCTGGTGAAAACCGGGTACCACTTAGACTCCGGTACCAGGTTGTGGCTTGTGTCATCGTCCGCAGTGGTCCAGAGGATCCACGCTCGTTTTAACCCATTCATTACAATTGGCTATCACATATGTAATAATGAGAGTAAAATCCCCATATACTGCCATACTGCAGTATGGCAGTATATGGTAGGATCGATCAACAACCAAAGTACCCTAGGGAGTCTGAAAATAGTAAAAGTAAAAATAAAAAAAGTTTAAAAAAAAATTATAATAAAAAAACCTAAAAATTCAAATCACCCCCCCCCCTTTCCCTAGAACTGATATAAATATTAATAAACATAAAATAAACACATTAGGTATCACCGTGTCCGGAAATGCCAGCTCTATCAAAATATAATAAGGTTTTTCACTCGTTTAACCCCGTATCAGAAAATGCGTCCAAAAACGAAAATGACATTTTTTGCCATTTTGAAAAATATAAAATTTTTTATAAAAAGTCACCAAAAGGTCGCCCGTTCTAAAATTATAGCAATGAAAACGCCATCAAAATTCACAAAAAATTACACCACCCACAGCTCCATACACCAAAGTATGAAAAAGTTATTGGCGCCAGAAGATGGCAAAATCCCCCCAAAAAGTTCTGTACAGGAGGATTTAATTTTTTTAAATATATGAAACCATTATAAAACCTATACAAATTTGGTATCCACGTAATCGTAGCGACCCAAAGAATAAAGTAGACATGTCATTTCGCATGCACAGTGAAAGCTGTATAATCCAAGCCCACAAAATGTCGCAAATGTGTTTTTTCACCATTTTCACTGCATTTGGACTTTTTTTCCCGCTTCCCAGTACAGGGCATGGAATATTAATACCGTCACTACGAAGTGCAATTTATTATAAGCCATCACAGAGCTCATTATTGGAAAAATAAAAGTTATAGATTTTTGAAGGTGGTGAGTGAAAAAAGATTGAAAAAACTAAAAAGCCAAGTCGTTAAGGGGTTAAAAGATAAACAAAGCATGGAACCCAAGCAACTTGGTTTTGCCAGTGCATGATAAGTCCTGCATTTCTGGAATGTCAACTTCAAATGTTGACTTCCTCATTAATGGAACTTCAATTCAAAAACTTTCAATTCTGCATTCCCAGAACTTCAGACCAAAATTTTTTCAATTCTGTATTAATCAAACTTCAAAAATGTTTCAATTCCAATTATGGAACTCCAATTTCAACTTCCCTATGTGTGACGTATTGTACGTTGTCAGGCTTCGAGGTTTGTGGCCTCTGGACCACTGCGGACGATGACACAAGCCACAACCTGGGACCGGAGTCTAAGTGGTACCCGGTTTTCAAAGACGTGCTGGTTCTTCAAAGACGGGCTGGAACTCTGCCGAAAGCCGTCAGATTTGCCGTGACCGTTTCATCCCTGTCCCAAAGTGGGGTAGCCCAGGCCAGGGCTTTCCCGGAGAGGAGGCTGATGAAGAATGCCACCTTGGAACGCTCTGTGATGATTGGGATGGCACTGGTTTATAAAGCTCCTGCACATCTTAGGATCACCGTCATACTTGCTGGGCATAGACAAGCGTAGCCTGGGTTTCAACGGCGGGAGACTAGCTGGGTAGCGGAGCCACGGGAGCAGCCACAGGAACTTGTTGTTGTTGCTGGTTGGCTAGCAGTTGCTGCAGCATGGCGGTAACCTGTTCCAGTTGTTCACATTGGGCGGCAATCTCCCGGGATTGCTGGACCACGATGGTAGCCCAGTGGGAAGCGGAACCTCGGCGGGATCCATGGCCGATCTTACTGTCAGGCTTCGAGGTTGTGGATCCTCTGGACCACTGCGGACGATGACACAAGCCACAACCTGGGACCGGAATCTAAGTGCCAGTTTTCACCAGAGCCCGACGCAAAGCAGGTTGGTCTTGCAGCGGCGTGGTACCACCAGGTTGTTCCACAGGCGTGACTTGTCCGCAAAGGCAGCCAAGGTATAAACAGCACATGGCATAAACAAAGCTTTCTCCAAGGCACAGGGCACAAAGACCCGGCAGGGATCACAAGAAGAGGCAGGATAAATAGATTACCTGAAATGGCCAGCGCCAATTAGCGGCGCGCTGGGCCTTTAATCTGCAGGTAGGGGGGGGAGGGCGGGACTGAGGTCCCCGGCGCCTAGGGCCGGACGCGCACGCATGCCGAGGACGAGAGCCGCGGCGAACTGAAGAGGCCAGGACAGAGCCGGGACCCTAATTGCGGTGCGCGAGCGGGTGCGAGAGGCAGGTGACCCCGCGATCCGCGATATGGATCGCGGGACACCCATGACAGTACGTCCCATGTCAGCTGCGGGTTGGGTGGAGAGGGTTCACCGGCTGAGCCCACTCCATACACACTGGTAACACCTGCAATCGGTACTAGCACTGATCACGGATGTTAACCCTTCAATTGCCTCTGGCAAAGCTACCAGCTGTGGATCGTCGCCATCTTGGCTTGGATTGTCGCTTCCCGTGACAGACAATCTGTCTCTATGACAGCCTTGAGTGATTGTTAGACCCGAGGCTGTATGCTTTCTGGCAATTTGTTTTCAAGAGCCATCGCACACAGACATATCCAAGACATGCGCTACAAGTGTCGCATTCCATGTGTCAAGCCCTCCTGACCATAGAGATCCAGAAGCGTCTTACCTGGTCCAGCGAAAAGAACTTTATTGTTGTTCAGTGGTTCAAAGCGTTTTTAGATTAACCCCTAGGGACCACAGCTATTTTGGCCTTAAGGACGCGGCCCCATTCTTCAAATCTGACCAGTGTCACTATAAGTGGTTATAGTTTTGGAACGCTATGAGATATCCGGGGATATTGAGATGTTTTCTCGTGACACTTGTACTTCAAATTAGTTTAAAATTTGGATGATATCTTTTGTGTTAGTATATATGTATTTGATTCTTTATTTTCAACGTTCTAAATTCTCTACTTTTGATGCAGATAGTCATGCTCCCAAATAAATTCATAACTTACATTTCCCAAATGTCTGCTTTATGTTGGCATGGTTTTTTAGGATTCCATATATTTTACTAGAATGTTATGAGGCTCAGAATTTAGGTATCATTTTTCAAATTTTTTGTAAAATCACTAAAACCTGTATTTAGATGACCTGCTCAACTTCTAATTGACACTGAGAGGCCTAATAATCTTGGGACTCGTAAATACCCCATTGTGGAAACTACACACCTCAACGTATGAAAAACCACTTTTAAGAAGTTTGTTAACGCTTTACGTGTTTTATAGGGGTTAAACAAAATGGAGGTGCAGTCTGCAAATTGTAATATTTTTTCACAATACACTCATTTTGGTGGAAAATTAAACATTTACATGATTAAATGAATAAAAGCTCCACAAAGTTTTTGTTACCCAATTCTTCCCCCGAGTACACGATACTCTATATGTGGTGGTAACCTGCTGTATGGGCGCACGGCCGGGCATAGAAGGGAGGAGGCGCCATCCATTCAGATTGCTATGTCCACTTGTACAGGCTATAATTTTTTTCTTTTTTTAATGTGGACCTATAGGGGCTTATTTCTTTTGCCACATGAGATGCACTTTCTGGTACGTAATTTGGGGGGAATCTATAGGCTAATTGGTGAGATTTTTTAACTCTTGTTGGTGGAGGAAATGAAAATCATCACTTTTCAGGAAGATTTTTATGGGGGTTTTTTTGTGCGTTACCATACCATAAAAATAGTATATTTATTTTTATTCTATGGGTCGCCACGATTCAAAAAGACCTCATTATATAGATTTTTTATTTTTTTCCCATTTTTAGTGCATAAAAAGTAATTTGGCAAAATGTTGTTACTTTTAGCATCACCGTCTTTCATATGCTACTTTTTTATTTTTTTCGCGCCTCACAAATCTGTTTAAGGGCTTATTTTTTGCAAAAGGTTGTTCTTTTTAGTGGTCTTATTTTAGAGTGCAAAACATTTTTTAAATCCCTTTTTAGAGCATTTTATAGGGTATTAATTGAAAATGATCTTTTTCTGGAGCTTTTTTTTGTTTTGTTTTTTACGGGGGTTAACTTTGCGGATCTAATAACGATTCTGTTTTATTATGCAGATTGTTACGGACGCAGGGATACCAAATATGTGGGGGTTTTGTGTATTTTATTCAATGTACTGATAAAAACCAATTTGGAAAAATCTTGTTCATTTTAGCATCATCATTTTTCATATGCATAACTTTTTTATTTTTTCGGCTGACAAATCTGGTTAGGGGCTTATTTTTTGCGAGAAGAGTGTTCTTTTTAGTGGGCTTATTTTGGAGTGCATAACATTTTTTTAAATTACTTTTTAAGCATTTTTATAGGGTATTATAATTAAAAATTATCTTTTTTCGGAACGTTTTTGCGTTTTGTTTTTCTACGGCTTGTTACCGTGCGGGTAAAGATTCTGTTTTATTATCAGATTGTTTACGGACGCGGCAATACCAATATGCGGGTTTTTTTATACTTTATTAAGTGTTTTTATGGGAAAGTGACATTTTAGGGGCTTAATTTTTATGTATTTATTTTTTATTATATAATGTGTAGTGTTAGTGTGTTTTGCATATTTTTTACTTTCATACTTGAACTTTGAACCATTGATGCTCTGATCACTGGTTTAAGTTCAATAACTGCTCTACAAGCTTGCGCATGCTCAGACAGTTTACGTCAGACCCGGAAGGGGTCTGACTGCCATGGAGACCGGGCAGCTCCGGGGCACATGCCAGTCCTCGGAGCTGCCCAGAAGTGGATCGGATCCCCCGGTAAGCGGCACGGGGATCCGATCCACGCGCAAACACCCTTACACGCCGCGGTCATGTTTTTGACCGCGACGTGTAAGGGGTTAACACCCGCGATCTCGGAGCCGGCCCGATCGCGGGTGTGTAGCGCAGCTTGTCAGCTGTACTAGACAGCTGACAACCGCTGCTTCTGGTACCGGCTCCGTTCGTGAGCCGGTGCCAAAGCAGGCTTATAGAACGTCCCCGTGCGCTAAGCATCTAGCCCCGGGGACGTACTATAACGTCCTGGTGCGCCTAGGGTTTAAATTAACTTGGAATTTCATTTGGAAATTAAGGTCGCAAAGTCTGAAGAAAAAGTGCAGAGGCACACAAGTCAAGCTGTTGGGGGTCTAGTGTTAAGTTTCCACAATCACTGATGGTTTAGGGAGCCATGTCATCTGCTGGTCTATAGAGTTTTATGAAGACCGAAGTCAGCGCAGTTATCTACCAATCATTTTAGAGAACTTCATGATACTTCACGGTACTTCATTCCGACAAACTTTTTGGGGGACTTGTCACTTGTCCCACAGCCAAAGTACCAATACCTGGTTTAATAACCACAGTATCTTGTCCTTGATATCCAACAACTGTCGGAATAAGATGAGAGACCCGACCCAACATGCAGATGAACTAAGGATGCTGTCAAAGCAATCTGGACTTCCACAACACTTCTGCAGTGCCATCGCGCTGATTACCCTCAATGCCACGCCATATGGAAGCATTCATTCATGCAAAAGGACCCCCAACCGTATTTGAGTGCATTTACTGAACATACTTTTCATTTGGCCAACTTTCTGTGTTCACAAATTTTATACAGTTGGTGTATATATTATTATTCTAATTTTCACTTTATTGAATTGCTGAAAAAAAAATTACTTTTGTTTTTGTATTCTAATTTATTGAGAAGCCATGTGCATACTATTTAATCTACTGGATGTTTTAAAAGAAATATATACCTGTGTGATAATAATTTTCCATAAATTTAGCCATATGTTCCCTTAAAAATTTGAGGACACAGCTGTACTTAAATACGACCATCGCGCGCAGAGTGATTGTGCAAAGAAACAAAAGTTACTGCATGCCCCACCGCCGTCCTGTGGTTATAAATGCTGAACCCAGGTGGTCGGTTTCTCAATAGTGCATGCACGGGCACTGCGGCCAGATTGTGGGTGTGGTCGTATCCAAAGACAGCTATTTTGTTTCTAAGGGTCAACATGTTGACATTTACAGGAAATTATCTTCACACAGGTAGATCTTTTTTTGCTAACGTCCAATTGAAGAACTGTATAAGTATGACAGATGAATTCAATTTAATGTGAGTGTCCAGTTGAGAATACCCCTTTAAAGGAACCTATCACCACATTTTCCACAAATACAGCATACAGGTCCCCATAGAGTCATTTTAACTGACACCTTTTTTAAGATAAAATTGTTTCCTTCAATTCCCATAAATCTACTTCATCTTATATTACCTGCATAAGAGGGGGCATGTCCTGCTCTACTGGTCCCTCCCATAGCCCCATGGCTTATGCCTCCTTTCTATTCAGCAGTTGATGTTATGTGACTCAGGGTGATGTTATCGAATGGTCCTATATATTGTGCAAAATATCCCCATGTTCACATGAATAACAGGAGCCTCCATGGACTTCTACTCGTCCTTATACTTCATGAAGGCATGCTGTGTTTTCATGTGATCAGATACATACATGGTGGTACAGTTTGCTAATGTTTAAAAGCAAACTGGGGCCTCCCTATTGTACACATTATTATTTTTTTTAATACTTGTATATAAGCTTGTTTAAATATTCACAGGCCTCATGCACACTGCATGCTTTTTTGCCGTCTGTGTTTTGTTGGCAGCCATGTGTCACTCTGTATGTAACCTATATGCCACTATTAACGGTCTATCCACAAAAAATATTGGTCGGATGGTACCCACTGGGACCTGGTGCCACAACAACCACATGTAAGTCCTTTTGTTTTTTTTTACTCTCATAGACTTCTACAGGAGACAATCTCGCAAAATTAGTCCGACAGCCATTTGTGTGTTTTGTGGGTGAGATAATATGGTGACCAGATACATGCTGATTCTCCTATTAAGTCAAGGGAGTCTGTTTTTTACACACAAAAAATACTCTCACAGTGGCCGTTTTCTACATCTAAAAAATGAGGCCTCACACAGATAAATCTTTCCCTACCCTTCATGGCTTCCATACAAGTGTTCTTGATGTGTAGATTTTGTTTATTAGCTACACCTGTCCAACTGCTTGTTAACACTTAATTTTCTAGATTCAGGCCATCACATGGCGGCACATCTTTCAGTGCCTTTGTTTTTAATGTGTTTATGAGCAAGGTCAAGACAGTCTCCTGGCGTTCTGACCGATCAGCATATGGGAGAATAGTGTGCTTTGAGTGCCTTTGTAACGGCCATTTGGTTGTTGTTGGGCAGAAGGGCTGGTCCTGATATTCAGAAACTTGCTGATCTACTGGGATTTTTCACAACACACCATCTCTAGGGTTACAGAGAATGTCCGAAAGAAAAACATCCAGTGATGCGGCATGTTCTGTGGGTCGGAATGCTCTTTGTTGATAGCCCAGAGTGTCAGAGGGAATGGCGTACTGGTTCGGCTGATAGAAAGGCAACAGTGACTCAAATCGCCCCCCCCCCTTACAACCAAGGTAGGAAAGAGAGCATCTCTGAACGCACACGTCGAACTTTGAGGCAGATGGGCTACAAGTCAGCAAAAGACCACACCGGGTGCCACTCCTTCAGCTAGAAACAGGAAACTGAGCTACAATTTGCACAAGCTCATCGAAATTGGACAGTAGAAGATTGAAAACACGTTGCCTGCTGATTATCTCGATTTCTGCTGCGACATTCGGATGGGTAGGGTCAGAATTTTGCGTCAACAACATGAAAGCATGGATCCATCCTGCCTTGTTCAACGGTTCAGTTGGTGGTGTGTGTCTGTATGGGAATATTTTCTTGGCACTCTTTGGGCCCCTGTACCAATGAGCATCGTTGCAACGCCACAGCCTACCTGAGTATTGTTGCTGACCATGTCCATCCATTTAATGACCACAATGTACCCAACATCTGATGGCTACTTTCAGCAGGATAATGCGCCATGTCCATAAAGCTGGAATAATCTCAGACTGGTTTCTTGAACATGACAATGAGTTCACTGTACTCAATGGCCTCCACAGTCACCAGATCTCATCCAATAGAGCTCTTTGGGATGTGGTGGAACGGAGATTCGCATCATGATGTGCAGCCGACAAAATCTGCGGCAACTGTGTGATGCCATCATGTCAATATGGACAAAATCTCTGAGGAATGCTTCCAGCACCTTGTTGAATCTATGCCACGAAGAATTGAGGCATTTCTGAAGGCAAAAGGGGTCCAACCCATTACTACTAATGGTGTACCTAATAAAGTGGCAGGTGAGTGTATAGATGAAGATGTCAAAATACCAAATTTGGAAATACTGGAACGTCTTCTATTTGATCTACGCTCGATTACAACTAGAGATGAGCGAGCACTAACATGCTTGGGTGCTCGTTACTCAATCTAAACTTTTCCCGATGCTCGAGTGCTCGTTTTGAATAACGAACCCCATTGAAGTCATGGGAGTCTCGAGCATTTTGCAAAAGAAGAGACAGCTTCGGGCCATGCGCCACCACCTTTTTGACCGATCGCGGGTGTTACCGGTAAGCCTTTGCTGCAATATGCAGCAAAGACTTACCGGCTCGAGCCCTCTCCATGCACCGGGACCTGGCGCGCGCTGTACTAGTAGGATGTCTACATTGGCTGCAGATACGCAGTTCCTCATGTTGGTGATGGCACCACCAGCGGTCACTTAGCAGTTATAAAGGGTAAGCTCTAGCAACTTGTACAATTTTCTCACCCAGAAATTTAACAGGGCGACCCCATCCTTCAATACAAGGGGAAGTGCAGACAGATTATTCTCCACCATAAGAGTCATATACTGTCTCCTGGTACTATGTGCCTCATCCAATGGTGATGGAGATTTAGGAAAAGGGAACATGGCATTCCACATTGTGGTCATGCTCACTTTGCTAGTGTTTCTTCAACATTGGTGAGTTCCACATCTTCCTTGTGTTGCCATTGACCTCTTAATGTCAGATGGGAACTCCGCCACTCCGCCACCAAAGTGTGCTTGTGCCTCCTCATTTTAGTCTCACCCTCTAGTATTGCTTGTAGTGTTGTTGTGTTGCCTACTGAACCAGACAAAGGGACCTTTTAAAACGCTTCGGAAGACTTTGCAGGGGGTTTGTGGTTAGTTGTTTAATTTTCTGAGATAATGGGGCACATTTACTTACCTGGTCCAAGGAGTTCACAGTGCATTGTCTGACGATAATGCACTGTGCCACGATTCACTCGTGTGCCCCATATCCTGCATGTGTCACTTCCCTGCTCAGGTCCGCCGGAGTTAAGCATCTTCTTCCTTGTGCATTGTCCTGCAATACAATTTGAAAGTTAAATCCCGCTCTCAGTCCGAATCAGTTGGATCGTCAAGCCCCCGATTTCTGTCATGTGAAAGCCAGCACCACTGTGCCAAAAAACGATAGCGTAGAACACAATCTCAGCACAGACATGTGTTAAATACCCGTCAAAGCTGCGCAAATCCTGAAAATGGTGCAAAGTTAGATGAAAGTGCGATTCGTGATGCATTGACCTGTTCCCCAGAATCTATATAAATAAAGATTATTATTTTTATTACATAGTGCTGAAGTAGCACTAGGCAGTGTATGCAGGAGCCGTAAGCTATATAGACCCGGCAGTTATGTGATTGCCGGGTTTGCAAGGGTTAATCAGTGCTGCTGGGTCTAATCAGACCCAGTACAGCTGTGATCAGGCATTTCCACCAACAGGGGCCCATGTAACTGGGGACTTTATAGATGCCCTGGTTAAAGGTGAAAACTTGAAGGGGTTGTCCGAGAGTTTGAGAAAAATTAAAGACAGTCCTTAATCGTGGCCAAAGCTTATCTTCCAGTTATGTGCTCACTACTATTATGAGTGGGATAACAAACCCGGTAGCATGCTAGCGAAAGCCCTAAGGCAGTGGTAGCGAACCTATGGCACGGGTGCCAGATGTGGCAATCAGAGCCCTTTCTATGGGCACTCAGGCCATCACTGCAGGACAGAGTTTACCAAAAAAGACCAAATCCACCAAATTTTCCTGCAGTCCCAGGCAACTTAAGAGATGCTGCAATCAGCGCTATTTTAAAGCGAAACTATTGGCTGTTTGGAACTGCGGGAAAAGTGAGAAGGTGTTGACAGAACTGCATCTTTAGAGGTCATCCTGCTAGGACCACCGGTCTTCCTGTACAGAGAGACCCTGGAGAGAAGCTATTTGCCCTCTTTCTTTCAACTGTATTGGTGGCCTCAGGGGGCCGATACAATTGAAAGATGTGGAAGAACACGTAGCAATAAGTTACAGCTTAAAATGCCACGTTGGCACTTCACAGTAAATGAGTGGATTTTGGTTTTAGTTTGGGCACTCGGTCTCTAAAAGGTTCGCCATCACTGCCCTCAGGGATAGACAGGTGGTCTCATATGCAAAACTCCTTCCAAACCAACTTGCTCGCCTCCTGGGATCCCTAGTGCATCCAGATCAGGTCGGCTTCTTACTGACCAGAGAAGCGAGAAATAATACTCTCAAGATGATGTATTTAAGCCATCATGCTTGACAATCACAATTACCATTCCCTCTTCTCTCGCTGGATGATGAGAAGGTTTTTGATTAGGTGGACTGGGGGCGACTCTCACTCATCTTAGACTGGGCTTAATTATACTACAGCTTATTACAGCCCTCTATCAATGTCCCACTGCCCAGATATGGGTTAATGGCACCCTATTCCAACGCTTTACCATTAGAAACTGCACAATACAGAGGTGCCCTTTGTTGCCCCTTTTGTATGCCCTTGTAGTGGAGTACCCGCTCTCAGCCAAACTTAGTGCTGATCACATGACCTGCCCAGGCGGATGCAGGACATGTGACCAGCGGCCATATTCTGTCCTGTGTCTTCTCTAGCATTTTAATTCTTCATTACAGTCTATGTCATCAGCATCTTTCTGCTAACAGGAGCAACATTTTAAATAACAACTAATTACACACTAGCTTATATTTTAAGAACCCATTTGTATATGAATTATGCTGATTACTGGAATACACCTTTAGGGCATTTTAGACAGTGTTTTTCTCACAAAACCACCAGAATTGCGGTGCAAGTGCGTTTATAAATCCCCCATTTGTGTTTCTGTATATTTACCCCTCCTGCTGATTGGATATCATTAGTTGCATGAACTTCTAATCCTTTAATATGCACAATATTTATAAATTACTACTACATTATTCATGTATAATTTTCCTGCAGATTCCTGATTTGGACCCCTTAAGTAAAATTGCTTAATTTGGACCCCTTAAGTAAATCATAAACTGGGGTGAGGGGCGAAACCCCTCTGATCCACAGGGCAAGATGGATGGCTGTCAGGAACATTCACCATCTTACCCCTATCACTGTGTCTGAACTGTGCTGGCAAGTCACTTCCCGCTGCATTGTTTTATAACGCCACGCGTTGGGAAGAGGCAATTTGGACAAATAAGGGACATATTTTTTGCAAGATTAGATGCGCTTTAAAAAAACTCTTTACTTCAGCTTATTGATGACCTTTTTTAACTCTTTAATGTGTGGAAAAAAATTAAATAATTATTCCTGTTTTAGATTTTTTTTAATTTGGGGGGCATTCACTGTAGCATAAAAATGATATATTATCTTTCTTCTATGGATCTCTGATTCTGGTGATACCTCATTTATATAGTTTTATTTATATTTGCCCAATTTTACTGAATAAAAACTAGAATAGAAAAAAATCTCAATTTTTTTCAGGGACATAACTTGACTGAGCTGGTTGTGGGCTTATTTTTTGCGTGACAAGTTGTTCTTTTCAGTACTGCCATTTTGGTGTTTGTGATTTTTCTTGGATCACGTTCTAGAACATTTATTGTAAAGGGAATTATTTAAAAAATTGACATTTTTGGCAAGTTTTTCCTTTTTTTTTAACAGCATTCACCGAGCTGATCCAATTATGATAATGATTTATTTGTGCGTCAATACCAAATATGTGGGGGGGTTTTGTGTGACTATGTGAGATGTGTATAGCAAATGGTGGTGTTTGGGGGACTTTCACTTTATTTCATTATTTAAAAGCAATCTTCTGATCACTTCTTCAAGCTCATATAGAGCTAACACAGGGTAGTACAGATGCTCAGTGTGCATGCTCAGTGGATTACAGCCGGGTACTGCCAGAGGCAGGGCAACACGCAGGGAAGATCGGGCCCCTGGCCAGACCCTCGGTCTTCCAGCGGAGAATAGGAAGGCGTAGGAGGGGGGCAATCCACCTCAGAAGCCCCTTACACACTGCGGTCAAGCTTGGCGTCGTCGTGTAAGGGTTTAACACCCATGATCGGAAGAATCTCCAGTCAGGGGTGTTACAAAAGCAGCTGACACCCCTTCATTGTGGTGTCGGCTCTGTAAGGCACGTGTAGGGAATGAGTTAAAAAATCAAAAACTGCACAAGAGGTTGGCTACCTCTGCTCCTGAGGAAACCTTGTGTGAGTTAACAATTTCTGTATTATGTGTTTGGGAAGCTGTACAGTTTCTTGGTAATGAGGAAATTACTAAATTGTATAGTTAGTGGCCAGACGGCCTAGGACTTTATTTCTGTATTGTTTTATTTTGTCATGGTCCTGCTTCAAAGAAGCTAATAAAACGGGTTGCAGGCAAGTGGCACCATACTTATCTGGAGTGGACTGTGATCAATAAGTGCGAATCTATCCCAGGGGACGGTGAGCCCAGAGCTAATCTTGTTACAGTATTATATATAAAAAGGATCGGCACACACTGGGAATTATAATGGTCATTTTTAGTTAATTCTCTTAATGTACCATACTAACCATAATCATAAAAAAACACATGATGGAAAGGTGATACACATTGGGGCACATTTACTTACCTGGCCACTGGAGTTCACCAAAACTGCATTGCCCGACAATAATGAACTGTGCCATGATTCACTAAGATCTTACGCCTGAAATCATGAATTTGTCGCTTCCCCGCTCAGGTCCGACAGAGTTCACCATCACCCAAAAAAAGGATCACGTGCGCCAAAATCCCAGCGCACACACTTGTTAAATACCTGTGCAAGCCGTGTAATCCCAGAAAAAGGAGAACAGTCCGGCGAAAGTGAGCAGCACGACCCTTAGTAAACAAACCCCATAATGTTATTAATATGCACAATATATCCGAATGGCAATACCTCAAAACCACCACCAGATGGTGGTGGAGGGGCTCTTAACTTGAATATCACAAAACGGACCTGAAGGAGAACTTGCTCATATATCCAAAGAAAATAGCGACACCAAGACAATCTTAGTATAGTTACCGGGAGTTGTAACTTTTTGTTTTTCTTAATAATTCGTCTTTTTGCTTTCCTTCTGACATTTGAAAAAATAAATATTGCTTCTGAGTCAGGTTACCCCTTTAAGGCTGTGATGTTCTTGGAAGAGAATGGTCCGTTATGGTCCTGGATTTGCCACCATGTCATGATTCTTGGACATCTGCCATTAAGTCGAGAAGTGGATATTCGGATCACGTGACGCAATTACCTGTTTTTGGGAGCCAAATTTAAATCTGCTAATTGTTCTTTAGGAAATTACAAGATCTCTGGCTCATGACTAAAGGAGAAATATATTAATTTCCGTGTATTAGAGCATATGAACATTGTAAAAGAGAGCCCCTATCTAAATTACTCCCCTATGATCTTACCACCCCTATAACATCCGGAGACCAGTGAAAGATCAGCTTTCATTTCTTTCTCCAGTCTTGAAACATAAGACCTGAGCTGTGTACAGTCATGGCCAAAAGTTTTGAGAATTATACAAATGTTAATTTTTACAAAGTCTACTATATCAGGTTTTATAAGGGCAATTTGCATATACTCCAGAATGTTATAAAGCGTTATCAGCTTAACAGCAATTAATTGGAAAGTCAATATTTGCCTATAAAATGAACTTTTTCCCCCAAAACACATTTCAACTTCATTGCAGGCCTGCCTTAAAAGGAGCAGCTAACATAGTTTCAGTGATTGCTCCATTAACACAGGTGTGGGTGGTTGTGAGGCAGGTTGGAGATCAATCATGTCATGATTAAGTTTAAGAATCACACCACGGACACTTTAAAAGGAGGCCGATGCTTGGCATCATTGTTTCTCTTCTGTTAACCATGGTTATCTCTAAAGAAACACATGCTGTCATCATTGCATTGCACAGAACTGGCCTAACAGGGAAGAGTATCGCAGCTAGAAAGATTGCACCTCAGCCAACAATCTATCGCATCATCAAGGATTCAAGGAAAAGAGGTTCCATTGTTGCCAAAAAGGCCAGGGTGCCAAGAAGGACCAGCAACAGCATTAACGTCTCTTAAAAGTGTTTCAGCTTCGGGATCGGGTACCAGAGTGGAGGGTTGTCAGGTAAGGCAGAGGCAGCGGTGGTGTGAGTGGCATCTGCACGCACTGTGAGGCGGGGAGACTCTTGGAGCAAGGCCTGGTGTCAGAGGGCAGCAAAGAATTCACTTCTCTCCAGAACAACATCGGGGACAGACTGATATTCTGCAAAAGGTACAGGACTGCTGAGGACTGCGTAAGGGTTAAAGTCATTTTCTCTGATGAATCCCATTCCAATGTTTGGTGAACATCTGGAAAACAGCTTGTTTGGAGAAGACAAGGTGAGCGATAACACCAGTCTTGTCTCATGCCAACTGTAAAGCATCCTGCAACCATTCATATGTGGGGTTGCTTCTCAGCCAAGGGAATCAGCTCTCTCACAGTCTTGCCTAAAAACACATCCATGAATAAAGAATGGTACCAGAATATCCTCCAAGAGCAACTTCTCCCAACCGTCCAAGAGTCGTCGATCTCGAACAGTCACTGCAAAGGCTGGAATAGCACAGACTGAGGAAAGCCGTCCTATTGCAGTCACTGCAGAGGCTATGGAAAGCCATCTTGAACAGTCACTGCACAGGCTGGGGAAGCCCATTTTTGAGAGTCATTGCACAAGCTGAGAAAGTTTGTCTCGTACAGTCACTGCAAAGGCTGGGAAAGGCCATCTCAGGCAGTCACTGGACATGCTGAGGAAGGCCATCTTGAACCGCAATGCACATGCTGGGGAAGGCTGTCTGGCACAGCAACTGCAAAAGCTGTAGATGGCTGTCTCGGGCAGTCATTGCACAGGCTGCAGGAGGCTTTTTTGGTCAGTAACTGCACTGGCTAGGGGAGGCCTTCACAAACAGTCACAACAGATTCTGGATCAGCTATTGGAGAGGTGGTGGAAGGCCAGTTATTGGCCACTGTTAATGGTGGACCCAATAAGCTGAGGAAGGCTGTCCCGAACAGTCGCTGGACAGGCTGGTAGAGGCCGTCTCGGACAGACACTGTAGATGCTAGGACAGTTATTGCACAGGTCGTGGAAGGCCAGTGTTCTGGAGTTGTAACCCCCATTTTTTTGCACATGTACACTCTACCACAGGTTAGAATTCTCCTTTTATGGGGGTTTACAACTCCCAGAACCGGCCTTCCACGCCTGTCCAATAACTGTCCTACATCTACAGTGTCTGTCCAGACGGCCTCTACCAGCCTTCCACGACTGTTCGGGACAGCCTCCTCGCATTGGGTCACCATTAACAGTGGCCAATAACTGGCCTTCCACCACCTCTCCAATAGCTGATCCAATCTGTTGTGACTGTTTGTGAAGGCCTCCCCTGGCCAGTCAGTTACTGACCAAAAACCTCCTGCAGCCTGTGCATGACTGCCCGAACGACAGCCATCTCCCACTTTTGCAGTTGCTGTGCCAGACAAACTTTCTCGCTTGTCATGACTCTCAAAAATGGGCTTCCCCACCCTGTGCAGTGACTGTTCAGAATGGCTTTCCATACTCTTGCCAGTGACTGCAATAGGACGTCATTCCTCAGTCTGTGGCTATCCCACCTTTGCAGTGACTGTTCGAGACGACGACTCTTGGACGGTTGGGAGAATTTGCTCTTGGAGTATTCTGGTACCATTCTTATTCATGGAGAGAGCTGATTCCTTGGCTGAGAAGCAACCCCACATATGAATGGTTGCAAGTGCTTTTTAAAGTTGGCATGAGACAAGACTGGTGTTATCGCTCACCTTGTCTTTCCAACAACGGTTTTCCAGATGTCCAAACAATTGGAAGGGGATTCATCAGAGAAAATGGACTTTAACCCCAGTCCTCAGCAGTCCTGTACCTTTTGCAGAATATCAGTCTAGTCGCCTGATGTTGTTCTGGAGAGAAGTGAATTCTTTTGCTGCCGCTCCGACACCAGGCCTTGCTCCAAGAGTCTCCGCCTCACAGTCGTGGCAGATGCCCCCACCGCCTGCTGCCATTCCTGAGCAACCTCGCACTGCTGGTAGCCGATCCCATCCGAAGCTGAACACTTTTAAGAGACGGTAATGGCTGTTGCTGGTCCTTCTTGGGCACCCTGGAGCCTTTTTGGCAACAATGGAACCTCTTTCCTGAATCTTGATGATGCGATAGATTGTTGGCTGAGGTGCACTCTTTCTAGCTGCGATACTCTTGCCCTGTTAGGCCAGTTCTGTGCAATCAATGATGACAGCATGTGTTTCTTTTAGAGATAACCATGGTTAACAGAAGAGAAACAATGATGCCAAGCATCGCCTCCTTTTAAAGTGTCCATGTTTGATTCTTACTTAATCATGAGATTGATCTCCAGACCTGTCCTCATCAACACTCCACATTTTTTTGCACATGTACACTCTACCACAGGTAAGAATTCTCCTTTTATAATTTCTACCAATGGGGGGCCCTTGGCTCATCCTTATATTGTGGACCTCTCACATTGTGCTTCCCCATCCTCCCCTCCTACTGTTCTTCCAGCTCCCTCTAATATTGTGACCCCAAATACTGTGCCCCCAGCTCTCCTTCATACTGTGCTCCCTGCTCCCCCAGCTGCAACTCATATGGTGCATGCAGCTCCCCCTCATACTACCTCCTCCCCAACTCCCCCTTGTTGCTGCTTAATAAAAACATCAGGTACTTACCTCTTTCTGGTCCCCTGCAGCAACACTGCTGATCTTCTCCTTCTGTGTGTAGCACTTCAGTCAGCAAGCA
The DNA here is from genome assembly GCA_019512145.1 of Engystomops pustulosus. NCBI lineage: Eukaryota > Metazoa > Chordata > Amphibia > Anura > Leptodactylidae > Engystomops > Engystomops pustulosus. Next base: position 128,970,959 of record CM033642.1, read on the forward strand.
GGATCACATCATATCAGTGCATTTGACAACCCTGCTCCACATAGCACATTAATCAACGTCTGGAGTTGATACCCTGGACCTACCTTCCGCTGGGTAGGACCGAGCCCAAAATAATGGACTGTTCCGCTGAATCCAGGACAGTTGGGAGGTATGTGGCTATATGGCACCTTTTTACAAGCACTCTGCCTGGTTGTTCCTTATATAAGTCTAGCTGTTTATCAATGTACGATCACTGGTTGTTTTTTATATATGCATTCTACTTACCTTAGTTGTACCATTATACATTCACTTTGTCTAGTTATACCCTTAAACTATCTTCCTGGTTGTTCCTTTTTATATGCATTCTACCTGGTTGTACTTTTATATATTTGCTCAACATGGTTGGCCCTTTACACATGTGCTTTGCCTGATTGTGTTCTAACTATGAAAACTTTTGGTCTAAACTCAAGGACTGATCTAATGTGTGTATATATATATATTAAAATCCTTACCTTTGCTTCTTTGTATATATTTTTTTCTTGTTTGTTTCTTCTCCTCCATGACATAATCAGTGACTCGTAGCCGCCTACCTCCGCTCTTTGTTTGAATATAACCAGTTTATGTACTGTTAAGTTTGGATTATGATTAAGAACCATGCTCGACTCGAAACGCGTCAGTTTTTTTTCTATGATGGTACCTATTTAACTCCTTTTAAAGAATGAAATAAAAGCAAGTTTTATTATAGCGATTTGCTGCTACACCTGCCTGGTTGCTGGATTCACCACAATTTTTGCTCCGTGCACTGGCTCCAAACATGTGACTACCAGAAGTGGGTGAGCTGAAAAAGCTTTTTGTTTTTTCTTTTGCCTTTTGCCTGATTGTAGTTTTATACCTGGGTTATGTACCTTTTTATGTGTGGTCTGCCTGGTTGTACATTTTTATATACGTTATTTCAGACCTTTATACTTTACATATGCTATGTACATGTAAGGAACAAAGTAAAATCTGTTGTGATGCAACATGCTGTCTACCTACAAGTGTTCAATTAAAGATAAGCCTAAGTGATTCCTCTATTTTCATCCTTAATTTTATAACATTGCAGTTTCATGTGTGTTCTATACCAGCTTGAAACAGTTGCTTAGATAAAATAATAGGGAACCGAAATGTTGCAGCTCTGGCAGATGTCTTACATTTAATTGGTTCTATTCTGCGACTCAAATGGGGCAGATTTACTTACCCGGCCATTCGCAATCAGCGGCGCGTTCTCTGTGCTGATTCGGGTCCGGCCGGGATTTAAAAGGGTAGTTCCTCCGAGTACCAGTTGGCGCTGCTGCGTTGAAGAGCTCGGAATGCACTGGAATACACCGAGCGGGGTGAGTGAAGGTAAGTGCAATTTCGCAACACCATTTTTTTAAATTGCGGCGGTTTTTCCGATCCGTTGGGTTTTCGTTCGGCCTGCCCCCGATTTCCGTCACGTGCATGCCGGCGGGATGCCAATATCCGATCAGCGCACCAAAATCCCGGGGTCAATTCAGGGAGAAATCGGCGTAAATTGGAAATATTCGGTAACGTCGGGGAAAACCGGAATCGGCCTCTTGTTAAATGACCCCCAATATTTCTAGTTATGCTGCATTCAGATAGGTTTTGTGTAGATTGGAAGTCATCCAATTACAACAGAGGGTTATTTATCAGGGGACTCACCAGAACAAACTGCCGTTAGAAGCCCTGAAAAAATAAAAAATGCTAGTGAACGCCTGAAACTTGCGATGATTCCCCTTATCCCTCAGCGAGGAGTGTGAACTTTCAATAGATGAAAGTTTGCTATGCTGGGAAATAGATGGTGTACAGCCTGCGGGTGAGATATCATAGGGAGCATGAGATAACTCCCATTAACTTCAATGCTTATGCTATCAAAATAGTAGAGGAAGTGGTATCAAACCTATCGTGTCTTCCATCTCTCTCCAGTGCAGGGGGGGATTTGCAACGAAGGGGTTTTCTGACTAAACAAATTAGGCCTATCCACAGGATCCACGCTCAGCAATCTTTTGTCCGCTCCATAGAGATGAAAACGGGGCAGTCCGACCTATGCGTGACAGGGAGTGAAACAGGTCGACTGGGGTAATTTGGACACCCATTTCTCTTGATTTGTGGGGGTCCCGTCACTGAGATCAGCTAAGGTAGGCCTATCCACAGTTTAGCAGGAAAACCCTTTAAGAATGGTCAGTCTTAAAATTCCCCCTCCCCAGAATCTGTATCTACGAGAGGCCAGGCCTCGACTTTAGCCATTTCCTATTTTGGGGACTGGAGGTGTCAGGATAAGTTAATCAGTGGAACCAAGGGTACCAAGTGTACCTTGACCATTTGACTCCATATTACACATCTCCACTGTGGTAGAACCTCATAATACATACCCCAGCTTCTGCAGAACCTCCTATTTCTCTGCTGCATAACCGAACTATCTTTTCACAGATTTGGGAACACAACACTGCCAGTACATTATCTTGTTTACTTGCACATTACTCCTTCAAGGAATTGATCACCAGGTAGGACATGATAAAGAGACTACTTGAACATCTGGAGCACTTCTTACCTGCCCTTTCCTTCTCCAGAGCTTTTCCCAGCAGGTGATGTCATTATCTACACTCGAAATCCAATGGCATATTTGATGTAGTCATCATGTGCAGCCACATGCTGTACAATGAAGATGTCATTAGAGAAGAGGCTGACATCAACCGGTAGGGGGGCCTCAGAGTGGTGGTAGTGGGCTGGTAAGAAGATTGGACTGTGAAGCTGTATCTGGTGATGCCCCCCCCCCCCCCCCCCCCAAAGCAACTTTGCCTAATTTTCATATTTGTAAACTTCTTATTTACAAATGTATAAGGCCAGACCTATAAGAGCGTGATGTTGCTATATCAGTCTCAATTTGATGATGAGAACCTCAAAAGTTTTAACCACTTCTACATGTCTGTGGCTTTGGCTTTGTAACTGCAACTGCTTCATTGCTCCACCAATGCCATTTTGGAAGCCCAAGCATTCACAACTTTTATATTTTTTTTCAAAAGTTAAATTCGCTGTCTGCCCCTGATACTGACCAGTAGATACAGAGGTGTTTCAATGTGCCTGCACTTTGTTATTCTGCAGATCTTTTACCCCAACCTTGTTAAATCGTAGGTAAAATATGTAAACAAAATGTCAAAAGAGAGAGGGCTTGAGCTTTATTTCAGAGATAAAGTCATATTATAAAATAGAAGAGAAAGATAACTTAAAGTGCATGTTTTGCTAAGATTTATTACAAAAATTGCTGTATTCTCTAATTGTGTACCTTCCGTTGAAAAGTTAGTGACCATTTAAACATCCAATTGTGGAGTGTGAAGTTTATGTGTCTTTTTATTATTCAAATACGCAAACATATTATACACATGATTTAGTAAAATCACCACTTAAGGAGAAAGTTAATCTTTTACATTTAAACTTTGGTAAAATAAAAATATACATGACTATTTTACACTATATTAATGGCAGAAATCTGTTTGGACACAACATGCAAATTATAATCTAACACCCCCCTGCTCTCCCTCTTCTCCCTCTACTTGTGTATTAGCAGCATACAAGAAGTTCAGGGGTAAGGGGGAGACTGCTTTGCCCATTGTTACAGCCAGAGGACTCTGAAACCCACCAGAGCCCCTCAGGCACATTAAATACTTTTAATAGTTAATTTAGAAGAGGCAGATGAAATAAAAAATATAAGGAGATTACCATAGTGCACAGTGCCGGGATCTAGAGGACAGTGTCTCTGGTTTATTGATGTACTTTGATGGCAGATTTCTTTTTAAATGACACTGCAGGTTCCATTCCAAGCTCCCACGCAACATGCCATTCAGGAGGAAAGCTTATACATCTAGGTCATAGGGCCTACTCATCTCAAGAGCAGTTGCACACTACCGTTGTCAGTCTGTGAATCAGAGATGCCTGAGACCTGCGGCACAGAACCTACAATACTTCTGGGGGTGGAGCTCCTTACATGATAGCAATTTAATAGTAAGAAGTTCCTTACACCAGACTGTTAATCATGTAATAAATATTATTACGGAGCCAAAACAATAATTTTAGATTAACTGGCACATAACTGTATTAACCCCTTAACAACCTTTTTTGTTGTTGTTTTTGCATTTTCATTTTCACCCCCACAATCAAAAATCCATAATTTTTTTTATTTTAATGTGAAGGGCTTGTATGAGGGCTTGTTTCTGCATAACAATTGCCATGCATAGTGAGGGTTATTTAATATTCATGCCTTACTGGGAAGCAGGAAAAAATCCAAATGTAGTGAAATTGGTGAAAAAATGCATTTGACACGTTTTCTGTGGGCTTGGATTTTAAAACTGTGCGCCCCAAATGACATGTGCTATTTGATTTTTGGTTCAGTACGATCACACGGGCATTATTTGTATAAGTTTTATAATGTTTTAATACATTTACAAAAATTAAAAGCTCCTGTACAAAACAAAATAATCATTTTGCATGTTCTGGTGCTCGTAACTTTTTTTTACTTCAGTGTCGGAGAGCATGTGGGTGGTTGTCATAATTTAGTCATCTCAATAGGCACTATTCTGGCTACGCTGATCTAGTGATTCGTTTCCAAGAAAAGATATCGCATTATTCTAAGGGACACTTTGCTAATTATGGGATAATATCTTCATATGGGTAATTAAAACATTTCAATCAAAGAAATATTTTATATATGGCAGAGATTTCAATTTAAATGGTGATGCCCATATGGGAGAAGGTAAGAACCTAATATACCTGCCATAACCAGTTTCTCAGATAGGCCGTCTTTACACAAGCAGGGATCTGAGATGGAGACTAATAGACTCTAAGAAGAATAGTATGCGGAAATTTGGCATTGGATTCGAATTAATGCCTTTATTAAAATACATCTTTTATGGATTGCTGTAATAATATAATATTAACAACGTATGACGAAGGATTGGTTTGAGGAACTTGGAGACCGAGATAATAATAAGTATAGAATTTGGGTATTCGATTTATGTGTTTTTGTGGTAGAAATTTACTGTTTTAGTAAAAAAAACAGGAACTCTTACATCATAGATGTCTTCATGTAAAGGGTTTGTCCCCAGCAGTGATTGTTGTCTATGTATCAGGAGAGAAGGAGTCGGTGTTTCACAGACCATCCAATGCGCGAGGTGACAACTATCTAAAGGTAGACATTGGGCATATATACTTAACCGGTCGGTCGCCAATCCAGGTGTTCTCCGTGCGTGTATGGTCTCACGGGCAGATTCACTAAGGTAGTGCGCCCGATGTCAATAGGTGTCGCTGCTGCGCTGAAGTCCGCTGGAGTCACATCCGTTGCTGGGTGCAGGTAAGCGCTGTGTAAGCATAATTTTTTTTTTTTTAAATTCGTTGGTTTTTCCAAATCAGTGGTTTCGACCGAGCAGCCCGATTTGTTGCGTGCAGGGCCGAACCGATGCACACAATGATCGCGTGCGCCAAAATCCGGGGCATTCAGGGAAAACGGCGCAAATCGGAAAAAATACAGGAAAACTCAGGAGGAAAAAAAGCGATGGGCCTTAGTGAAAAGACCCCATTGCTTTAAACTGTGTGCTTTGATATGGAGCGAGATCTATAGACCAGCAGAAAAACCTACTCATGTCAAAAAGGAAACATTTCCTGCTGACAACCTCTTTAACCCCTTTGTGACATTTGACGTAATAGTACTGCATGGCGGGAGGCGCGTTCCCGCATTTTGGAAGGATACTGCATACACACACCTTTCTTTAGGAATATGCTCTTTGATAAAAAGTTAAAATCTAGAAAAAATGGTAAGCGTTAAGCTGTTTCAAAAATGTATTGTAAGTGGAATATTTAAAGTTTATACTTTCAATTATAGATGAAGGAAAAGACATTAACCCTCTTACACAGTAGTAGAAATTGCTGATCACTAAACTGCACAGTATACTGCTTAGGTCATCTTTAATGATAACACAGATTTATTGTGAATGTCTATGAGATGAAGGAGGAGCCAAGTTGCAGGGATAGAGAAAAGCCTATGCGAGAATACTATGGGGCACAATTTATCAATTGTTTATGAACAAAAGAATTCATAATTTTATACACAAAACTGTCAAAAACTTTTTGAGATATTTATGAGTGCCACGCCAAAATGGGTGTGCCCTTAGAAAAATGATGTTGTGACCTCAGTAAAGGGGGGGTGGCCTAAGAAAAGGACGTGTTGTGCTTGGCTTCATAGGCGTGTTGCACTCTCCCCCCTCTGCCTGCTGTAATCTCACTGCAGAGAGAGGAAGTTCAGCGTTAGTATAGGAGGGGGGACAGTGGTGTAACTACCCGCGTAGCATGAGGTTCAAGGGCCGGGGAGGAGCCGCTCCCTGCAGTGCTTTGCCACCCGCTTGGAGTAAGGTGTTCCGGGGGCTGCAGTGCCGTGCCTGCCGATCTGCCCCCGGGCCCCTCCCTCTCTGTGCATCTACACACTGTGCATCTCCTGGCCTACCCACCTCTTTACGGGTATCCCCGCTGTCTCATCTCCTGACCGCCCCCCAACCAGCCATCTACTTGACCACCCCCCCGCATTCTGACCGACCCAGCCATCTCGTGACCCGCCCCCCAGCCATCTCTCTGAACCCGCCCCCCCAGCCATCACTCTGACCTGCCCCCCCAGCCTCTCTCGACCGCCCCCCCCCAGCCATCTCTTGACCCGCCCCAAACAGCCACTCTCTTCGACCCGCCCGCTCATCTCCCTGACCTGACCCGCTCATGAACCTGCAGGGGCACAATCGAACTCTGACCTTCCCCCGCGTCGCGCTCCCCGGATGAATGAGGACACCCACCTGAAAACACCTGCCTGAACACCATACAGCCCCCAAACTCTAAAGGGGGTAAGTATATACAGATGTATTTATCGTGTATGTATATATGTATTTAGAAGGATAAGAAAAGGGGAGAGAGGTAGATGAAAGGGGGAGAGGGGTAGAGATTTTTTGTGTATGAAATTTATGGTAAACACCTTGTATTAAAATTGTAAGTTATATACATTCTTAATACATGAGAATGTAATCATGTTTACACTGTCGGCGTTGCTGTTTAGTAAAAAAACAGGAACTCCTTACATCATAGATGTCTATCATGTAAAGGGTTTTGTCCCCAGCAGTATTGTCTGTCTATGCTACAGGACTCAGCAGGGTCCGTGTTTCACAGACCTACAATGGCAGTGTGAAACTACCCTAAAGGTAGACATTGGGGCAGATATACTTACCCGGTCCTGTCGCAATCCAGCAGCGCGTTCTCCGCCGAGTATTCGGGTCTCCCGGCGATTCACTAAGGTAGTGCGCCCGATGTCCACTAGGTGTCGCTGCTGCGCTGAAGTCTGCTGGAGTTCGCTGGAGTTCACCATCCGTTGCTGGGTGCAGGTAAGCGCGTGTCAAGCGTAATTTTTTTAAAAAAATTCCGTGGTTTTTCCGAATCTGTCGGGTTTTCCGACGGCCATGCCGATTTCCGTTGCGTGCATGCCGGTCCGATGCACCACAATCTGATCGCGTGCGCCAAAATCCCAGGGCAATTCAGGGAAACTAATAGAACACCCTAACGCTTTCCCTGACCAGCAGCAGCTCTCTCCCTAGCGGCATCCAGACACAGAATGATCCGAGCAGCGCGGGCAGCGGCTAGTCTATCCCAGGGTCACCTGATCTGGCCAGCCAACCACTGCTATCGACGTGTAAGGGTACCACGTCATGCTGGGTGGAGTGCAGAGTCTCCTGGCTTGTGATTGGCTCTGTTTCTGGCCGCCAAAAAGCAAAACGGCGGGAGCTGCCATTTTCTCGAGCGGGCGAAGTATTCGTCCGAGCAACGAGCAGTTTCGAGTACGCTAATGCTCGAACGAGCATCAAGCTCGGGAGAGTATGTTCGCTCATCTCTAGTAGGGTCACATATCCAGACACCATTAAATACAGAAGACAGAGCAAGGGAGAGGATACAGCTCTTCATAAGGTCAGTCAAAGATCATCCCAAACAATTAGGTTTATAGATGTATAGAGAAGGCAACTGTTATTAGGCAGATGGTGGAAATCTGAAATAATTGCCCTTTTAAAGGCACTTTGAAGAACTGTTTTAAGAAACTATTAGACTACTATAGTTAATTGATATTATAACTACTTATAGAGTATTATATTATATTATTATTCTTGTCTAGCTTTTCCAATTATACTACTTGGAAAAACTAGACAGGACTAATAGTATTTATTGCATTATCCAGCAGAATTTTAAAGGTTCTGTCTCTATATAGTTTACAGCTGCTGTCAGTGAAAAGCATACAATAATAACTAGATCCTAAAGGTGCTGCTGTCAGTAAATAGTGTAAAGCAATACCTAGATTGTAAAGATGCTGCTGTCAATGAATAGAATACAGTAATTTATTAAGGTGCTGCCGATGGTGAATAGTGTGCAGTAATACCTAGATCCTGAATGTGCGGTTGTCAGTGAATTCTGTAATACCTATATTGTAAAGATGCTGCAGTCAGTGAGGAGTGTTACATAATACCTAGTCCCAAGGGTCCTGCTGTCAGTGAATAGCATGCAGCAATTACTAGATCCTAAAGGTATAATGGGCCACTACACAGGCCGCTCCTTTCAAACACATTAGTTCCCATTGGTTTCCTCACTAGCTGAAGGAGTGTAGTCATCTCTGTTAAATTAATGCTCAGGGAATGTTACCCATTTTTAATGGAAATCCTTAGTGACCTGCCTTATGTTAAGTCTGTGAAGTCTAGGATAAATTTTTATGATGTTAACACAAAATTTTTTCCACCATTCTCCTTACAGCCCGAGGCCAGTGATTGCTTGAATAGCTAGAAGTTTATATATATATTCCCTCTGGCTGTATTTCAGTTCAGTCATTAGGGTGACTCTGCAGTACACCCAGCATCACGTGGTACAATTACATGTCATTAGCAGTGGTTGGCTGGCCTGATCAGATGACCCTGGAACATATTAGCCGCTGGCCGTGGTGCTCGGTCATCCTCTGCCTGAATGCAGTGGCGTAACTACCGCCGTAGCAGCCGTAGCGGTTGCTACGGGGCACGTGAGGTTCAGGGGCCCGGGGATGCACGCTCCCTGCAGTGCTTTGCCATGGCCTGGGGTAAGTGGTCCATTGCTGCACTGCCGGGTGCCTGCCGGATCGTGCCCCCGGGCCCCTCCCTCTCTGTCCAGCTACTGCCCACATCTCTCCTTGCCCACCCTCCTCTTTAGGGATCGCCTGCTCTCCTGCATCTCCTTGACCCGGCCACTCATCTCCCAGACCCGCCCCCACATCTCCCTGACCTGCCCTCACATCTCCCTGACCCGCCCCCACATCTCTCTGATCCGCCCGCCAGCCACCTCTCTGACCCACCCGCTCATCACCCTGCCCCCCCTCCCCCGCTCGCGCCCCCAGCTTTCTCCCCCGCTCGCACACCCCCCTGTCGTCTTAATGCCACCGGACACCCACCTGAACACCTGCCTGAACACCCATACAGCCCCCAAACTTCCTAAAAGGTAAGTATATACAGATGTATTTATCTGTATGTATATATGTATTTATATGCATATTCTGTGTGTATATATATATATATATATATATCTGTTGTGATGCAACATGCTGTCTACCTACAAGTGTTCAATTAAAGCCTAAGTGATTCCTCTATTTTCATCCTTAATTTTATACATATTGCATTTCATTCTGTGTGTTCTATACCAGCTTGAAACAGATTGCTTAGATAAAATAATAGGGAACAGAAATGTTGCAGCTCTGGCAGATGTCTTACATTTTAATTGGTTCTATTCTGCGACTCAATGGGGCAGATTTACTTACCCGGCCCATTCGCAATCCAGCGGCGCGTTCTCTGTGCTGGATTCGGGTCCGGCCGGGATTAATAAAGGTAGTTCCTCCGACGTCCACCAGGTGGCGCTGCTGCGCTGAAGAGCCTCGGAATGCACTGGAATACACCGAGCCGGGCTGAGTGAAGGTAAGTGCAATTTTCGCAACACATTTTTTTTTTAAATGTGGCGGTTTTTCCGAATCCGTTGGGTTTTCGTTCGGCCATGCCCCCCGATTTCCGTCACGTGCATGCCAGCGCCGATGCGCCACAATCCGATCGCGTGCGCCAAAATCCCGGGGCAATTCAGGGAAAATCGGCGCAAATTGGAAATATTCGGGTAACACGTCGGGAAAACGCGAATTGGGCTCTTAGTAAATGACCCCCAATATTTCTAGTTATGCTGCATTCAGATAGGTTTTGTGTAGATTGGAAGTCATCCAATACAACCTGAGTGAAGGTAAGTGCAATTTTCGCAACACATTTTTTTTAAATGCGGCGGTTTTTCCGAATCCGTTGGGTTTTCGTTCGGCCATGCCCCCCGATTTCCGTCACGTGCATGCCGGCGCGGATGCCCAATATCCGATCGCGTGCACCAAAATCCCGGGGCAATTCAGGGAAAATCGGCGTAAATTGGAAATATTCGGGTAACACGTCGGGAAAACGCGAATCGGGCTCTTAGTAAATGACCCCCAATATTTCTAGTTATGCTGCATTCAGATAGGTTTTGTGTAGATTGGAAGTCATCCAATACAACAGAGGGTTATTTATCAGGGGATCTACACCAGAAAACTGCCGTAGAAGCCCTGAAAATAATCACAAATGCTAGTGAACCGCTATAACTTGCGATTATTTCCTCCTTTACGCAGGAGTGTGCAACCTTTCAATAGTGAAAGTTTGCATGCTGCGGAAATAGATGGTGTACAGCCTGCCGGGCTGAGACTTATCATACGTGGGAGCATGATACATAACTCCCATTAACTTCAAATGCTTATGCATATCAAAATAGTAGAGGAAGCTGGTATCAAACCTATCTGTGTCTTCCATCTTACTCTCCAGTGCAGTGGGGGGAATTTGCAACGAAGGGGTTTTCTGACTAAACAAATTAGGCCCTATCCACAGGATCCACCGCTCAGCAATCTTTTGTCCGCTCCATAGAGATGAACGGGGCAGTCCGACTATGCGTGACTTTGTCCGCTCCATAGAGATGAACGGGGCAGTCCGACTATGCGTGACCAGGGAGTGACAAGAGGTCCGACTGGGGTAATTTGGACACCCATTCTCTTGATTTGTGGGGGTCCCGTCACTGAGATCAGCAAGTTAGGCCTTATCCACAGTTTAGCAGGAAAACCCCCTTAAGACTGGTCAGTCTTAAAATTCCCCCCTCAGAATCCTGTATCTACCGAGAGGCCAGGCCTCTGACTTTTAGCCATTTCCTATTTTGGGGGACTGGAAGGCTGTCAGGATAAGTTAATCAGTGGAACCAAGTGGTACCAAGTGTACCTTGACCATTTGACCTCATATTACACATCTCACCTGTGGTAGAACCTCATAATACATACCCCAGTTGCTGCAGAACCTCCTATTTCTCTGCTGCATAACCGAACTATTCTTTTCACAGATTATGGAACACCACATCTGCCAGTACAATTACTTGTTTACTTGCACATTACTCCTTCAAGGAAATTGATCACCAGAGTAGGACATGATAAAGCAGCTCACTTGTAAATCTGGAGCACTTCTTACCTGCCATTTTTCCTTCTCCAGAGCTTTTTCCCAGCAGGTGATGTCATTATCTACACTCGAAATCCAACGCATATTCGATGTAGTCATCAATGTGCAGCCACATGCTGTACAATGAAGATGTCATTAGAGAAGAGGCTGACATCACCGGTAGGGGGAGATCCAGAGGTGGTAGTGGGCTGGTAAGAAGTATTGGCCTGTGAAGCTGTATCTGGTGATGCCCCCCCCCCCCCCCCCCCAAAGCACTTCTGCCTAATTTTCATATTTGTAAACTTCTTATTTACAAAGTGTATACAGGCCAGACCTATAAGAGCGTGATGTTGCTATATCATGTCTCAATTTGATGATAGATAACCTTCAACATGTTTTAACCACTATCACATTTCTGTGGCTATGGCTTTGTAACTGCACCTGCTTATCATTGCTCCACCATCTGCCATTTTGGAACTGCCCATAGCATTTCACAACTTTTATATTTTTTTTCAAAAGTTAAATTCACTGTCTGCCCCTGATACTGACCAGTAGATACAGAGGTTGTTTCAATGTGCCTGCACTTTGTTATTCTGCAGATCTTTTTACCCCAACCCTTGTTAAATAGTAGGTAAATATGTAAACAAAATTGTCAAAAGAAGAGAGGGCTTGGAGCTTTATTTCAGAGATAAAGTCATATTATAAAATAGAAGGAAAAGATAACTTAAAAGTGCATGTTTGCTAAGATTTATTACAAAATTGCTTTATTCTCTTAATTGTGTACCTTCCGTTGAAAAGTTAGTGACCATTTAAACATCCAACTGTGAGTGTGAAGTTATATGTGTTGTAGACATCTCACTGGAGAAGTGCTCGAGGGAGTGTACATCTCACCTAGGTTGCTACGTAGTGTGAGATGGTAAGTCCAGGATTGATCTGTTGCTCAGCAGTATTATGCTGCTGAGTTGTTGTTTAATCTTGCCGAGGTCTGTGCGCAGGTCTCAGGACAATCTCTGATTCACAGACTGACAACGTATGTGCAACTGCTCTTGAGATGAGATAGGCCCTATGAGCCTAGATGTATAAGCTTTCCTTGAATGCATTTTGCGTGGGAGCTTGAATGGAACCTGCAGTGTCATTTAAGAAAAATCGCCATCAAAGGTACTCAATAACCAGAGACACTTCCTCATAGATCCCGGCACTGTGACAGTGGTAATCTCCTTATATTTTGTTATTCATGGCCTCTTCTAAAATTAACTATTAAAGTAGTTAAATGTGCCTGAGGGGCTCTGGTGGGTTGTTCAGAGCTCCTCTGGCTGTACCAATGGGCAAAGCAGTCTCTCCCTTACCCTTCCTGAACTTCTTGCTTGCTGCTAGATACCACAAGTAAGGGGAAGAGGGAGAGCAGGGGGTGTTAGTTATCATTTATTTGCCTTTCTTTATTTACATTGTTGGTCCAAACAATTTCTGCCATTAATATAGTGTAAAATATTCATGTATATTTTTATTTTACCAAAGTTTAAATGTAAAACTTTCTCCTTAAGTGGGTGATTTACTAATCATGTGTATAATATGTTTGGCGTATTTGAATAATAAAAAGACAACATATAACTTCAACAATACTTCTGGGGGTGGAGCTCCTTACATGATAGCAATTTAATATGTAAGAAGTTCCTTACACCAAGACTGTAATCATGTTATATAAATATTATTACAGGAGCCAAAAACAATAATTTTAGATTAACATGGCACATAACTGTATTAACCCCTTAACAACCTTTTTTTTTGTTTGTTTTTGCATTTTCATTTTTCACCCCCACATTCAAAAATCCATAACTTTTTTTTTTTTATTTTAATGTAAGGAGCTGTATGAGGGCTTGTTTTCTGCATAACAAATTGCAATGCATAGTGAGGGTATTTAATATTCCATGCCATGTACTGGGAAGCAGGAAAAAATCCAAATGTAGTGAAATTGGTGAAAAAATGCATTTGCACCGTTTTCTTGTGGGCTTGGATTTTACAACTGTGCGCCCCAAATGACATGTCTATTTGATTTTTTGGTTCAGTACGATCACACGGGCACTTAATTTGTATAAGTTTTATAATGTTTTAATACATTTACAAAAATTAAAAGCTCCTGTACAAAACAAAATAATTCATTTTGCCAATTTCTGGTGCTCGTAACTTTTTTTTACTTCAGTGTCGGGAGCATGTGGGTGGTGTCATAATTTAGTCATCTCAATAGGCACTATTCTGGCTACCGCTGTCTAGTGATTCGTATCCAAGAAAAGATATCGCATTTTTTTTAAGGGACAACTTTGCTAATTATGGGATAATATCTTCATATGGGTAATAAAACATTTCAATCAAAGAGAGAAATATTTATATATGGCAGAGATTTCAATTAAATGTGAATGCCATATGAGAGGTAAGAAGACCTAATATACCGCCATAACAGTTTCTAGCATAGGCCGTCTTTACACAAGCTATTGTGGAATCTGAGATGGAAGACTAATAGACTCATAACCGAAAGAATAGTATAACGGAAAGGGTGGCTTGGATTCGATATTAATGCACTTTATAAAAATACAGTCTTTTAATGGGATTGCTGAATAATATAATATTACAAGTATAGAGATGATAGAGATTGCTTTGGAAACTTGGACGAGATGAGTAACTGGAATGATATGATTATTTTGTTGGGGCTGATTCGTTTATTGTGTGTTTGTGTATGAAATTTACTGTTTAGTAAAAAAAACAGGAACTCCTTACATCATAGATTCATTATGAAAGGGTTTGTCCCCAGCAGATTGTTGTCTATGTACAGGAAGCAGGGTCCGTGTTTCACAGACCTACAATGGCAGTGTGAAAACTATCTAAAGGTAGAACCATTGGGGCATATATACTTAACCGGGTACGGTCGCCAATCCAGGTGTCTTCGTGAGTTATGGTCTCCACGGGGGATCACTAAGGTAGTGCGCCCGATGTCAACTAGGTGTCGCTGCTGCGCTGATAGTCCGCTGGAGTTCACCATCCGTTGCTGGGTGCAGGTAAGCGCGTGTCAAGCATAATTTTTTTTTTTAAATTCGTTGGTTTTTCCAAATCCGTGGGTTTGCCGAGCATGCCCGATTTGTTGCGTGCATGGCCGGCCGATGCACACAATCGATTCGCGTGCGCCAAAATCCGGGGCAATTCAGGGAAAAACGGCGCAAATCGGAAAAAAATACAGGAAAACTCAGAGAGGAAAAAAAAAGCGATTGGGGCCCTTTAGTAAAAGACCCCATTGCTTTAAACTGTGTGCTTGATATGGAGCGAGATCTATAGACCAGCAGAAAGAACCTACTCATGTCAAAAAGGAAACATTTCCTGCTGACAACCTCTTTAACCCCTTTGTGACATTGACGTAATAGTTACTGCATGGCGGGAGGCGCGTTCCCGCATTTTGGAAGGATACTGCATAACACACCTTTCTTAGGAATATGCTCTTTGATAAAAAGGTTAAAATCTAGAAAATGTGTAAGCGTAATCTGTTTCAAAAATGATTGTAAGTGGAATATTTAAGTTTATACTTTCAATTATAAGAGGAAAAGACATTTAACTCCTCTTACACAGTAGAAATATGCTGATCACTAAACTGCACAGTATACTGCTTAGGTCAATCTGTAATGAACACAGATTGATTTGAATGTCTATGAATGAAGGAGGAGCCAAGTTGCAGGGATAGAGAAAGCTAGGAGAATACTATGGGGCACCATTTATCAATATGTTATGACAAAATGAATCAAATTTATATCACAAAACTGTCAAAAACTTTTTAGAGAATTTATGAGTGCCACGCCCAAAATGGGTGTGCACTTAGAAAAATGATTGTTGTGACCTCAGTAAAAGGGGGGTGGCCTAAGAAAAGGACTTTGTGCTCTGGCTTCATAGGCGGTTGCACTCTCCCCCCTCTGCCTGCTGTAATCTCACTGCAGGAGAGGAAGTTTCAGCGTTTAGTATAGGAGGGGGGACAGTGGTTTTGTAACTACCGCCGTAGCATGAGGTCAGAGGGCCGGGGATGAGCACGCTCCCTGCAGTGCTTTGCCAACCCGCTTGGAGTAAGTGTGTTCCGGGGCTGCAGTGCCGTGCCTGCCGGATTGCCCACCGGGCCCCTCCCTTCTGTGGCATCTACACAACTGTGCATCTCCTGGCCTACCCACCTCTTTACGGGATCCCCGCTGTCTCATCTCCTGACCCGCCCCCCCACCAGCCATCTCTCTGACCCACCCCCCAGCATCTCTTGACGACACCAGCCATGCTCGACCCGCCCCCCAGCCATCTCTCTGAACCCGTCCCCCCCAGCCATCACTCTGACCTGCCCCCCCAGGCCTCTCGACACGCCCCCCCACAGCCATCTCTATGACCCGCCCCAAACACCATCTCTCTGACCCGCAGCCCCGCTCATTCCCTGAAACTGCCCGCTATGAACCTGCAGGGAGGACACAATCGAAACTCGTCCTTCCCCCACGCGTCGCGCCTCCGCCGAGATGAATGCCACAGGACACCACATGAAAAACCTGCCTGAAACACCCATACAGCCCCCAAACTTCTAAAGGGGGAACAAGTATTTATTCGTATGTTTATGTATTTATCGGATGTATATATGTATTTAGAAGGATAAGAAAAGGGGAGAGAGGTAGATGAAAGGGGGAGAGGGGTAGAGA
>CM033642.1:129679842-129871572 GCA_019512145.1 Engystomops pustulosus
TGTCATGTTTGTGCCCCCCCCGACCCCCCCCCGGGGGAGGGAATCATATACTGTGCCCAACCCATGCCACTTTAGACAAACACCCCAAAAAATCATTCTGCGGGTTGTCCCGAGTACAGCAATACCACACATGTGCCAATAATTTACAGACTGGGCGCACAGAAGGATGAAACGGAAGGAGTGAAATTGTGATTTTCCAGCTCCTTTTCACATGTTTGGATTTGGAGTGCCATGTCATGTTGGCAGGCCCGTGAGGTGCCAGTGCAATAGAAACCCCATAATGATACCATTACGAAACTAGACAGACCCCTCAAAGAATATACGGTGTTGTGGTGAGCATTTTAAACCCCCGACACGCTGGTCAAAATTAATGCAAAGTAAATGGGTGCACAGAGTAAAATTGCGTTTTACTCAAAAATGTCATTTTAAGTGCCTCATATACTGTGCCCACCGCATGCCACTTTAGACAAACCCAAACATTCTCTGCAGGTTGTCCCGAGTACAGCAATACCACACATGTGCCAATAATCCACAGACTGGGCCACAGAAGGGATGAAAACGGAAGGAGTTGAAATTTTGATTTTATAGCTCCGTTTTCACATGTTTGGATTTGGGAGTGCCATGTCATGTTGGCAGGGCCTTGACGGTGCATTTTTGAGATAAAAACACAATTTTTACTCTGCACCATTTACTTTGCATTCAATTTTGACCAGCGTGTCGGGGGTTAAAATGCTCACCACAACCACCGATAAATTCTTTGAGGGGTCTAGTTTCCGAAATGGTGACATTTTGGGGGGTTTTCTATTGTACTTTTACTTCAGGGGCTCTTCAATTACACTGTGGCACCACAAAATATTTGCAGCCAAATTGGCCTTCCAAATTCCCGGTATCGCTAACTCTGTTCTGGACATCGATGTGCGGGGAAACAGCAGCTGACATCCACATGTCTGGTATTGCCGTACTCGGAAGAAGCAGGGCAAGAAATTAGGAATATATATTTACCTCAAATTCCTTCTGAATGTATCCGTTTTAGGGCTAAATTGGAAAGATTGAAATCAAAAATTGAAATTTCAAAATTTCCACTCCATTTTCATATGCTTCCGGAAAAATAATTAAAGGGTTAACAGACTTCTTAAATGCTGATTTGAATAGGTTGAGATGTTAGGTTCATAAAATGGTGTTACTTGTGGGGGTATATAGTACATAAGCCTTTATAGAGCACTTCCAAACTGAATTGATCACCAAAAAGTTCGCATTTTTCAAATTTCAAGAAAATCTGAGAAGTTGCTACTAAAACTTCAAACCTTCTCACATCCATAAAAATAATGGAAACGTAAAACAAATTATGGATATAAAAAGAAGACCAATGGCAAAAGGTTTCTATCAAAAAAAATTTGTGGTATCACTTTTTGTCTAAAAATTATAACATTTGAAACTTTGAAAATAGTCATTTTTTTCAAATTTTTCCTAAATTTTTGAATTTTTACCCCCCAAAAAAGGAACGGATCACTGAAATGACACTACTAACATAAACTACAATGTCTCACGAGAAAACAATCTCAAAATCACAGAGATATCTTAAAGCGTTGAAAAGTTATTACCACAGGAAGAGACACTGGTCAAATTTCCAAAAAAAGTTGCGAGCCTTAACCTGCAAACAGGCTGCGTCCTTAAGGGGTTAAAAGACACCTGTCATCAGGTCTCTGTAACTAGTCCTGTCACCAATACCTGTGCAGCTCACAGTGATTCCATCCAGCCTTTATCTAGCCAATTTATACATTCAATATTCTAAAATCATCTTTTTTTATTATGTAAATAAGGCTAGGCACATGGAGAGAGAAAATAATGCCACCCCTGTTACCTCTCCCTTCTTCTCCCCCTGCTCATGTCTGTGTGTAATGTATAGTAAAGCATTGCTAGTGTATGTGCATGTTATACACATGTGTGAGACACAGACATCAGCTGACATGCTGTGTCCTGCTATACACATGTGTGAGGCACAGACATCAGCTACACAAGTACCTGACATGTTCTGCTATACATATGTGTGAGGCACAGATATCAGCTAAACATGTACCTGACATGTTCTACTATACACATGTGTGAGACACAAACATCAGCTACACAAGTGCCTGGCATGTTCTGCTATGCACATGGCTGCATCCTGGAGCAGTTGAATACACACACAGACTGCAGGGGATGTACCCACCAAAACCAGGAAGTATACAAAGCCAGGCAGCCAGCAACAGGAGTGTCACATCATTATACAAGCGGTCAGTCATGTGTAGAGGAGTATCTCATACATACACAGGCTGCAGGGGTTACCAGCACCAGGAAGCACATAGAGGAGCCAGCACCAGGAGTGTCACATCATTATACAGGCTGTCAGTCATGTGTATAGGAGTATCTCATATACACACAGACTGCAGGGGGTACAAGCACCAGGAAGCACATAGAGGAGCCAGCACCAGGAGTGTCACATCATTATACAGGCTGTCAGTCATGTGTATAGGAGTATCTCATATACACACAGACTGCAGGGGGTGCCAGCCCCAGGAAGTACACAGAGGAGCCAGTACCAGGAGTGTAACATCATTATACAGGCTGTCAGTCATGTGTATAGGGGTATCTTATACACACACAGGCTGCAGGGGTTACCAGCACCAGGAAGCACATAGAGGAGCCAGCACCAGGAGTGTCACATCATTATACAGGCTGTCAGTCAAGCACTGGGGGTGTGGCTGTGTCTCCCACTCATGAATAAGCTGGACAGCTGAATATGATAATGGCTCATTGGACATCTCTCAGGTCATTTGCATACAGCTTCAGTACCTGATTGCTTAAAGTGTAACCATCATTCTGAGGAGAAAAAACTAAAATAATACATAATTCTGCTCTTGGTGTCCCTGGGAATCATTCCTCAAAGTATTTTGCCTCTCGGCCCTCATTTAGTACCTTTTTTGGCCCATAGCAACCAGGGCCGATTCTAGCATATTTGCTGCCTGAGGCGAATATTAAAATGCTGCCCCCCCCCCTGTTCAGTAAATGCTGAAAACTGTGTGACTGGCTACAGGTTTTGGGAGTCATTAGTGGCATCTAGTACCTTATAGATGACAATCTCTTCTATCAGGAGGACTTTATTCCGGGTTCTTCCATTCATGACGTATCACTGCTGAATTCACTACCAGATATCTTCAGCTCCGTGCAGTATCTCCACCCGGCGTCCCTAAAAATACCACAGTCACTTACAGTATGAAGTCTCCTGGATAACAACAATGTGCTCCTAAATAATATATACCCCTCACAACACAACTGACCTCACTCTCACCACATATAAAACATCCCTTCATTATATATATATTCTACTGGAATTATAGCCTGCACAGCACTCCAATGCAATACAGACCCCCCCCACCCCAGTATAAGAATAATGTGCCCCCATATAAATATATACAGCCCCCTCACCCCCAGTATAAGAATAATGTGCCCCCATATAAATATATACAGCCCCCACCCCAGTATAAGAATAATGTGCCCCCATATAAATGTATACAGCTCCCTACACCCCCAGTATAAGAATAATGTGCCCCCATATAAATGTATACAACCACCCACCCCAGTTTAATGATAAGAATAATGTGCCCCCATATAAAGTATACAGCCCCCCCACGTATAAGAATAATGTGCCCCCATATAAATGTATACAGCACCCCCACCTCCAGTATAAGAATAATGTGCCCCTGTATAAATGTATACAGCCCCCCCACCCAATTATATTAGTATTAGCCACTTATATCTGCATGGTACGGAGCTGCGTCGCTCCAAATGTAAATCGCACCTGTGTCTTAAAGAGACACATTAGAGCGGCAAAATGCCGCTTTTGAAGGGATCCGCATTCTGCCGCCCGAGGCGAGATTTTCATCTCGCCTCATGGCAGATGCGGCCCTGATAGCAACCATGGTTTCCAGCTCTCAAACAAAACTACAGTCAGCAAGAATAAGGGGCGGAACCTGCCTCCTGTGACCTCATCACAAGTGCCTGCTGCTGACCAATGACACCATAGCTGTCTGTCTATCTATCTCTCTCTCATATCTATATATCTATCTATCATCTATCTCATATCTATCTATCTATCTATCTATCTATCTACCTATCTATCATCAATCTATCAATATCTATCTAATCTAATCTATCTATCTATCTAATATCTTTCTATTTATATCATATATATTTATCTATCTACAATATCCATCTGTCTATCTATTATCTACTCATATCTATCATCTATATAATATCTTTCTATCTCATATCTATCTATGTATATCCTAGCTATATCATATCAATCTATCTATGTATACTGTATCTATGTGTACTCCATCTATATATCATCTATCTATCTATCTATCCATCTATGTATGTATCTACCTATCTAAGTAAAACTTCAGCATAGCACATGAGTGGGCAGCTTGAAGACATGGAGAGTCTCTCCTGCCACTTCCTGCTGTGGAGTGTGAGGTGGGGGGAGGGTGGGGGATTGTGATTGCTCTGCATCTTGTGTCTGTGTGGATTATTTGTTTATATACAAGTGTATGAAAAGCTGAGGGAGAGATCAATGTAGGTGTTTTGTTTCTACATTAGTTAGTGCTCCTGGCAGCACATGACTGATTGCTGGAGCAGTAAGACATGGGGTAAACAGCTGATTGCAGAGAGAGGACAGGTGGGCATGTCTCTCCCTCCTTAGCCAGCTCCTATGTGAAGACAGAATGTGCCTAGCAACAGCGATCTGAGAGATCACTGACATCTAGGTGAAGTCTGGAGAATACAAGAAGAAGGAGCAAGATTCGGGTAACTAATCCAAAGGGCTTAAAATTACCTGCCCTACAACATATCAAAAGTTTTTTTGCAATGACGGTTTTGTGAAGATTTTTGAAGTGTATGACTGATTGTTGTCCTATGGACAGTTGTAGATCTTTGCAGTTCATCCAGAGTGATCATGCGCCTCTTGGCTGCATCTCTGATCAGTCTTCTCCTTATTTGAGATGAAAGTTTAGATGAACGGTTGGGTCTTGGTAGATTTGGGCTGGTCTGGTATTACTTCCATTTCAATATTATGGCTTGAACAGTGCTCCTTGAGATGTTTAAAGTTTGTGAAACCTTTTTGTATCCAAATCCGGCTTTAAACTTCACAACAGTATCACAAACCTGCCTGGCGTCTTCCTTGGTCTTAATGATGCTCTCTGTGTTTTAAGCAGAACCCTGAGACTATCATCATCAGTTATTTGGGACAAAATTGGATCATTCAGAGACCCTCATTGAACTTCTTGAGTGAATTTGCTGCACTGAGTGTTCAGAGGCCGAATAATATTGCACAACACACTTTTCAGTTTATTATTTTTTACAAAATTTTTAAAATATCCATTAACCCCTTAACATTCTGCGCTGTAGCTCTACGGTGCAGAGGTGCAGGGAATGTATTAAGAGGGCTCACGGGCTGAGTCCTCTTCATACAAGGGTGGGGGTTGTTGCATATTGCAGCAACCCCCCGCCGGTAATAACCGCGGTCGGTGCTTGCGTGGGCGCCGCCAACTTTATTCCGATCGTCGCTCCCCCGAACGTCATCGGGGGGCAGCAATCGGTTGCCATGGTAGCCTCGGGTCTTCGTTTGACCCCAGGCTACATGGCTTCTGCAGATTTGTTACAATGAGCCAGTGGCTCATTGTAATGAATGACGTGCAAAAATGCCATATATTGCAATACAGAAATAGTGAAAAAAAAAGTTTAAAAAAATAAAAAAAATTAATAAAATAAAAAAAAATTCAAATCACCCCCTTTCCCTACAACTGATATAAAACATAATAAACAGTAAAAATCACAAACCTATTAGGTATCGCCCTTCCCAAAATGCCTGATCTATCAAAATATAAAAACGGTTACGGACGGCGGTGACCTCCGAGACGGGAAATGGCACCCAAAAGTCCGAAATGCGACTTTTACACCTTTTTACATCACATAAAAAATTTAATAAAAAGTGATCAAAATGTCGCACAGGCCTCAAAGTGATAGCACTGAAAATGTCGGCTCATTTCACAAAAAATGACACCTCCCCCAGCTACCCCAAAGTATGAAAAAGTTATTAGTCTCAGAAGATGGCAAAATTTTTTTTTCTTTTTTGTACACATTCGTTTAATTTTTGAAAATGTATTAAAACGCAATAAAACCTGTATAAATTTGGTATCACCGCGATCGTACTGAACCAAATAATAAAGCTGAGGTGTTATTTGGAGCACACTGTCAAAGTCGTAAAAACTGAGCCCACAATTTTTCCACATTTGGAATTCTTTTCCAGCTTCGCAGTACACGTATGTTGTTATGTGTTAATGTTAAAATAAATAACATTACAGGAAATTAACATTTGTTACGCACAAAATAAGCCCTTACACAGGTCTGTACACGTAAAAATGAAAAAGTTATGGATTTGTGAAGGTGGAGAGCGAGAAATGAGCGAAAAAACCCTGCGTCTTTAAGGGGTTAAATTTCATTCTACTTCACAGTTGTGTCCCACCTGTTGTTGATTCGTCACCAAAAAATTACCATTTTATATCTTTATGTTTGAAGCCTGAAATATGGCATAATTCTGCTTCCCCTACATCTCTCTCATCTCAGTGTATCGTCCAACCTGTGTTCTTCGATCTGCTAGTAATCTTATATTATTCTCTTCCTTAATTCGAACTTCCCACTCTTCAGGAATTCTCCAGAGCTGCACCAATTCTCAGAATGCCCTACCTCGGTCTATCAGAGCTACCCCAAAGCTTCAAACCTAATTTATTTATGTACGCCTATCGCACTTGTTAACTGCATGCAACTTTAGCTCTTTGGTAACCAATTCTGGGTGCTTCTCTGCAGTCCAAGATTTTGGACTTTGCATATAAGATGGCACGATTTTTTATTTATTAAATTCTTTTTATTCCATTCTCTTATAAAAATGGACAAACCGTTATACAAGCTCTTATACCTCTTTTGTCATCCCCTCATCCTCATGGACTGTAAGGAGTGAGCGGACGGTGCACCCGCTGTTGCCAGCGACTATTCATTTGCGGAAGCCTCTTGATGTATGCCACTGCGAAAATGCAGCGCCGGGGCTATAATACGCCGGTGGGCGATAAATATGCCCCCAGGTATCTATTTAATTGAATTAATTAATTAATTAATTAACTAAGAGCTTCACTGTTACAATGTGACATAGGCTTAATACACTGGTATATAGAGAGGGATCTTCTCAGAGACTATTATTATAATTGAGATTATTATTATTAAGGAGATGATTATTAATATTATTATTTTTATTATGGAGATAAGTATTATTATTATGGAGATTATTATTATTATTGATAAAAATGTACAAGACAAAAAATAAAGGCTCATTCATTCAGACGGGCGTATCCACTGCTTATCTGCAAAAAATGCGGACGTGATGTCTGTGATCAGTCCATATGGTATCTGTACATAATCTGTTATTTTCACATATGCAAAAAAAGCTGATGGGTTGCTAATTTACTTCTTGCTCTGCCTGCTTGGTTGCCTAGCAACATTTGAAGAAAAAATACTCTGCATACGCAAAAAAAGGATAGCATAAGGACATCAGATGCACCCGTCTACATGAGCCCCAAATTATACTATTTAGTATAGTATTTTATATTATCATAACCAGGACAACCTTCTTCTCCTTGCAAATCAGTGGCTGACCGTTACTGATCGCATGGGTTTCAATGGAAATGCAAATTCGATCGGGCTGAGCCCCACCCCCAGACGTTTGCATTGCATTTCTAAACGTAATGTAAATTCCTAATGTGACCGCACCCTTAACATTCAGATAATATTTTATCTTGAAAATATCGTATCACACTCAAAATTCTGATATCGGTGCAAACCCACACATGACTGATGTTACTCTGTAATGTCTTATTTTTTTTCTATATGTTCCCCAGAATCTGTAAAGCCCTATGGAATTTGATGGCGCTATATAAATAACGATTATTATTATTATTAAAAGGCAGAAAAGTTCAAGGGGGCCGAATACTTTCACAAGGCACTGTATGTTATTTATAAATTGTACATTGTGCAGCTTAATATATCTATGTCTATCTATCTATCTATCTAAAACTAGCTGTGGTTAATAAGTGTATTTTGGAAAGCACAGGGTTAATATTTCGGTTCAAAACCTAGTCTATGACTTTTCCTGAGTCACTGAGAGTGGCTATGCAAAATTTGGTGATTGTAAACACAACGCATGCGGATTCTTATAGCGGATACACTCCGCTTTATATATCATTTATCTATGCAAATCCTCCATTCTATCGTGTGTCTGGTTGGATGATGGGTTTCCCTGACACTCTGGGCCCCATAGCAGCTGCTATGGCTGCTACCACTGTAATTATGCTCTGCTCCCCATTACAGTGCGACTGACTAGGAACAGGATGTGTGGCCAAGTGATGATGTCATCAAGGGTCAGAGTGTGAAATGCGCATGGGAAGTCTCTTTGCCACATAGCAAGTGCGTTTTAACTCCTTGATGATGAGACCTAAAAATTCTTTTTTTTTTCTAATTTTTTTACAAATTAATTTTTTTTTACATTTTCGTATGTAGCGGTGTAAGGCAGTTTTATGGATGGTGTGATAGAGTATGATAATCTCTTATCTGAAGACTGATCTGTACAGAATTCAAAAGGACACACGGACCCCCCTCCTAAATTACCCTTCCTCCTCAGGGACTCTGGAAACAAATAACTTTTTAAATACTCCTTTCTCCAATCCTCAAAGACACTTTTGACTAATCAAACAGAAAACATATAAAATAATGTACTGGAAAACAATGCTCACATGGTGGAAGCAGCCTAGTCTGAAAGTGTTCCATGTTCCTCCTACCTCCAAGGAAACAAGAATTTTACACCTTGTTAGCTTCTGTTATTTTTCTCCATTTTTATTCTGCAACTATTTTGCAATATGAAGTGTCATTTTATTTTGTAACTTTTTAATATCTCAAACCCTTTTTGTATTGAAGTCTTTGCTTTAAACGAAACCTACCACTTTAAAATGGTAGTTATAACCCTCAAATACCTTGCACCAGGGTGAGCTGCTGCCGGAGCATATCTTCATTACTTGCAGAAACCGCTGTATTGCTTTTTAAACTGTTTTATTCTTTATATTTCAACCACCCTTCGGTGCACCATGCACGTGATGTCAAGTTGACATCACTGGCTCTCTGGCACTTCCTAATCAGACGCATGCACGGTCGCGTGCATGGTGCGCCGAGCACATATCATGGTGCGCCGAAGCGTGGTTGAAATATAAAGAATAAATCAGTTTAAAAAACCATACAGCGGTTTCTGCAAATAATGAAGATATGCTCTGGCACCAGCTCACCCTGAGCTGGTGCAAGGTATTTAAGGGTTATAACTACCATTTTAAAGTGGTAGGTTTCCTTTAATGTTGGTCCCTGTATACATGAATCCATGTACAAAGGATTGTAATGTTAGGATCAATTCATAGTTTGGAGCTTTGTCCTTCAAGTACATTTGGTTTGTCTGGCATATGAACAAAATGTTTATAGAATGAATATTTACATCAGAATGTTAGGGCGACAGGCCTAAGGGAGTCCACTGAGTATTTGAGCAACACATGGTTTATCCTGATGGACAAGAAATTATATATATAAAGATCAGGAGAGGTGATGGGTACAGGATTATCTCTTGTGAGAACCAATGTGAAGAGACATATTGTATGGGTTCGAGGTCATGGACGACCATGGGAGATGGTACTAGCTGACACCTGGGACTGGAATCTAAGTGGCACCTGGTCTTCACCAGAGCCCGCCGCAAAGTGTGATGGTCCAGCTGCTGCGGGGTGCCACCAGGTCATTCCACAGGAATCAGAGTCCAGGCTCGAGGTCAGGCTGGCACGTAGTCAGGGCTGACGGCAGAGGTCAGAGTCCAAATCTGGGGTAAAAAACGGGAGATCAGAGCAGAAGAGAACGGGAACACAGGAACATGGAACAGGAATGCAGGAACGGGAAACAGAACACAGGAATAACGCAGGGAGGCTTACAGAATGGCTAGGTAGCTCAAAGATCCGGCGGGGAGTGATGGGAGCGGCGGGGATTAAATAAAAATCCCGGAAGTGGGCAGCGCCAATCACCGGTGCGCTGACCCTTTAAATTTCCAAGTGCCACGTGGGGTGCACGTGGGCTAGGCCAGATGGGAGCAGGAGCGTGGAGAGGTGAGTTCAGGCCGGGGACTGGGGCAGCGCCACAGAGAGGGGCACCCATGACAGATTTGAATAACTCTTGCACTAGAAATACCTATAGATTAATAATACTCAAAAAAGCCACATTTCTAAGCCAGAAACACAGGGCACAATTATAGCTTGGTGTACAGTACTTTGTGCCAAAATGTCTGGACCTCTCCAGATTAATTTGAGACTCTTATTATCCGATCATTAAAAATACTGGCCAAAATGGAGGACAGGACTACAAAATACCAGAAATGGGTGCAGTAAAAGAATACTGACCTAACAGTAAAAATACCAGCCAGGTGGCAAAGCTAATTACAGGGGCAATGTGTCAAACAACTTTCCTGACACAAGTTTTAGAAGACTGGGTGACAACCAGAAAATAACTTTGGACACAATAAAGTCAAAGCATCTGCCTTAAAGAAGTAGTCCCATTTCAGCTCATTGATACTATTGTTTGTATAATGAAAAGTTATACATTTTCCAATATACTCTACACCATCCAGAGTTCCTCAAGCTCATTAGCATAATTTTAAACGTTTATTTTACTAGGAAGGAGCCAGGGATTACAAATCTAAGATTCCACAGTCACGAGTGGTGCTACACGGAAGGAAGATTCCACAGTCACAGTTCATGGATCTATGAGTAAGTTTCCCTGGTTTATCATGATGGATGTTGATGGTAGATTTTACCATCAAGTTAATCCATGGTGAATGTGTACTTTTTGGGCCAGAATGAATGTATTGTTCAAAAAAATACCTAGATTTTGTTTTAAAGGCTTAACAAACTTCTTAAATGTATATTTACATATGTTGAGGGGCATAGTTTCTAGAATGTATGGCCCAGCTCTAAGAGACGGCTTTTGTTCGTGAACTACGTGAGCCGGCTCACCTCAGCGAGGCTAACGGAAGCGGAAGGCTAACTTAACCCTGCCCCTAACCGGCTCACCATGCCTCCTTTAACCTGATACATTTTACAGGTTAAAAGTGGAGTGGTGTGGGGTGACTGACTGGCCTGTTGCTCCCCTTTCTGCAGAGAAATCTGGTGTCTGTTGGTTGCTGGATAACAGATGTGAGGACACAGGACGGGTTAGTAAAAGAGTTAAAACTTCATGCAGTTAATGAGTTTTATAGGCTTGCCTAAAGAAATGGGTTTTAAGAGCACGTTTGAAACTTTGGAGGTTAGGTTTAGTGGGTCCCTGATGTAAATTCCGAACCACAGGTTCCAGAATTTTCTGGCATCAATGTGGATACCACTGGTTTTATTGAAATAGATTTTTTAAAATGATTTTTTACAAACAAGTTAATTCACTTGATGGTGACGCAAACGAACAATGCAGAGCCATTAGCCAAAATCCGCAAAGTTACATCACCAGGTTCCACAAATGGTACCCTCAGCACCCCACTGAAATGCAGAAGTTTTGGGGACTTTTTCTTAAAGGGGTATTCCCACGAACTAAAGTGAGGCCCTCTCTACGGGATAGGGCCTAACTTGCTGATCAGTGGGTGTCTCAGTGCTGAGACCCCCACAGATCGCGAAAACGAGGGACCCCTCGTTGTTCTGTCAGATTAATGGAGAAGACGGCCGAGCATGACCGTTCTGCTCCATTAATCTCTATGGAACTGACGGAAATTGCCGAATAGGGCCTATCTTTAGCTCGTGGGAAAACTCCTTTAACATGGGCATTTCTAAAAGAAAAACTCCATTCGTTCTTACTGGAATAAGAACATTCTTTACCACAGTCCTCTTTACCCCCTTACCATGCTCAGGGCCCGATTTGCAAATCTTCTAATATGTCTGCACTATAACAGCAATGCTGAGTGTCCACCAGGAATGAAAGGCTCTATAAAATTAGGCCAGTGGTTCACCACTGTAATTTAAAATTTGGACAGATATATGCCGCCAAGAAATCCCTTGTCCACTTTAACCCCTTACTGACGTGTGACATATTTGTACATCACACATCGGCTGCAGGTGTATGGAGAGGCCTGAGCCGTCTCCATACAAGCTGGGGTTTTACTACAGCCACTGGTAAAACCCAAGGTTGGTGCTGGCACCATTAGCAGGTGTTAACCCTGTAAATGCCTTCGGCTAAGCTGCTGGAGGCACTTAAATCCTGGTGGCATCTGTGCAGTCATCGGGGGCGGCGATCTCTTGCTTTGACAGCCTTGGGTCATACAAAGACCTGAGCCTGTTTTGTTTTACACTATCAATTACAATGTGCGATTTGTACATTGTAATAGATGGTGTAAAAATACCCATATACTGCCATACTGTCATACTGTACTATGCCAGCATATGGTAGGATCTAGTATTAAAAAAAATTAAAACCCCAAAGGCCTCCCCAAGTCCTTTTTAGAAGAGCCCCTAAGGAGTGGGGAAAGCAGGGTTTGTTCAGAAAATCTGGTGTTGGTTAAATACAAGGACAAACATGACGCCCCCCCCCCCCCCGGGGATATTTACCAGCAATGAATAAAGAGAACATAATAATATAATAACAGTAAATAGTAGGGCACATGCATCTGCAGTATATATGTATCCTACACACATGCTCAGCAGTATATAGTAGCCTCCACACATGCATCCAACATTATATAGTAGCCCCCATACATGCCCCAGAAGTATACAGTAGCCTCCACAAATGCCCCCGCAGTATATAGGTAGCCTACACATCTGCTCAGCAGTATATATATAGCACACATCGCTGATCACTATTGAGGGCCAGCCGGGACGCCACACACTATGCCCCTCGTCCTGGCCCAGAAAGCCAATGGACCCAAAGCCCCCGCACCCCCTGTTCCCCCCAGTAGCTATGCCACTGACCTTAGGGATAATTGCAAATTGCAAGGGAAATTGCAAATGTATCATGGTGCCCTAAAGCAATTTGTGCAAATTCCAGAATCTACAGCCCAGTTCTTGCATTCTGAGCCCTACTTTATACCTAGACAGCAGATCAAAGGTGGGGTATTGCTGTACCCAGTAGAATCTGCAGAACAGTTCATTTAGTGTTTCCAACTGCACTGTCTGGGCAAAACATATGTTGCACTAAAATCAGGGCCGATTCTAGCATATTTGCTGCATGAGGCGAAAACTAAAATGCTGCCCCCCCATCCCTCAGTAGCCTACTCCCGTTCCATTATCCACACCCGGTTCAATAAATGCTGAAAACTTTACTAACAATTAACATCCCCACGGGCAGGCTCACTGACACTCTAAGACTGACTAAAGATTCTGATAGTAATTAGTGGCAACTAGTACCTTATAGATGACAATTTCAGGAGAAGGACTTTATATTACGGGTTTTCCCATCCATGAAGTATCACTGCTGAATTTACATCTATCCATCTTCAGCTCCGTGCAGCACATCTCCACCAGTTATCCCTAAAATACCACAGTCACTTACAGTATAAAGTCTCCTGGATAACAACACTGTGTTCCTAAATAATATATACCCCTTGCAACACAACTGACCACACGCTCCACACATATAACACATCCCTTCATTCTACTGGAATTATAGCATCCCCTCTAATAGATTCAAAGGCCTTTAATATACCGCCATTAAATATACCGCAATTAAATTATATGCAGGCCCTCTTCTTCTTCTGGCCCCACATACAGCCTTCCCAGCTTAGTTATCTTCTGTACCCTATTATCAGCCACCCTTACTTTAAATAAAATGCAGCCCCATATGCAGAAATCACTAGTTCAATTATAAACAGTCTGGCATAAAGTCCACCAACCCATATATAGCCCACCCCTCTAGTTTAATTATATACAGTCTACCATATAGTACCTCCCAGTTTAATTAATGTTGCCCCCATATTTATTCCCCCCCTCAGTTTTACTATATACAGTCTGCTATATAGTCCCCCCTATTTTCATTATTAACTCGCCCCATATATAAATTCCCACACCGCAGTTTTATTATATTCAGAAGCCCCCCCTCACAATTAATTTATATACAGCCTCATATATATAATATATAATCCGGCAGAATATTTATATTATGTACAACTATACATAAATACCCCATGAAGTCTAAATATATAGAGTCTGCCAGTATAAATTGAGATCCCTAGACCCCTCCTCCCAGTTTTGCAAATAAAAATAATAAATGTGAAACTTACCTGCAGGCAGTGTGCTCCCGCGCGGCTCCCTGACAAAGACCCAAGGCTGTCATGGCAACTGATCACTGTTCCCGAATGACCTCCGGGGAGAAACAAATGTAACAAGGATGGCGACGCCCATGCGCTGCTGTCTTTTAGATGACATTGGAAGGGGTAATACCCAACATGCAGTAAACCCCACCAGAGAGTGAACAAGTTAAATTGATGTTAATAATTTCTTTTACAAAATGCAATTGTTAACGCAAGTGTTAATTTTGTGAAAACAAATGCATGTGTAATTGCCATGTATAACTGCACACTCAGCCTGCGGTCACCTGAGCAGCCATCAGCATCGCCGTCCAAGACTGCCTCCAGGTGTAAGTATGCTCCTGGGTGACAGCACCTTAGTGGGCCCCTTTACAGTAAACTCACATCCCGGCGCTACACTTCCTACCCCAAAAGCCACATTGTCCCTCCCCCACAGTACCCACACTGTCCACCCTACCCCAGTAGCCCCACTATCCCCCAGTGCCCACAGTCCCACCCCCGAGTAGCCACATTATCCCCCCCCCAGTAGCCACACTGTACCCCACTCACCAGTAGCCCCACAGTCCTCACCCCCCATAAGCCACACTGTACCACTCACAGTATCCACTCCCCACCCCCCCCCTAGCCACACATCTCCCCCCCCCCAGGTAGCCACACTGTCCTCTCATCATTGTGCCTCTGTTGCTGCTGCAAGGTGATTATTTGTACCAGTGTATTAAAGACACTGGTACAATTGATCCGGGGGCTGAATTTTTCCAAGTCCGTCCATCTATTACCCTTGATCCCCAGCAATTGCCCGGGTAAGCCGGCTGCTGGTACCGGGCCTGTCACACCCCGCACTGCTAGACTTACCCGCTTCCGCCAGGGTTGGAGCTCTCTCCTAGCTCCTCAGCCAGAAGCAGGCAGGATTAGCAGTGCAGGACATGAATAAATGAAAAGATGGCGATGCTGTGACCCGAGGTCAGCCTGAGTGCCTGCAGCTATTTTACATGTTTTTAAAGCTATTTTTAGCACAAATTGTGCAGTTTCTTTATTCACTAATAACAGTAAAGAAACGTGCACCTAAGTTATACAAATATTATGGCATATGTCCTTTAAAAGGTTAAGGAAGAAGTCATGACTTTATTGTGGCCAAAGTCATTTTCTGACAGTACATGTGTATCTTGCTCTGCCACCTGACCCCCTTATAGAGTATAAAAAAAATACATGGAAGACGCCATACTACAGAACACATCCTCCTCATGTTCCCAGCCTGGTTATTACTGCTCGGCGGCCGCAGATTGGGGGACAACGCTCCATACATCCCCTGCTCCTATTGGTCAAATCCATGACGCTCTGTGAGGGCGGGGCCGACACTCCTGCGCTGGACCAGGCTTGGGTGAGCTCTTCGGCGGGAAGCGGCGGTACAGTGCATGTGGTGTTGCAGTTCTGATCCATCATATAAGAAGAACGGCAATAGGCAGTTAAACGGACTTAGTGCCCATGTAGGTAGGTCAGTGAAGGTAGGTAGATAATGGAGGATAGTGGGGTTCAATGTGATACATGTGGGTGGATTCTAAACATAAATGCTGAAATGTGCGTCACCAAATCCAGCCATTACTATAGAAATCATACGGCTGTGCTGGTCATGTTCTCATGTGAGCAGTAGCAGTGGCCAATCTGTCTGCACCACATTGTGGCGCCAGTTATTTATTCTAATGTAGGTCCGGTGACTGTGTGCAAGATAGTAGCAGTGATAAGGTGTTCAGGTTAGTAGCAGTGATCACCTGTGTAGGTTAGTAGTAGTGATAAGCTGTGCAGGTTAGTAGCAGTGATGAGGTGTGTAGGTTAGTAGCAGTGATGAGGTGTGTAGATAGGTAGTAGTGATAAGCTCTATAGGGTAGTAGCAGTGATAAGGTGTGCAGGTTAGTAGTAGTGATAAGGTGTGCAGGTTAGTAGCAGTGATGAGGTGTGTAGGTAGGTAGTAGTGATAAGCTGTATAGGGTAGTAGCAGTGACGAGGTGTGTAGGTTAGTAGCAGTGATGAGGTGTGTAGGTAGGTAGCAGTGATAAGGTGTGCAGGTTAGTAGCAGTGATAAGGTGTGCAGGTTAGTAGCAGTGATGAGGTGTGTAGGTAGGTAGTAGTGATAAGCTGTGCAGGTTGGTAAAGTGATTAGCTGTGTAGGTAACTAGCAGTAATGATATGCGCAGTTTAGTAGCAGTGATGAGTTGTGGAGGTTAGTAGTATTGGTGACGTGTACAGGTTAGTAGTAGTAATGAGTTGTGATGGTAAGTAGCAGTGATAAAGTGTGTAGGTAAATAGCAATAGTGAGGTGTGCAGGTTAGTAGCGATGATGTGTGCAAGTTAGTTATCGTGATGAGGTATGTAGGTAATTAGCAGTGATGATGTGTGCAGGTTAGTAGCAGTGATGATGTGTGCAGGTTAGTGCATTGATGAGTGTGCAGGTTAGTAGCAGTGATGATGTGTGCAGGTTAGTAGCAGTGATGGCGTGTTCAGGTTAGAAGTAGTGATGATGTGTGCATGTTAGTAGTAGTGATGAGGTGTGTAGGTTATATGAGGTTTGCAGGTTAGCAGCAGTGATAAGGTGTGCAGGTTAGTAGTAATGATGAAGTGTGCAGGTTAGTATTATCGATGAGGTGTGTAGGTAAGTAGTAGTGATTACGTATGTAGGTAAGTAGTAGTGATTACTGGTGTATGTTAATAGTAGTGATGAGGTGTGTAGGTAAGTATCATTGATGAGCTGTGTAGGTTAGTAGCAGTGATGAGTTGTGTAGGTTAGTTGTAGTGATGAGTTGTGTAGGTTAGTAGCAGTGATAAGGTGTTCAGGTTAGTACCAGTGATCACCAGTGTAGGTTAGTAGCAGTGATGACTGGTGTATGGTAATAGTAGTGATGAGGTGTGTAGGTAAGTATCAGTGATGAGGTGTGTAGGTAAGTAGTAGTGATGACTGGTGTATATTAGTAGAAGTGATAAAGTGTGCGGGTTAGTAGTAGTGATCACCTGTGTAGGTTAGTAGTAGTGATGAGCTGTGTAGGTTAGTAGTAGTGATGAGCTGTGTAGGTTAGTAGCAGTGATCACCAGTGTAGCGTTAGTATAGGATGAGACGGTGTAGGTTAGTAGTAGTGATGAGGTGTGTAGGTTAGTAGTAGTGATGAGCTGTGTGGGTTAGAGCAGTGATAAGGTGTTCAGGTTAGTAGCAGTGATCACCTGTGTATGTTAGTAGAAGTGATAAAG
Source organism: Engystomops pustulosus (assembly GCA_019512145.1). Taxonomy (NCBI): domain Eukaryota; kingdom Metazoa; phylum Chordata; class Amphibia; order Anura; family Leptodactylidae; genus Engystomops; species Engystomops pustulosus. The sequence goes on from CM033642.1 coordinate 129,697,517, forward strand.
TAGTAGTAGTGATGAGTTGTGTAGTAGCGGTGATGAGATTAGTGATAAGCACAATCTCTAGTGCTCATGTGTATATTATGGGGCGGATTTATCAGCATGCTTTCTGGTTTCTTGTTCTACCTTTTTCAGACTCTTGTGTCAGTTCAGACTTTGGATTTATCTCTGTTAAGATTTTGTTTGGCAAAATTCTCTCAACTGCACAAAAAGTAGAAGAAAGAAGACATTGGCCTACAATTATCAAAACTAGTGTATCCTGCACTATGCATCCAGCAGTCTGTGTATTCCAGCAAAAGATAGAGCAGCCCGTTTCCGTCACTGTATCGTGCTGTGCACATCGCACTCCTATGGCCGACATATACCCTCGTTTGCATGAGACTTTTCAGGAGGAAGTTAACGCAGGGCGGAACCTTTTCATATGCCATTTTTTACAAGGCACAGAGCAGCAGCAAACTATATACTTAACCCCTTAACGACTTGACCATTTTGCACCTTTTGGACATGGCCCATTTTTTCAAATCTGCCCTGTGTCACTATAAGGGTGGTGACACACATGGCGGTTTTAGGCCGTTCTTGAGCCTTTTTTAGTTAGTGCGTTTTCAGATCGTAAAAAACGCATTGCGTTTTTGACCAGTTTGAACTAAGATAATTGGTCAAACCTGTCAAAAATGCAGCAGCAAAAACGACCGAAATACGGCCTAAAAACACCACGTGTGTCACCACCCCAAGTGGTTATAGCTTTGGAATGCTTTAACATATCCAGGTGATTTATGAGATTGTTTTCTCATGACAAATTGTACTTCATGTTAGTTGAAAAATTTGAATTAAATGTTTTGCGTTTGTTCATGAAAAAACTGATATTTGGTGAAAATTTGGAATAAATAGATTTTCGGAGTTAAGTTTTCTGACACATACTCATTACACCTAAATAACTTGATAACTAATATACCGAATGTCTGCTGTATGTTGACATGGTTTTTTATGCATCCTCTCATTTTTGTAGGATGTGGCTTAGAACTTTTTTCGGAGGCATAACTTTAGTATTTTTAGTTGACAGAGCTGGTTTAAGTCTTATTTTCTGTATGAATTTTCTTAACTTTTTTTTAGCACTTTTTAGTGAAGTGACTAGTGTCCATCACACAACGTGGTCATGCTTGACCTTGGCGTGTAATGGGTTAACACCTGCCATCAGAGGAATCTCTGCAGTGGCCACTGCAATATACAGGGGACAGCCACAGCTACTGGCACTGGCTCCGTCTGTTACTGAGGACATGACCCTTTTTTCAGGCGGTTTGAAAACTGCCTAAAATGGTCTCAGCCCTTCAGTAAATATGGTGCAGGACATTTCAGGTGCAAATTATTCATGTTTTGTTTCATAAACAGATACATCTCCCCAGTTGTTGTAAGAAAAGATTCTCCCGAATTGTTATGTCATGAAAAATATTGTTATGGAAAGTATTTACTAAATGCGGCATTTTAAAAGAGATGATAGCTCCTCTTTTAGTTGGTTCTATGCAGTACTATACTTAAAGGGGTTCTCCCATTAATGATTTGTCCAATTGGCGAAACGTGGAACTGCGAGTCCCCCTTAGATGCTTTCTATTGCAGACTTCTCACAGTAATCTATAGAACACAGGATAAGTTGCAGTGGTTCCCATCATTTGACAAAGGACAAATGTCATCCATATCTTACCATGTGAATGTCCCCAACGTTTCCTTACAACAGAGGAGAAAAAGGTGTTGTGAAGCCAACCTTAGCAATAGTTAAGGTAATGATTTCTCTGCATTAAAGCCATTTTTGTATACATTTTAGATAGAATAACGAAGCTAAAACATGGATAAGCTTTCAGAGGCAATTGATCGTGAATGTCACAGTCCACTGGGCCTTTTTGAGAAATTCAAGGTGGAAATGACTCCAGATACCCGGACACTTTCAGATCCGGATCTACAACAGAATTCATTATCAGAATCTACTTCCCCAATGAAGACTCTGATGGTCCCACCAACTTCTCATAATGGAAACAAGCTTATTCTTAATAAAACCAATGTTTTTGAGAGAATGCGCTGGATGATGAACACAGTCTCTGCTATTAGTAATGTGAGTATAGAACTCTTACTTTTACATTTACAATGTTTGAAACTGGTAGAAGGCTATAAGATTATTGATGGTCTGCAGGCTAACTATTTGTCTCTGCTCCCCTCGTCTCATTAGCACTGATTTTATGCTGTGGCAGCTCATCCTCTCTTGCGGGCAGATAGATTGAGACACACGCAAAGAGGATACAAACAGACACTCAGTAATGGCATAGCAGTGATATGGGACAAGAGAGAGGAAGAGTTTTATAAATGAGAAAGGTACATCCAGAGTGCTTACAAAGGTGAATATGCTTCCATAATATTGTGCCGACCAAACTGCCCAAAGTCGAATAAAAGTGATATATGTACTACCACATTCGCACCCCAGAAAATGATGTAGTACTTATCATGGCCCTTAAAGTAAGAGTTGCCACACAGGTGCCTTTAACAATAATGGCGTCCAAAAATTATGACCCTACAGAATTAGTGTGCCAAACAATAATGTACCTTATGTACCTACTAAAACAAAATCACAGTAATTATGGCACCCATTGTAATTATAAGTTTAATATTAACCAAATTCTAACACCTTTGTGTAAATTACTACACATCACTAACGTGTCAGTATGCAGTGTTTGAAAATCAAGGACAACATATTGAGAAATAAAACAGATGTGTGAATAAGCCCTTAAAAGGTTTGTCAAGTTTTATTCTTTTGATGACCTGTCCTTGGAGTTTGTCAACAGTAATAGAACAAAAAAGGTCTCCCATCTGAAATGATCTGCGAATGCGTTATTGAATGAATAGTATACTTGAGGAAAAATTCTTAAACTATGGTTAAAACACTCCCAGAACTACCTAAACAATATTTCCGAAAAACACCCAATTTATAATGCTGCAAGTGGTTTAAGAATAGATACTAAACTATCATTTTATAGTCCCTTCCTTATTTAATAAATAGCAATAACTATTTTCTCTACCCTGATATAATGGATGATTTATTTCCCCTCTGTCACCTCGGATTGAAGCTTTCCATCAGCATTCCGCCTTTCATTCCGACTTGTGGAGGCTCACTTTTCTCCTTAACAGCCAATTACATTGCTTCAGTGTATAATCGCTGGAAATTGCCATTTGTTCACTCCCAGATTCTTGTTACCAGATACAAAGCTTCTTTGTGCATCAAATTCTCGTAGCTCCACTTGCAAAAGGAAATGTTGATTTGTTAAGGTAATTGGTCACCGAAAATAGATTTAATCATTCTGTTTTAGCTTCTTATTCATTGCAGTGGATACCAGGTAATTTGGTGTAATCTACTTTCCTATCAGTCTGATTAAGTGCATTGTTCCCAGTCTCCAGGCCGTGGTACAGTGCTGGGTAAATAATTACACAAAGCAGAATGGAAATATGTTGAGTTACTGATGCTCAGAAAATATCTACAATACGTAAAATTAATTATTATTAGTTTTTTGTAAAATTGTATTTAATAATCCATATTATTATGTGTTTTGTATGTTTAGGCTCCTGCAATAACGAGTACTTTGCACTTTTTGCAACACGTTAGATAAAAGAAAATGAAAAATAATCCATTCTAGATGATACTTGTATATTTTTATATCCTTTCTACTCTGTGTTATTGACAGTTGTTTTGTTGGCCTTTGCTCAGATTTACGCAGGTCATTATTTCTAGGTCATATGACACAATATGATATCATTTCAGTAAGTAAGGGAAATGATTGCCTAATGTGACGGGTACAGATGTCATTTAAGGCATGGCCAAGGGACACTGCTGGGGAATCACTTTCTGTGAAAGTGTTCTGCTTCCACACAATATTCCTCCTTTGATGGACCCTGATCTGCTTCACAAAAAGTCCTGCCAGCCAAATTACTGGACATCAGAAGATGCCTTTGATGTAGAATAGAAACATCGTGATTCCCAAATTGATGTAGCCGCTTGCTCTACAGACAGTCCAAAACTCTTTGAAGCTATTCAGGGATTTCTATCTCATCTTTGGTGCCAAAGAAAGTTAATGTTTTATCCTTTGACCAGTAGTTCATAAAAAGGTATACATACATTTTTCGTGCTATTTCATTTTTCCGTCATAATTGCGTTTATTATTTAATTGAAGATTAAATGAAACTTTGTTATATGAGACATGTACTGTTGTATTGCTGAAAGGATGATTGTCTCTGTCTAAACAGTAATCTTAGTTAATACTTGTATCCTACAGTGGTACCATTACTAACATTCTAAAATCTTTTCTTGTTCTCCCAAGCAAATAAAGACTTTCTTTGCATCCAATCCAGACCCAATTTTACTGATATTTTGGATGAGATGTCTCCACCAGACTTGCATTTATTTGTTGAGTTTATTTCATAATTACATTGGTAAGATCACACATCACATGTGGTTTCTGCAAACCACAATCTCACCTGTCTCCTCTGCTATAGGTCATGTGACCGGAACCTGTACTGAGTAGATGAGCTCTGGTTACTGCTACAGCAGTGAAGTCATATAAAGAGGCTGTGGCTCCGGACCCTGACTTTGAGAGAGGAGATGCGGATTTATACGCATCAGACTATTTTCAAGGGGTAAAACTTCCTCTTGAAAATGCTTGTAGAGGACTTAATTCGATCTCTGAATGCAGCCAGTGGCAGAAGCCATGGTGACAGCATTGAAACTGGATAAGGTAGTTAATACAAAATAGCAGTATTACTGCTTTTTGTTAATAAATTCTCTATAAAAATTTCACTCAGGGCGCCATCTTTACTGTGATATTTATGGACCTGTTTTTATTTTTTTGAAGGATAAAGACAGGCAGAATGATAAACTGGGCAAGGTAGAACACACATTTGATCATAATTATGTTTCAGAGATGTTCTGTTACCAGACGATCATTGCCCTATGTACAGCTTGTTATAGGGCAGACCTAATCCAGTACAATTTGACTTGATAATATTGATATATTACAATATACATATTCTATTTGTAACTCAGGAGGAAGACAGTCCACAGCCAAATGGTGTAAAAGTCGTATTTTATGTATGTATTTTATTTACATTCTTCTTTCATTTGTGCTGCATCTACACAGACTAAAGTCAAGGTTGTGTTGTTAATTGCAATCCAGAAATATGTGACCCACAACTTTAAATCTGAGAACCACAATTTGGCATTGACATTTGAAGGGATGTTATGAAAACATTAATCTAGATAAAATTCTAACCTGTACACCATTGGATTTAATTTGATATTTCTTAGAAGAAGTATAGAACACCGATTATTGTCCTAGAATTTGACAAATAATTTTTCAAGTTATGTCTTGTCTGTTTAAGTTAATACACTTCTTCTCTCTGTTGTGCCGATAATCTAATATTCCTTCCAGAAATGACCTATACAAATATTACAACTCGTACGCCTTTTGAGGGATTTTATTTAAACTCTGCTGATGCTACACATATGTTATTTGTTATAAACTGTTCCATTACTGATAATCATCTTAAATTAGGATATATTCTAGCATGGGAGAAAGATCTTGGAACTTCTTTCTCATTGAGAGAATGGCAACTATATCCAAGATATAGTGGAAAACACAGCAAGAGTATCTATTAATATGGCCTTCGTGGAAGCCAACTAAGTCTTACTACGGTGGTATATGGTCCCTATCTGCAAATTTCAAGCCATCCCTACATATTCCCCATTATGCTTCAGAGCAGTGATGGCAAACCTTTTGGAGACAGAGTGCCCAAACTACAACCACAATCCACTTATTTTCCCGTGAAGTGCCAACATGGCATTTTAAGCAGTAACTTATTGCTTCCTGTTCTTCCACATATTTCAATTGTATCGCCCCCCTGAGGCCACCAATACAGTTTAAAGAAGGAGAGCAAATTCAGACTCTCGTTGTAGCTTCTTTCCAGGGTCTCTCTGTAGAGCAAAAATGGTTGGTCCAGCAGGATGAGCTCCAAAGATATTGCAGTCCTGTCAACATCTTCTCACTTTTCCCGCAGTTCCTAACAGCCAATGAAGTGTTGCTTTAAAATAGCGCTGAGAGCAGCATCTCTTAAGTTGCCTGGGGCTTGGTGGATTTGGTCCTATTTGGTGAACTCTGTCCTGAGTTGTCTGAGTGCCCACAGAAATGGCACCGAGTGCCACCTCTGGCACCCGTGCCATAGGTTCGCCACCACTGCTTTAGAGGCTGTGGAAGTAGGGGCACACATATTCATGTATGGTGGGAGTACCCCAAGATCCATAGATGTAAAAATCCCCAATATTTCTGTCCCTTTGAGACAATTTGTGTCTTTTTTTTAGCAGCCAAAATAATGATAGCTACATCCTGGAAGAAATCTAAAGTGCCACTAGACCTCATTGAAAATAAGTTAATGCGGATCATGGCGAATAATAAGCTGCATTGTTTGGTCAGCGATAAAATAACCCTATTTAAGGACACTTGGCAGCCTTGGCTCACATACCAATCTAGAGCTTAGGATCCCTAGCTATAGTTTTTCTTATCACTTTAGGGTCCTCCTACCTACCTTCCCTGCACTTCTCCCCCGCCCCCCTTCATTTTGTATTTGTATGTATATTCTAAGCTTAAATGCCCTTGAATGTGGATGAGTCATTCTTACAAATCTGGTCCATGAAAGAATAAGAAAGTAGATAGACTGGTGCAGTATTTAAAGGGGTTGTCCGAGTTTTGAAAAAAAAAATATATGGGGCCGGGAGCGGTATGCCTAAAACAATAAAGCTGTACTTGTACTTACCTTCCGGTGCCCTCCGGTATCCAGCGCTGCTGTCGCTCCGGTCCGGGCGCCATGTAAACAAACATGGCCGCCGGAGCAGCGCTGCTTTCAGCTTCCGGCCGGACGGCCTATAGCAGTGATGGCTAACCTATGACACGCGTGTCAGTGCTGACACGTGTAGCCATTTTCACTGACACACGGCTGCCTGAGAGTTAAGTTTCATCCTACATGACCAGGTGCAGTAGCCGGGAGGCTGAGAGATTGCACTGAGCTTCCAGCATTCCCCCCTCCTCCTCCTCCCCCGGGCCGGACCCACCCCATCTCCCCATGTGTGAGCTGTGCCTAGTGTCTCCAGTCAGCACAGGTATCAGCATGGGGCACAGCAGGAGAGGTGACCCGGCCATACACCCAGGAGGCTCCTCTGCAGCTCCTGATAGTTGTGGTGGGGGGAAGATGGCAGCACAGTCAGAGGTCACATCGCTGCTGCCTTGTGTGATGTCCCAGCAGCTGCCACCTCTACACTGACCATCTCCACAGCAGGGGCAAGGGAGGACAACCACTCTCATCATATAGTAAGTAAGGTCAGTGCACTGTATGATAGAAGACAGTCATCAGGGCTTGTGTGTCAGTTTTGTGATGTACAAGCCCTGAAATAATCACAACGCCTTGCAAATCGCCAGACATTGCGATTATTTTGCTCCTCACACCTTCTCCATGCCAAGAGGGCATGAAGGAGATGCAGACAGCGGTGCCTGCGTCCTCGCTATAACCTGTGAACTTTCATGACAGAAAGTTCACAGGTGCCTAAGCATTTCCACACCTGTCTGATTGTAACCGATCTATTACAATGTGCGATTTGCACATAGTAATAGATGATTGGGAAAATCCCCATATACGGCCATACTGTAGTATGGCAGTACATGGTAGGATCAATTAGGCAACCTACGGTTAAAGTACCCTAGATGTTAAATAGTACACATATTTGTTATTTAAACTATAAATATCACAAAATTATGTTTTTTTGACACACCACCCGAGTTATGCTCGTTTTTTTTGGCGAATTTTGACACACCAAGCTCAAAAGGTTGCCTATCACTGGCCTATAGGGACAGATAGGCGTACCCGGCCACGGCTGGCCGGAAGCTGAATGCAGCGCTGCTCCGGCGGCCATGTTTGTTTACCTGACGCCCTGACCGGAGCGACAGCAGCGCTGGATACCGGAGGGCATCGGAAGGTAAGTACAGCTTTATTGTTTTAGGCAGTCCGCTCCCGGCCACATACCGTATATTCCGGCGTATAAGACGACCCCCCTACTTTCCTGTTTAAAATATAGAGTTTAAGATATATTCGCCGTATAAGACTACCCCTTTTCCAACGCATACAAAACACCGGTAAAAGTAAAAAAAAAAAACAGATTTGAATTTAACATGGTCCTTTTTAATTTAAATTCTTATGACATGCAGGTATATAGCAGGAAAACTGTCGCTCATAAACATAAGTCATACAACAACAACATTACCATCGTCCATTTTACTGTAAATGTTACCATACTGTACCTTAAATTTTTATTTTATTAAATATTCCATGCCATGTACTCAGAAGCGGGAAAAAAATTCCAAATGCAATGAAAATGGTGAAAAAACGCATTTGCGCCATTTTCTTGTGGGCTTGGATATTACGTCTTTCACTTAGCGCCCCAAATGACATGTCTACTTTATTATTTGGGTTGGTACGATTAAGGGGATACCAAATTTGTATAGGTTTTATAATGTTTTTATACATTTACAAAAATGAAAACCTCCTGTACAAAAATTATTTTTTTGATTTTGTCAACTTCTGGCGCTAATAACTTTTTTATACTTTGGTGTACGGAGCTGTGGGTGGTGTCATTTTTTGCGAAATTTGATAATATTTTCAATGATAACATTTTTAGGACTGTACGACCTTTTGATCACTTTTTATAGATTTTTTTATATTTTTCGAAATGGCAAAAAAGTGCCATTTTCGACTTTGGGCGCTATTTTCCGTTACGGGGTTAAACGCATTGAAAAACCGTTATCATATTTTGATAGATCGGGCATTTTCGGACGCGTCGATACCTAATGTGTTTATGATTTTTACTGTTTATTTATATTTATGTCACTTCTAAGGAAGAGGGGATTTTAAATTTTAGGGTTTTTTATTATTATTTTTTTTTTGTCTGTTTTATTTTTTTATTATAACTATTTTTCAGACTCCCTAGGGTACTTTACCCTAGGTTGTCTGATCGATCCTACCATATACTGCCATACTACAGTATGGCATATATGTGGATTTTCTCATTCATTACATGTGCTATCGCACATTGTAATAAAGGGTTAAAACGAAATACCGCCTCGGCGTCTTCGTAAGACCCAGGCTACCATAGAGACGGATCGCCGCCCCCGATGAACGTCACGGGGGATCGGGCGGATCCAGCACATATGCAGCAGACTTACCGGCTATGGAGAGGGCCGCGAGTTACCCTCTCCATGCACCGGACCTGACGCCGCCGTGAATACCCGGGCGTTCGGATTACCGCTTATAAGACGACCCAGAGAAACAAAGATTTTTCGTCTTCAAAGTCGTCTATACGCTGGAATGCGGTATTTATGATATGTTTAGTTTTATCAATTTTTTTTTTTTTAACTCGGACAACCCCTTAAAAACTGAGATGGAATGATTGTTTATATTGTGAACACAAATGTATAAATACATTGACAACTGAATGTCATCAATTCCCTTGTCAAAGAGACTGTTTCTGTCACTTCTAGCACAGCAAGTTATACATTGTTTTTCATTAGTAATAAAAATGCCTAAAGAGGATATTTCACGGATATTCATTCATTCATTTTGTAAATGAATAGTTCTGGTGAAAATAAGAAACTTTGTAAAATATCTGATTAAGGTCCAGGTCATTTTGTTTTTTTGCATTTTCATTTTTCGTCTTAAAAAAATCATAAATTCTTTATTTTTCCATCTACAGAGTTGTATTTGGAATTGTTTAGTGCACAACACATTGTACCTTCTAGCGACTGTATTTTATATTGCATTGGGAAGCTGGAAAAACATTTTAAATGCAATTAAATTGTACATTTGTGTCATGTTCTTGTGGACAATGTTTTTATGGTTTTTACTGTATGCATTAAATGACACCCCACATGTATTCTTCAGGTATGTATGATTATGGGGATACCAAATTTGCATATGTTTTCTTATGTTTGAATAGATTAACAAAAAATTAAAAACATAAAAAAAGTTCTATGTTTTGCCCTAATAACTTTTTCATACCTATACATATACATCTGTACAGTATAAGTTCTTTTTTTGAGGGGGACGACCTGTATGACGGTTTCATTATTTTTTCATAAAATTTTTATGTGTTGTTAAATGGTGAGAAAGTGGTGTTTGGTTGCCATTTTCTGTTAAGAGATTCACCATTGGGAATAACTGTTTTTATATTTTGATAGATGTGGATATTTACATCTTTAATGATTTTATTTGTTTTGTCATTTTATATGCATCCTAGGCAAAGGTAGGTGATTTTTCCCATTTTTTATTTACTACTTTTACTGCTAAGGGGTCTAATCAGTCATGCAATAAACTGCAATTAGGGTTGCACAATGCGAGCTCCCTTCCTGCTAAAGAGAACAGTACTGACTCACTTACTTGAAGAGGTTAAGGAAGTGTGATCCTTAAAGGTATAAAACACATGCTGCCTGATACCCCGCTCTGACTGTCAGAGCCTATGAGATCCTATCACACACAGGATCTTACAGTCTGTCAGCCTATGAATCTGCATAGCCTGACAGTGATAATACCCTGCAATACTCATGTATTGTATGTATTATAATGAACAAGCAATTGGATTTGCCTTAGTGGAACAAAGTAAGCAAAAGTTTTTAATTAAAAAATAAATCAATAAAAGAATAAAAAATACCCCAATGCCTCTATTACATAGAAAATTAACTTTTGATGGGAAAAAAAGTGAAAATAAACCATACACGTATGGTATTACCACGTCAGGAGCAACCCCGCACAATACAAATATCATTAGTGAATATGTTGGATGAACAGCGTAAAAAAAAGGCCAAAAATATGTGTTTTTACCTATATTATCCCCCTAAAAAAATACATGATAAAGTGATCAAAAAAATATATCTACTCTAGAATGGTACTGGTGTCAAATACAGCATCTAGTAATTCTAATCTAGTGTTATACCTGTAAAAACTATAGATATCTAACTCTATGCGGACCGCCAGCTGGCGTCTACAGGTTCCAAGTCTGCAGCGACGTCTGCAGACGCTCCTGCAGTTTTCTGCTGCTCCCGTGCTAGTTGCGGAGCAGGACCCGGTCTCCGGTATCTTTTATGACCTCATGAGGGACATATAAAGTAAAAACACACCCACACAAAAAAAAATCGCTGTAGTCGCCCCGTTTGCCTGAGACTATGCATATTATATATCAAAATGGCCAAAACAAAATAGGGAATTCATTCATAGTGTACATTTTGAGTTGATTTGAAAATGTAAAAAAAAGTACTATAAGTTATAAAAATGCACCCTTTTCCCACTTTTAACCCGAAATAAAAATGAAAAAAAAAAGTTGAAACTTTTATTACCTGTTTAACTAGCTTTATGTGTCCCAAAAAAAACACCGCAAAAAATGTATGGTAGCATGCAAAAAAAAAGTTGTGGCCCTTAAACTGGCGCTTACGAAAATTTGCTAAAAATGCCCAGTCATCATAGCCTTTTCAGGCAGCGTTACTAAGGAGCTAAAGAATTAATCTGATGTGTTCTCAGATTTTTGTTTGTTTTAATAAACATTTTGAATTAAAAAAATGCTTTTTTCTTTTCATGAAAAGCATTGGATTGGTATAGAGTACTGTGATACTTTTCCAGGTATTGAACTAAAAATTCTGCGCAACCCTAACTGTAATACAACTGTACTAAACCATAAGGACATGTGGGTAGTTTTGTGTCCCAAATAACCTGCAAAGGTCCTCTTTAACCTTTTTAGCTGAGAGCCATGAACGCCAAATATTTTAAAATGTAATTCCGTGAGAGCCATACAATATGCACATGCCCCTTGTAGTTAGGTAGGGACAGCACATGCCCCCCAAGTAGATAGGAAGCCACAGCACAGCCCCCCAGTAGAAAGGTAGCCACAGCAGAGCCCCTCCCAGTAGATAGGAAGTCACAGCACAGGCTCCCCCCCCAGTAAATAAGTAGCCCCAGCACGATCATTATGATTATGTATCTGCAAGTAGTGATCAGATATAACAAGCTTCACCAACATTGTCTTACATGTATCTATGATATACCAGAAGATCAGGCTTGCTGAATTTTCCAGTTATTTGGTGGAGAAGGCATGTATTAAACCCCACCTCAGTTTTTGAGCTTTTCTAGTCCGCATGACACTTGATGGGGTGAGAGTGGGCCAGAGCGTGAACTCCCTGTCCTCATATGTCAACTATAATCTCCACAAAGATTAGAAATTTCTGTCAAATTAAACCTGGTCTAAATGCGTCTGACCTGGCAGAGACTTTCCTGATTTACTAAGAGGCTGGAACCTCTTCGATCTGGCATTCCCACATGTACCCTAATAATGTTAGTTGTCTTGTTCTTTATTGCAGAGATTGCAGTTTTCATAGTCAAGGACATAACACACTTGTCTTTTTTTAAGTGAGTTTTGTCTTTAGATTGTAATACATATCAAGGAGGTTGTAAATGATATTACATTACTGTAATATATAAGAAGACAAAGATTTTGGAGAAGGCATGTATTAAACCCCACCTCAGTTTTTGAGCTTTTCTAGACCGCATGACACTTGATGGGGTGGGAGTGGTCCCGAGCGTGAACTCCCCGTCCTCATATGTCAACTATAATCTCCACAAAGATTAGAAATTTCTGTCAAATCAAACCTGGTCTAAATGCGTCTGACCTGGCAAAGACTTTCCTGATTTACTAAGAGGCTGGAACCTCTTCGATCTGGCATTCCCACATGTACCCTAATAATGTTAGTTGTCTTGTTCTTTATTGCAGAGATCGCAGTTTTCATAGTCAAGGACATAACACACTTGTCTTTTTTTAAGTGAGTTTTGTCTTTAGATTGTAATACATATCAAGGAGATTGTAAATGATATTACATTACTGTAATATATAAGAAGACAAAGATTTTGTAAGCGGATTTCTCTGCTGCATCCCTACAGAGCAACCTTTATCAATGCTGTAAACACATAAATACAATGAATTCAGCACCATTCACACTAATGTCTGTGTTTTATTTAATTTACTTGTCTCAAAACTGAGACAGAAGTACCCCCCAAGAAGGCAAATAAAAAGAAACATAAACAATAAAACAAAATGTTGTCATCCCTAGTGTGAACAGATCTTCCTGGTGCAGCAATTTTCAGCTCATACTATATGTTACCTCTCCATGAACAACAATGTACAGATAACAACATGAACTCATAAACATCTCTTAACCATTCTGCTTTGCCTTTCTAAATAATTTATTATTGTCAAGTTTCTGCTGCTCAGTGAAAAGAGGTAGAGTTGTGCTATTCCATTTAGATAAAAATAATGGAAAACATAAATCTGGATTTGTTACAAAAATGGATCCTGTAAAAAGGAAGCCTTTCTGCAAGTAGGAATAGAGGCTAAAATATGTTACTTTACTGGAACAATAGTGCAAGCAAATTGGAATATGCAGAACTTTACTATTCATCATGGAAACATCTAATCCCTTTTAATTAGTATTTCAATTTTTAAACCTGTTTTCTGTTTACAGAAAAGTGAAGAAGAGTCGTGTAAGCTGTTAGGATCTTGGAATGCAGACTCTAAAGAAGTGGAGATACTGGAGGAGTTAGAGAGTCCTTCTGACCATACAGAGATGGACAATGAGATATTTATACAGGTAAATATATTATGGATGATCATGGGAATGTATGGAGACTTTTGATTCACCCTGTAGCACAGGTGTATACTTTTAGGTGGAACATAGATTGGGAGTTACCCTGAAGGCATATAGCAGTTAATTTTATATCTTAGAAAATCTGGAGGTTTGTTAAAAGGGTAAAAGATACAATAAAAATCACAGCATAAATTGACATGTTCTGGCCTTAAAACCAGCACTGCAAGTGAAATAATTCAATATAGATTAAATATAATATTTGCCCCTACAGAACATTGCAGTAGATTAGATGCCAAGAAGCCCAAAGCCGCTGATCAACAAAAAGTCTGATCAGTATACAGTAAATGTAAGGTCCAGAAAAGTTCTCTGGTACGTTCAGATGATTGCTACATTTTACTGTTGCTCAATATTTGTTTAATTTACATATAATAAGAAATTGAAGGAAATCTACCATCCAAATTAAACATGATAAACCAGGGGTACTCATAGATCTAGTCACCGTGACTGCGGTAATCTTCTTCTAAATTGCCCCCTTCTTTCTAAAATCAATTTTTAAAATTATGCTAATGAGATGGAAGGGTTCTTGACTCCCTTCCTGCTTAAAGGAACAGTACTGACTCACTACTTGAAGGTAGTTAAGGCATTGTGATCCCTTAAAGGTATTAAAAACACATGCTGCTTATACCCGCCTCTGACTGGTCAGAGCCTATGAGATCCTATCCACCAACAGGATCTTACAGTCCTGTCACCTATGAATCTGCATAGCCTGACATTGATAATACCACCTGCAATACTCATTATTGTATTTATTATAATGAACAACAATTGGATTTGCCTTAGTGGAACAATAAGCAAAAGTTTTTAATTAAAATAAATTATAAAAGAATAAAAATACCACCATGCCTCTATTACATAGAAAATGAACTTTTGATGGTAAAAAAAGTGAAAATAAACCATGCACGTATGGTATTACCACGTCAGGAGCAACCCTGCACAATACAATATCATTAGTGAATGTGGATGAAGCGAAAAAAAGCCAAAATATGTGTTTTTACCATATTATCCCCCTAAAAAAATACATTATAAAGTGATCAAAAAATATATCTACCTAGAATGGTACTGGTGTCAAATACAGCATCTAGTAATTCTAATCTAGTGTTATACCTGTAAAAACATAGATATCTACTCTATGCGGACCGCCAGCTGGCGTCTACAGGTTCCAAGTTCTGCAGCAACGTCTGCAGACGCTCCTGCAGTTTTCTGCTGCTCCCGTGCTAGTTGCGAGCAGGACCCGGTCTCCGGTATCTTTATGACCTCATGAGGACATATAAAGTAAAACAACACCCACACAAAAAAATCGCTTGTATTCGCCCCGTTTGCTGAGACTAATGCATTTATATATCAATGGCCAAAACAAAATAGGGAATCATTCATAGTGTACATTTTGAGTTGATTTGAAAATGTAAAAAAAGTACTATAAGTTATAAAAATGCACCCTTTTCCCCACTTTTTAACCCGAAAAAAAATGAAACAAAAGTGAAACTTTTATTACCCTGTTTACTAGCTTTATGTTGTCCCCAAAAAAAACCACCGCAAAAAATGTATGTAGCATGCAAAAAAAAATTGTGGCCCTTAATGGCGCTTACGAAAATTTGCTAAAATGCCCGGTCCTCATAGCCTTTTTCAGGCGCGTTACTAAGAGCCTAAAGAATTAATCTGATGTGTTCTCAGATTTTTGTTTGTTTTAAAAACATTTTGAATAAAAAAATGCTTTTTTCTTTTCATGAAAGCATTGAGTTGGTATAGGTTACTGGTGAGACTTTTCCAGGTATTGAACTAAAATTCTGCGCAACCCTAACTGTAATACAACTGTAACTAAACCATAGACAGTGTGGGTATTTTTGTGTCCCAAATAACCTGCTAAGGTCCTCTTTAAACCTTTTTAGCTGAGAGCCATGAACTCCAAATATTTTAAAATGTAATTCCGTGAGAGCCATACAATATGCACATGCCCCTTGTAGTTAGTAGGGACAGCACATGCCCCCAGTAGATAGGAAGCCACACACAGTCCCCCCAGTAGAAAGGTAAGCCACAGCATGAGCCCTCCCAGTAGATAGGAAGTCAACAGCAACAGCCCCCCCCAGTAGATAATAGCCACAGCACAGCGCCGCCGTCCCCCAGCAGAAAGGTAGCCACACACAAGTCACCTCACCCCCAGTAGATAGGTATCCACAGCACAGCCCCCCCCCAGAAAAAAAGTAGCCCAGCACGATCATTATGATTATGTATCTGCAGTAGTGATCAATATACAAGCTTCACCAACATGTCTCACATGTATCGTGATATACCAGAAGAATCAGCTTGCTGATTTTCCGTTATTTGGAAGAAGCATGTATTACCCCACCTCAGTTTTTGAGCTTTTCTAGACCGCATGACACTTGATGGGTGGAGTGGTCCCGAGCGTGACTCCCCTCCTCATATGTCACATAATCTCCACAAAGATTAGAATTTCTGTCAAATCAACCTGGTCTAAATGCGTCTGACCGGCAAAGACTTTCCTGATTTACTAAGAAGGCTGGAACCTCTTCGATCTGGCATTCCCACATGTACCTAATAATGTTGTTTCGTCTTGTTCTTTAATTGCAGAGATCGCAGTTTTCATAGTCACGACATAACACACTTGTCTTTTTTTAAAGTGATTTTGTCTTTAGATTGTAATACATCACAGGAGATTGTAATATGATATTACATTACGTAATATATAAGAAGACAAAGATTTTGTAAAACGGATTTCTCTGCTGCACCCCCTACGAGCAACCTTTATCATGCTGTAACACATAAATAAAATGAACTTCAGCACCATTCACACTAGTGTCTGTGTTTATTAATTTACTTGTCTCAAACTGAGACAGAAGTACCCCCCAAGAGGGCAAATAAAGAAACATAACAATAAAAACAAATGTGTTCATCCCTAGTGTGAACGATCTTCCTGGTGCAGCAATTTCCAGCTCATATATGTTAACCTCTCCATGAACAACAATGTACAAACAGATAACACATGAACTCATAAACATCTCTTAACCATTTCTGCTTTGCCTTTCTAAATATTTATTATTGTCAAGTTTCTCTGCTGCTCATTGAAAGAGGTAGAGTTGGTGCTATTCCATTTAGATAAAAATAATGGAAAACATAATTCTGGATTTGTTACAAAAATGGACTCCTGTAAAAAGGAAGCCTTTCTGCAATAGAATAGAGCTAAAATATGTACTTTACTGGAACAATAGTGCAAGCAAATTGGAATATGCAACTTTACTATTCTCATGGAAACATCTAACCTTTTAATTAGTATTTCAATTTTAAAACCTGTTTTTGTTTACAGAAAAGTTAAGAAGTCGTGTTAAGCTGTTAGGATCTTGGAATGCAGACTCTAAAGAGATGGAGATACTGATGAGTTGAGATTCCTTCTGACCATACAGAGATGGACAATGATATATTTATACAGGTAAATAATATATGGATATCATGGGAATGTATGGGGACTTTTGATTCACCCTGTAGCACAGGTGTATACTTTTAGGTGGAACATAATTGGAGTTACCCTGAGCTATAGCAGTTAATTTTATCTTAGAAAATCTGGAGGTTTGTAAAAAGGATAAAGATACATAAAAATCACACAACAAGCATAAATTGACATGTTCTGGCGCCTTAAAACCAGCACTGCAAGTGAATAATTCAATATAGATTAAATATAGTTTGCCCCTACAGACATTGCATTAGATTAGATGCCAAAAGCCCAAAGCCGCTGATCAACAAAAAGTCTGATCAGTATACACGTAAAATGGGGTCCAAAAAGTTCTCTGGTACGTTCAATGATTGCTACATTTTACTGTTGCTCACTATTTGTTTAATTTACATAATAAAAGAAATTGAAGGAATCTCCCATCCAAATTAAACATGATAAACCAGTGGGTACTCATAGATCTAGTCACCGTACTGGTAATCTTCTTCTAAATTGCCCTCTTTTCTTGCAGATTGAATACTGTGCAAAAATGCCATATACTGCAATACAGTAGTATTGCGGTATATTGTAGAAACAATCAGACCATCTAGGGTTAATGTACCCTAGAGGGTCTAAAACATCACAAAAAAAAATATATATTAAAAAAAACTAAAAATCAACAACCTTTCCCTTGAACTGATATAAATATAAACAGTATAAATCAAAAACATGTTAAGTATCGCCGCGTCTTAAAATGTCAGATCTATCGAAGTAAAATAACGGTTATTCCTGGACGTTTAACCCCGTAACTGAAAATAGCACCCAAAGTCGAAACTACCACTTGTATGCCATTTTGAAAAAATATAAAAATATTCAATAAAAAGTGATCAAAAGGCCGTCTCCCTTCCTGCTAACGAGGAACAGTACTGACTCACGTACTTGAAGTAGTTAAGGCATGTGATCCTTAAAGGTATAAAAACACATGCTGCTGATACCCGCTCTGACTGTCAGAGCTATGAGATCCTATCCCCACAGGATCTGTACAGTCGTACTATGAATCGCATAGCTACATGATATACACCCTGCAATACTCATTTATTGTATGTTATATAATGAACACAATTGGATTTGCCTTAGTGGAACAAATAAGCAAACAGTTTTTATTAAAATAATCATATAAAAGATAAAATACCCACATGCCTCTATACATCAGAAATTGAACTTTTTGATGGGAATAAAAAAAGTAGAAACTAAACATCCGTATGGTATACACTGTCAGGAGCACCCGCAGGAGCAACAGATCGTTATGAAGATAACCAAAAAAATGCCAAAATATGTGTTTTTACCTGATATTATCCCCCTAAAAAAATAATGTATAAAGTGATCAAAAAATATATCTACGCTAGAATGGTACTGGTGTCAATACAGCATTAGTAATTCTATCGTAGTTTATCACCTGTAAAACGATAGATATCTACTCTATGCGGACCGCCCAGCTGGAGTCTACAGGTTCCAAGTCTGCAGCACGTCTGCAGACGGTCCTGCAGTTTCTGCTGCTCCCGTGCTAGTTGCGGAGCAGGACCCGGTCTCCGGTATCTTTATGACCTCATGATAGGACATATAAAGTAAAACACACCCCACACAAAAAAATCGCTTGTAGTCGCCCCGTTTGCCTTAGACTAGTGCATCTTATATATCAAATGCCAAACTAAAATCGGGAATTACATTCATCAGTGTACATTTTGAGTTGATTTAAAATGTAAAAAAAAGTACTCATAACGTTATAAAAATGCACCCTTTTTCTTCCACTTTTAACCCGAACAAAAGAAAAAACAAAAGTTGAAACTTTTATTACCCATGTTATACTAGCTTTATGTTGTCCCAAAAAAAACCCCGCAAAAAATGTATGGTAGCATTCAAAAAAAAGATTGTGGCCCTTAACTGGCGCTTACGAAAATTTGTAAAAATGCCCGGATCATCATAGCCTTTTTCAGGCGCGTTACTAAGAGCCTAAAGAATAATCTGATGTGTTCTCAGATTTTTGTTTGTTTTAAATAACATTTTGAATAAAAAAATGCTTTTTTCTTTTCATGAAAAGCATTGAGTGGTATAGGTAACTGGTGAGACTTTTCCAGGTATTGAACAAAATTCTGCGCAACCCTAACTGTAATACAACTGTACTAAACCATAGACATGTGGGTATTTTTGTGCCCAAATAACCTGCTAAGGTCCTCTTTAAAACCTTTTTAGACTGAGAGCCATGAACTCCAAATATTTTAAAATGTAATTCCGTGAGAGTCCCATACAATATGCACATGCCCCTTGTAGTTAGTAGGGACAGCACATGCCCCCAGTAGATAGGAAGCCACAGCACAGTCCCCCCAGTAGAAAGGTAGCCACAGCATCAGCCCTCCCAGTAGATAGGAAGTCACAGCAACAGCCCCCCCCAGTAGATAGATAGCCACAGCACAGCGCCCGAGCCGTCCCCCAGCAGAAAGGTACCACACACAAGTCACCCCCTACACCCCCAGTAGATAGGTATCCACAGCACAGCCCCCCCCCAGAGAAAAAAGTAGCCCAGCACGATCATTATGATTATGTATCTGCAAGTGTATCAATATACAAGCTTCACCAACATTGTCTCACTGTATCTGTGATATACCAGAAGAATCAGCTTGCTGATTTTCCTTTATTTGGAGAAGGCATTTATTACCCCACCTCATTTTGAGCTTTTCTAGACCGCATACACTTGATGGGTGGGTGGTCCCGAGCGTGAACTCCCCTCTCATATGTCACTATATCTCCACAAAGATTAGAATTTCTGTCAATCACCTGGTCTAAATGCGTCTGACGGCAAAGACTTTCCTGATTTACTAAGAGGCTGGAACCTCTTCGATTCTGGCATTCCACATTACCTAATAATGTTGTTTCTCTTGTTCTTTAATTGCAGAGATCGCAGTTTTCATAGTCACGACATAAACACTTGTCTTTTTTTAAAGTGATTTTGTCTTTAGATTGTAATACATCACAGGAGATTGTAATTGATATTACATTACGTAATATATAAGAAGACAAAGATTTTGTAAAACGGATTTCTCTGCTGCAACCCCTACGAGACAACCTTTATCAATGCTGTAACACATAAATAAAATGAACTTCAGCACCATTCACACTAGTGTCTGTGTTTATTTAATTTACTTGTCTCAAACTGAGACAGAAGTACCCCCCAAAGGGCAAATAAAGAAACATAACAATACAAAACAAATGTGTCATCCCTAGTGTGAACGACTCTTCCTGGTGCAGCAATTTCAGCTCATCATATGTTACCTCTCCTGAACAACAATGTAACAAACAGATAACACATGAACTCATAAACATCTCTTAACCATTTCTGCTTGCCTTTCTAAATATTTATTATTGTCAGTTTCTGCTGCTCATTGAAACGAGGTAGAGTTGTGCTATTCCATTTAGATAAAAATAATGGAAAACATAATTCTGGATTTGTTACAAAATGGACCCTGTAAAAAGGAAGCCTTTCTCATAGGAATAGAGCTAATATTACTTTACTGGAACAATAGTGCAAGCAAATTGGAATATGAACTTTACTATTCATCATGGAAACATCTAACCCTTTTAATTAGTATTTCAATTTTTAAAACCTGTTTTGTTTACAGAAAAGTTAAGAAGTCGTGTTAAGCTGTTAGGATCTTGGAATGCAGACTCTAAAGAGTGGAGATACTGGATGAGTTGAGATCCTTCTGACCATACAGAGATGGACAATGAGTATATTTATACAGGTAAATAATATATGGATATCATGGGAATGTATGGGGACTTTTGATTCACCCTGTAGCACAGTGTATACTTTTAGGTGGAACATAATTGGAGTTACCCTGAGTCTATAGCAGTTAATTTTATCTTAGAAATCTGGAGGTTTGTAAAAAGGTAAAGATACATAAAAATCACAACAACAACGCATAATTGACATGTTCTGCGCTGCCTTAAAACCAGCACTGCAAGTGAATAATTCAATATAGATTAAATATATAGTTTGCCCCTACAGAACATTGCAGTTTAGATTAGATGCCAAAAGCCCAAAGCCGCTGATCAACAAAAAGTCTGATCAGTATACACGTAAATAGGGGTCCAGAAAAGTTCTCTCTGGTACGTTCAATGATGTACATTTTACTGTTGCTCACTATTTGTTTAATTTACTATAATAAAGAAATTGAAGGACATCTACCCATCCAAATTAAACATGATAAACCAGGTGGTACTCATAGATCTAGTCACCGTGACTGGTAATCTTCTCTAAATTGCCCTCTTTTTCTAAATCAATTTTTAAAATTATGCTAATGAGATGGAAGGGTTCTTGAGTGTGTCCCACAGAGCCCCTCTGAGCTGCAGCTTCACAGGGCGTTACTCTGTCTCCCTTCCCCCTGACTTCCCTCCGCACTTACCTCCCCTCCCTCTGCCTGATGTAATCAACTGCAACAGAGAAAGTTCTCACCTGGTGGGGGGAAGGGGGAGGAGTTGCTGTGCACACTGTAACAGCTTTTAATCTGCAGCAGTGAGGCTCTGGTAGGAACATGGTCTTTTTCCGACGATGCACCTGTGTGTGTTCACTGTACTGTGAACGGTCGCAATATGGGTCTAAGTGGAGTGTATGTGACTACAATTTTGCGGCTCTTATGCACATCCCCAGATATCTGTGTGGGATATTGTGTCTTTATAGTAACTGTGCTGAATATAGCTACTGAAATGTCCTTTTAACTGTTTATTTAGATAAGTAAACCTTTTCAAATAGAACCACATTGTAATAAATGAAATTTTCCCTCAAAAACAAGAAGTTTTTCTTTAATTGGCTAGCAATTCTAAACATACAGTGTGGATGCATAACAACAGAAGAAATTGGAGAAAGGACAAATACTTTTTCACAGAACTGTATTTGGATATTTCCTTTGAAACAGTATAATATTGATCTGCCCATATCTTCCTCAGTTTCTCTTGCTTTATACAGCTCCCTTAGGTTGGACGGGAGGAATACATAATAGAATGCTTGCTTGTAATCTCTATGTTGAACAACCAATTTTTTTCATCCAACCAACCAACCTAGTCAGTATTACATTTAAAGTAACTTTGTCTGCAAGGCTTTTGCAAAACAAAAAGTGTTACTTGGTTTTTTAAAAGCAAAATTTCATAATACAAGATTATGTGAGCCCTCCCCAGCCTCTACTGTACTGTGCCTCCCTCTCTACAAAACTCTATAACACCAGTTTTTAAAGAGGTAGAAGAAAAAAGGGCTAGATAAGGTACACATAACATTAAAATATTTTTGGGGGTGGGAACAAATTGTCTGCGTTCAATGATTTCCTAGGAAAACTGTACAAGCAATCTGGGAATGATACTCTGCTTGCAATCCAGGTTTTCAGCATTGTGGACCAACGTCTGGGTTTTAATGATTTCTTAGGGAAATGCTGCCTGCAGGGGAATCCTCAGAGGAGAATCTTTGAATAGATGATTCGGCCATTGGCAGAGATGGACCCGTTATTAAGGAAATATCATGAGTGTGCATAAATGGCGTTTTACATCTCTGAAGCTTTTCACGCTAGATCACAAATTATTAATTTTATCAATTAAACATTTTCTTAGCCAGACGAGATTTGAACTCATAACCTCTACTCCATGCCATGCCTGCTGCCGCTGTCCCGCTTCCCAGGGTCCATACACACCTCACCTGGTCCCGTCCTTGGTCCCACGTCCGGCTTCCTCCGAGGCCGCGTCCTGCTTCTTCTAGGGCCTGCACGCTCCCGATGCTAGGGCGCGTGCACCGTACTCTCCAGGAATTTAAAGGGCCAGCATCCCCTCCTTATTGGCGCTGGCATTCCGGCTCTGCCAAGTCACTCTGCTGAAGATAACGCCCTCCGTGTCTCCTGGGCGTTTCCGAAGACGCCCCTCCGTGTTTCCTGTGTTTCCCATGGTGTTTCCGTGTTTCCTGTAATCCTGTGGCGGTCCTGGTATCTGTGGCGGTCCGGTAACCCAGTAGCCATCCGAGGTCCTGCAGCCATCAAGGTTGCCAGCCATCCCAGATCTTGTCAGCCTGCCTATCCGAGGTCCTCCCACCTGCTATCCCGAGGTCCTGCCCTTCCTGTGGTCCCCGTTCCCTACTTGCTGCCACCGCGTGGGTCTAGTCGCACCCATGGAAGACCCTGGTGACTCTCTGCCGCAGCAAGACCATCCCTTTGCGGCGGGCTCTGGTGAAGACCAGGGATCACTTAGATTCCGGTCCCGGGTTGCGGCTAGCACTACATCTCCCATGGTGCCCAGGGAGTCCAACGACTATAGTCCCATAGAAGACTCTATCCACGCTCCAGTGCATGACACATATAGTGCTCTTATCACTAGACATGGACTACTGGCTGTCATTTGGAGTATTGATTAACAGACGCCTTCAGTAGAGCTGCCATAGAGTTACAGTGTTACACATGCTTAATGCTCTGGTAAAAACCGGAGGCATGAAATCCTGGTGGCGTATGGGAGCCACCATCTTTTATCTGACTGCTGCTCCCTGTTTCGTTGTCGGGGGTGGTGTGGGGTGTGTGTTTGGCGATTGGTTGCCACGACAGCCTCGGATCTCTGTCTGGTGTCTGCAGATTGAATACTGTGCAAAAATGCCATATACTGCAATACAGTAGTATTTCAGTATATTGTAGGAACAATCAGACCATCTAGGGTTAATGTACCCTAGGGTCAAAACAAAAAATCACAAAAAATATTATATTAAAAAAAAACTAAAATTTTAATCACCAACCTTTCCCTGAAACTGATATCAATTAACAGTATCAAATCAAAAACATGTTAAGTATCGCCGCGTCTTAAAATGTCAGATCTATCGAATAAAATAACGAGTTTATTCTGCGGATCGTTTACCCCGTATGAAAATAGCACCCAAGTCGAAACACCAAGTGTAGCACTTTGAAAAAATCATAAAAATATTCAATAAAAAGTGATCAAAAGGCCGTACAGTGCTACAAATCATAGTATTGAAAAGTCGCAAAAAGTCGCAAAAAATTACATCCACACACTGAAGTATGAAAAAGTTACTAGTCCCAAAAGATGATAGATTTGGTTTAAATTGTAAATGTATGAAAACATTATTAAACCTATGCAAATTTGGTATCCTCGTGATCGCACTGAGCCAAAGATTGAGGTAGACCTGTCATTTGGAGCGCACAGTGAAAGTCGTAAAATCCAAGTCCAAAAGAATATGGTGAAAACAGGTTTTTCCACAACTTTTGCTGCATTTGGAATTTTTTTCCTGCTTCCCAGTACACGGCATATTAAAAACCGTCACTACAAAGTGCAATTTGTTACGCAGAAAACAAGCCCTCACACAGCTCTCTACATGGAAAAATAAAAAAATTAAAGGGGTTTACCCACAAAGGCAAGTTAGGCCCTATCAACGGGATAGGGCCGAACTTGCTGATCCTTGGGGGGCTCAGATTGCAGATCACGAGAAGGAGGAGTCTGACCGACCCCACCCTGCTTCTCAGACTAATGGAGCACTAAAGTTTAAAACACTTAATAAGAACACTTTTCAATAAAAATAATTAATTAAATAAAATTAAAGTTCCCTAAGCACAAACATTCCCTATACATACCTAATAAAGTAAAAAAAAAACACAATCACCAAAAAACCCCACACATATTTGGTATCACTTCTTCCATAACAATCTGTACAATAAATCAGTAACATTATTGGATCCCTTCACAAAAATTTTCTAAAAAGTTATCAAAAGAACTTTTGCACCAAAATGGTACGAATGAAAAGGACAACTCAACACGTAAAAAAGAAGCCCTAAACCAGCTCTGTCAACCAAAAAATATTAAATCAATGTCTCCGAAGAAGATGGCAAAAATAAATGGTTTTCCAGCAAGAAGCCTGAAACATGATCCCATTAGTACAATTTGCGAGTTCTGACAGCTACACAACATTTATATACATTTTTTTAATATATCATTTTTTTTTTAATAATTACGTTTATTGATGACACGAACAGCAAATCGATACATAATAGTATGAGTTACATCAAGTACAATCAGTGTATGTACATTTGGACAAATATGTGTCCTTGAGTAAATACAACAAAAATTTCATATGGGACCAATTCGCATGTCTGTCTCTTTTTTTTATTTTTTAAAAAGGTAAAGAAGAAAAAAAGAAAGAATAGGAAACATTGTACATAAAATGCTAGCCCAGTAGGGCTCAAGGGGAGCTAACAGAGGGTTGTGATAGGGAAAAATAAAGAGGGAGGGTTAGGGGAATATCCAGGGTGTTGAGGAGGTAGGGGAGGGGGTGTCAGGAAAGATGTGGAGGGGGTGAGGAAGAGGGAGAGGGAGGCGGGAAAGGGTGAAGGAAGAGGGCGGGAAAAAGGGGGGGGGAATGATGAGAGCATGTCTCTCATGCGCTTCAGCCTTCAGAGTAGTGCCCTATATTCAGGAGATTGTTTAAATTGAAGCCATGGCGACCATGTTTTATGAAATTTCTCTTAAGTGCCATGGACGGAGGAGGTAAGGTCTTCCATGTGCATCAGGTCGTTCACTTTCGCCACCCACATAGCCATAGTCGGAGGCGATGTCTGCTTCCAGAGTATCGGGATGCATGCTCTTGCGGCAATGATAAGGAAGCGAATAAGAGATTTTTTGTATTGTTGTGTGGACATGTCGCAGTGATGGAGTAGGAGGAGGGGGGGTTCTAAACTAATCGTTTCTCCACATAGCACAGTCACCACTCTCCCTAGCTCCTCCCAAAATGTAGAAAGTATTTTGCAAGACCAAAACATATGTAAGAAAGAGCCTTCCTCCTCACCACATCTCCAGCATGTATTAGGTACTTGTGGGAAAATGGTGTGTAGTCTGGTGGGGACTCTGTACCATCGCGCCATCAATTTATAGCTCGCTTCTTGGTACCGTGAGCTAATGGACGCGGAGTGACAGAGTTCAAAGATCCTGTCCTTTTGTTCCTGAGTCATTGAGATGTTCAAGTCCTCTTCCCATTGTCTGAGATACAGAGGGCCTGGGTCTTCTGGAATTGACAGAAGACAGGAGTATGATAGTGACAAGGTGTGTCTCAAGCCCTTTACATTTCCGCAAAGGTATTCAAAAGTGTGTTTTCTCCCTGTATATTGCTCGCATGGGGGTAGTCAGATCAGGTAGTGTCGCAGTTGGCTAGTTCTCCAAGCTCCCAGGGGACAGGGGTCGGTCAGCGCTGTCAAATCTGGGGTCGTCATCCAAGTCGTGTCTTTAGTAAAATGTTCCGCCCTGAATTTCCCCGCTCCCCTCCACTGCCTGAAGACTTGGTCATTTAGGCCAGGAGTGAATTCAGGACTGCCGAGGATCGGGGTGAGAGGAGATACCAGCGGCAAGAGTCTGTCCCGTACTAGTTTTGATTGACATATCTTCTGTGGGCCTATGTTGGGTGGCATTAAAGATTTCGTTTTAGAGGCTCTAACCATGGTAGGACTTGCAGTGATACTGTGCAAAGGATTGCTCAAGATAGGTCCAGGGTTTAGAATTCTTGGTTTCACAGCACACAGTCTAGGACTCTCGCCATGTGAGCAGCATTATATAATTTCGAAGGTCAGGGAGTCCCAAACCACCCGCCTCTTAGTTCTAAACAGTAATCATAGTATATAGTGCGGAAGGAGAACGCAAGTCCCATCAAGTCCACCTTTAAAATAAGTAAATGTTTTAACACCCCATAACCCGTGATATTTTTTTTCTCTCCAGAAGTCTCCAGGCCTCTCTGAACTGTACATAGATTCCACCATAACAACCTCCACCTCTGCGGCAGAAGTTCCATAGTCCACTGCTCTTACAGTAAAGAACCTTTGGCTATGGTGATTGTAAAATCGCCTCCTCCTCTAGGCATAAGGATGCCCCCTTGTCCTGGTCACGCCGAGGTATAAAAGATCTTTGGAGAGATCCCCTTGTACTGTCCGTTCAGGTATTGTACATTGTAATGAGTCCTCCCCTCAGCCGTCTTTTTTTCTAAACTGAATACATCAAATTTTTTTAATCTGTCAGTGTATTCTAGTTTCCCCCCCATTCCCCTAATATCCTGGGTGATCTTCCTCTGCACCGTTCCATCTCTACTAATCCTTTTTATACACTGGTGCCCAAAACTGTACACAATGGGGGTCATTTATCAAGGACCCCGATTCGGTTTTCCCGACGTGTTACCCGACTATTTCCGATTTGCGCCGATTGTACCTGAATGCCCAGGGATTTGGCGCACGCGATCGGATCTGTGGCGCCATCGGCGTGATGGCATGGCTCAGCGGAAAAATGGGGGGGGCTGGGCCGACGAAAACACACGTTATTCGGAAAAACTGCCGCATTTAAAAAACCGAAAAAGTGTCGACTTGGGAAGCGTTACCTTCCACTGGTTCGACGGTGTGCATTCGGCCGCGTGAGAATGACTTTGAGCGCAGCAGCGGCGCACGGCTGGACGACGGAAGAACTACATCAATAATCCTGGCGACCCGAATCCAGAGCGAGAACGCGCCGCTGGATGCGACTTACGCGGTACGTAACCTGTTGC
Organism: Engystomops pustulosus; assembly: GCA_019512145.1. NCBI lineage: Eukaryota > Metazoa > Chordata > Amphibia > Anura > Leptodactylidae > Engystomops > Engystomops pustulosus. The sequence continues at coordinate 129,725,364 of CM033642.1, forward strand.
CCCAATTTCCATGTGTGTGTCTGACAGGGATTTGTAAGGGCAACACACTGTCCTTTAATCATGAGTAATCTATCCCTCTCTTGAACTCCCAGTAATGTTTATTTGCTCTCTGCCAGCAGCCACCTGGCTCTGGTCACTAAAATTTAAGGGTTACATCACCAATACCCCAAGTCTTTCAAGCGATCCAAGTTTTACCTAAGTAATTGACCGTGTTAGAACATAAATTATACTTTTTGTTTCCGATGGCCCAAGTGTATAACTTACATTATCTACATTAACCCTCATCAACCTTGGGGCGGACCTATTCTTGTCTTGCTGCTTATCTGGTGTTGGAGAGCGTTCTAGGAGCGGAAGAAGGCCCACAGGTAGATGATGGGAATGCCTGAAACAGGTCTATAGCAATACGTGGGAGATATTCACTTGAAATGCGCATCTCCCGAAACATGAAACGATTCCCTTGGACCCATCTCTTGAAGCAAGCTCGTTGGATATTCTGGGAGGATATGGTGGAAAGTTCAAGGGCGTATACTTGGGACAATTCCGCCGGTAGGTTATACCAAGATATTTATACTTATTAGGGCCCATTTAAAAAAGCTAAAAGAGGGCGCAATGTTTCCAACCCAGGGGGGGGGCCCGTATGGACACGTTAAGGCTTCAGATTCGACAGTTTGATACGAAAATGAGTCACATAAGGCGAAAGAGATCTAACCTCCCCTCAGCTGAGGTTAGTAGGGAAACCTGAGGAATTATAGAGAGAAGAGCAGGTCATCTGCATATGCTGCAAATTTTATGTGTGGACCCTTAGTGTGATGCCTGAACCGTCCTGACGTTTCGAATCTTGTTAGGAAGGGTCCAGAGTCAAGTACAAAGTAAAGGGGAGGGGGCAGCATTTTTTTGGATGCGGAAGCTGTTGGAAAGCAGACCATTCACCCGGACAGAAGCGGGCTGGAGAGTACAGGGACAAACCCGCAAGAGTAATTGATTACATAGGCCGAAATGTATGAGCGCCTCAGTGTGAAGGACCAATTGACCTACGACGCTTTCTCGCGTCCGTTGCAGAGAAGCATGAGATGGAAGTTTCTCTAGCCGGCCTTATATAGCAGATTATAGCCTTTGTAGTGTTGTCCTGGCCTCTCTACCTATATAAATGCCACCTGGTCACCGGTGGATAGTCTCCGTCTCATAAGGGGGGCCAGTCTCCCGTCGCCAATGACTTTGGAAAATAGTTATAAGGACACCTGAGTTCAGTCTCGAGCACTATTCCTGTCACCTCTACCTGTGGAGCAGCTCACAAGGATCCACATCACACTCCTTATAGTCTATTTTTCAGACATTATTAATTGTACAATCATCTATTTTTTTCATGTAATGAGGCTGGTCCATGGTCAGAGGCAGTGATGGTCACCCCTGTTTCCCCTCCCCTCTCCCTGTCTCCCCCCTGTTCATGTCTGTGTGTAATGTAATAGAAAGCATGGCAGTGTGTGCGTGCTCGCTGCTGTGACATCGCATCCTCCAATATACCGGTGAGAGACAGACAAACAGACATCAGTCTACAAAAACATGAATTGGACATGTTCTGCTGTGTAACATGGCCTGCCTGTTGTAGCTCTCCTTAATACACACACTCTGCGGGGCGCCAGGACCAGGAAAGCACACAATACCGCCTCACATCATTCCCAGGTGTCAGTCATGCCTGGGGGTGTGCGTTGCCTCCCACTCATGAATAGAGTGGACAGCTTGAGATATGCTAACTGCTTCATTGGCATTTCACAGGTCATTTGCATACAGCTTTAGGACTCTTCATGGATTAGTGTTACAGCATGTAGAGGGACAATAAGGGATAGGGCAATGCTCTCTAAGGCAGTTTATGAAAATATATTTAGTTTAGGGGTGGTTTATTTTGAGCATGAAACGGGTTACTCCTTTAGGTCTTGAGTTCAACAACGATATCGGTCGGGTACTGGAAATAGGGTAACATCTTTGGCTGGTTTGGGTATGACTGTGATTTGTGGCTGTATTGCCTCCGGAAGGGGGCGCCATCACAACCGCATTAAATGCTGCACAATGAGGCCGGTTGTTTAGTCTAGTTATCTTGTAGGAGAGACCATCCGTGCCAGTGACTACCGTCGGTGTCTCTTTTAGGGCGTTTCTGAACTCATATGTTCAGTTCATAGGGGCCTCAGGTGCTTCTGCCCTTCATTACGTTTAGAGTGGGTAAGCCAACTCTGGATATAGTATCGCATCTTTCGCCTGAGTTCTTCCCTAATCTTTGAGATGTGTGTCTAGATTGGTACAGTGATTGGTAATTATCTCTAAAGTAAGCTGCAATGTCTTGGCTAAGGTGTAGGTCGTTCCTGTCAGGGGAGGTTTTTGGGGACAAAAGTGTGGGTTCTTCTGCTCTCTCACAGGGCTTCGCAAGGGTCCTACACTTTGTTGTGTACCTCAAAAAGTGTCTCCTGCATTTTGCCAAAGTTCCTTGGTCTTTGTCGATAAGCAGGGTCCGCAGCGATTCCTAGCAGATATAGGGCAAGTCTAGTGTCAGGTGGAAGAGTTCTCTTGTGTAAGTGCTCCAGTCTCCTAATCTGTTCTAAGAGGTCAGCTATTGCTTGCGCCCTTCTTTCTTGCGACGGCTACACCGTGTGTATTAGAAGCTACGGGCCGTTGAACTTATATCCCTCCCACGCAATCCGCTTCTGTCAGGGTTTTCTGTCGAAATAACAAATACTCGAGCCCTTTAGCTCTTCTAGGACTAGTGGGTCTCCAGGAGGGAGGCATGAGTTTCCACTGCCATTGAAAATCTGAGGAGTTTGGGAGTGCTATGGTAATGGAAATCAAGGCATGATCAGAGAAGGTGATGTTATCTATCGTGGCCCTTTGAAGTAGACCGAGGTCTCTGTGTCGTAAGAATAGGTAGTCTAGTCCTTGAATATTGTCGTGGTTGAGGAGTAGGGTAAAGTCCTTGTCCTTGAGCTGTGCTAAGGTCAACCAGCCAATTATTACCGTTCCCTCAGCATTCGTCAATCATGTATACGAAGGGATCATACGGCCTGGCCTGTCCTGTATTTGGAGGTTAAATGAAGCAAAGGTGAAGGCTCTTGTGCTATTGTACATTAACTATTCCCCCACCAGCCCCATCACTTCGAGAGTCTAGAAATGTCCACTGAAGTGAGTTGACCAGAGATAGAGGTGCCCTCTTGATCTGGTATCAATCAGTATAAAAGCTGTGGTGGAGTGTGGAACCAGTTTATTCTTAAAATTATATTTGGTTGTTTAAGTAGGTGTGTTTGTTTGAATGAAGCCACATGCATCTTTCTGCTTTTTGAGCAGGTTTAAAAAGGATGGACCGTTTTTCGGGACTATGAAGACCTTTTTGCATAAGAGACCTATAGTCAAGGTCAGGCGGTTCCCCTGTCGAGGCTGCCCGTCATCAGTTATGGGTAAGGAAGGTAGGGGGAATGTAATGAGGGTACAGGTAGTTCGGTGGGGAGGGAAGTGATTAGGGTAAAGGGATGTTGTCCTGCTGGGGTAATAAGTGCAGAGGGAAGGAGTCAAAGGGTAAGTGTAAGTGGTGAACAACGGTGGGGGTATACCCCTTGATCCCAGGTGTGTACCCAAGGGATCACTTGAGTGGTGTATGGGAAAGCGTAGAAGTACAGTACAGTCGGAGCTTGTTAGAACCAGCAGGCAGAGTAAATTTAAAGCGCTGTTATGAAAAATCTGGATAGATGGTGTTTTGTTAGGCTCCGTCCCGTCGAATGACGCCTTCAGACCAGGCTGCACGAATCACTTTGTCTTTAGTCAGGAAGTAGGGAGGCTGCAAGTAATCCCATTTTTGGGTAGGAGGGATCTGTCTGACATCTTTGATACTCTGGTGTATACCGGTCCATGAGCAGGTCTGCAGTGGCTGGCAACCTAGTAGTTTGTTGAAAATGGCAGATACTTTCCTATAGATGTCATTAGGCAGATTTTCCCGGAGGCCATTTAATACGCCACATTATTCCCGCCTTCCTCTATTTTCCTGTACGTCTACGGAACAGCGCACGGTGTTGCAATGTGGAGTCTGGAGTTACTAGCTTCTTGTTCAAGAGCAGAAACTGTCCATTAAGGAGTGTAGTGGTGATTTCAGGTTCTCAGTACGGGTTGTGCCAGCATGTCCGGTCTTCCTTATTCCTAGTGCCTGTGGTGTGATGCCTCTACTTGTGTCACAGAAATCTAAGTCCTGCACTTGTCGGAGGGCCAGATAAGACTCTCTGAGCAGCTGGAGTTTCAGAATGAATTTGCCACTGTGTGTGGTGTTACTTGAGGGTGATAGGCCTCTCGGGGGGCTACTCTGTGGGCTTCTATTCAGGACTGGAAGCAGGGCACAGGTTCTATTTTGTGGGGAGGGGTGACTTCATATGGACGTCAGGGGGACCACTGACCTCCCCTCTCCCAATTATCATGCCTGGGCCAGGTGTTGCTACTGTTGTGGGCCCCCTCTGGGGTAGTGGCTGGGGCCTGGTCGGTGACCTGGTGAGAGGGTGCCGGCGGCCATTTCCGAGAGCCGGGGTGATTTTCTGTTCGCGCGGGCGCCGGCTGTATGTGTGGCACCTCCGCGCACCGCACCATCCAACATGCGGCTTGGTCGCGGGAGTCCTGGGGCATGGTTTGGTCCTGGTCGGGCCTTCACGGTCCGTCTCGTGGCTGGGCGCCGAATCGCTCCAGGACTCGGTGTCGGGGCTGAACTCGGGGTTCTGAGTCCCTGGGCGTGCTGTGCTCTTACCCCGCCTGTGTGGCATCTTGAGGAGCGTGGAACGGCCTTCCGAAGCCAGTAATTGCCTGTCAGGCGAGGAGCTCGAGGTGAGCTCCACTCGCTCACACTCTCCAGTCCCATCCAGAACAAGAAGAAAAACGCCCCCCCATGACCATTTTTTAAAAACTTTATAGGACTGACTACGACTCAAACCACACTGACAAAACTGACTGTAACAAACTAACAAATATACGCTCATACAGTACCGTAAAAAGAGTTATTACGACATTAGCGCGCAAATAACTAGTGACGATGTGCCGCACTGACCACTAAGTAAACTAACGCTACAATTGAGGATGCAACTGACGCAACGGTAACTAACGTGACAGAGTGACCGCGCAATGACACTAAGTAACTAGCGCAACAAATTGACGCAACTGACACTTATAGGGGTATTCTCGTCTGTGCATTCACATTCCAGTTGCACTATCTTCTCCATTCTAAATTCTTCCATTGGATGTGTATATTAAAAAAAATGTTCCGTGTGTGAATAATTTCTACATAAATGTAGCATTCTGTCCCTAGAAAACGAGATAGCTTCCCGGTTACTCACCAACTCACATTTTGGCAGCAGTGCCAGACATGCTCGCTTTAGGTCCGCCTGACTACCTGGCTTTCATCAGATCATTTACACACAGACGGCTGTGGGACTGCAGTAACTCCCGACATTTTCATATACAAAACCTTTTTGTTTTCTTGTGCAATCCCTTCAGCAGAGGTGGCCGTATCCGGGACGCATCGTTTTTTAGGAACAAAATGGCTACATTTAGAAATTAATCTCCCGAAAGTGACATTTTTTATTATAACTCCAATTGAAGAAATGTTTATATATGGGCAGATTTTATCAACTGAATGGAATGCCCAGACGAAGATACCCCTTTAAGTTACTAGCACGAGAACTTGACAACCGCACTGAAACTAAGTAACTAACGCAACAATTGAACTGAAATGCACCTTAGCTTAGCCTTTTTTATTGTTTAGTTTGAAAAAAAAAAAAAGAAGAGAACTCATCTATGGATGGTGCTAGGGACACAAGAGGGTGATCAGGGGTTTAGAAGGTGCTTTTCACCTGAGGGGCAGACAGACACTATCCAGGCCCAAGCACGATCTCTCTCCATTTTCTCTTTGCTCTGACAGATGGGGTCTGTGTAGAACCACTTGTTACCATGATCGTCGGCGGTGGCTTTGCTGCTACTGGTCCATTGCCAGTACTGGAGAGTGTAGGCCCCGGACACTGTACGTACTGGCCGATGCTGCGACTAGCGGTTCTGTTAGAGAACAGCTGTCACGCTGATCGAAGAACATGCGACCAATAGAAAGCGAGCGTCCATTTGTCTGCCAGCGGGGAGTACTTAGCTATCTGTCCCAGTGACCTCCCCCTCGCCGTCACGGTGTAGATGCTTACAGTGTGTCCAAGAGAGGGACGTTATAGTGCGCCATGTGAGCTATATAAGCACTCAATATTACCGATTATAACATCCGGAGCGTGTAGGGGTAAAGCTTTCAAACTAATTCCCAATTTACATGTTAAAATAAAGGTCAAGACAAAATTCATGCCTCCTTTAACCAGGCAACCATGCAGTAACAAAAAATGTGGAACAGATAGCAACCAGATATGCAACATAGAAACAGAAATTGAATGAAGTTGAAAAGTTGCTTGGAACATTGGAAATTAAGAATATATCTAAAACACACTGACAAAAGTGTAGGCAAAAAGTTATACTGAGAAACGTGGCAAAACACCACACACCAAAGAAAATAAACCATACATCCCCCCATGAATGCCATAAAAAACAGAAGCCAGCCCACAAGAAAATAAGCGCACAACTGTGTTTTTTTTTGGTCAATTTCACACACCACATTGGATTTTTTTTCAGCTTATCAGTACATGTCATTCTATAATAATATTACTGTCAATAAGAAGTACAATTTCTATGCAGAAACAGCCCTAATACAGATGGTATTAGAGAGCTATCGACGTTTTGATCTGCAAATGAAAAATGAAAACGAACAAAAGGGCTGAGGGCCATGAGGGTATCATTGCTTTGGGTGGGGCATCTCTATTATAATTATATTTCAGTCAGTTTCATCTTTTGGGTTACAGAGATGAGTCTATAAGTTTTCAGGACTTTTATATAAGCCATTTTTGTTACATAAAATAATTATTCTATTGAGTCACTGGAAACTGCCACACAGATCCGCTGTTGTACCCTCCACTGATGTACCCACCTGTTAGGAATTGTGGAAAATATGGGGCAACAGCCATAATTCACACATGAAAGTCCTCTGCTGTTTGTGCGATGCTTATTTGTAAATTTGTAAATAGATTTACCAAAAAATGATCTAATAATCATAAAATTCTGCCATCAACCAAAAAGGAAATGGAGTGAGATTTATGGGACAGTCCTGTACCTGAGATTTATCAAGTGTCTGAGAGCAAAACTGTTACTCGGGAGCTCCGGCTTTCATTTTTCTTAGACATCAATAAAATGAAAGGCGATCTCTGATGTAGTTGCCATGTTCAACTGAACACTTTTACTGTCAGACACGTCCGATAATGTAATCAGTTATACCACGTAATGCCATGTAGTTTATCTATATTTATAGATATGGATCATTTCCTGGTGGACATGTCTTCCAATGCTATACAAAAGCTCTCAATTTATTTGGGTTGTGAACTTTTTTAGCATTCTTCATTTGTTTAAATTTGATACTACGATTTTTTCTGTTGGGAACATATGAAAATATCAAATATACTATTTGGTTCGTTCGCTGTCTCCCAATAAGGTTATATCCGATGAAGATGATGTAATAATTTGCAACCGAAGATAAGTGAGTGTCTCCAAGAACGGACTACAGAGCAATGCAAACAGACAACCTGTCAAGCATCTGGTTAATCAACAAACCATGTTCATTCTTCGAGATTGTAACTATTGCTGTGAACCCAATAACTACACCTACATGATGTATTGGAATCATAATTTAAGGTGTGTAACTAAACTTTTAATAAATTGATAAATTCAACTAGAGACAGATGGATATTACCCTCTTATGCATTATGACGCTATCATTATACAGTATATACTCGTGTATAAGCCGAGTTTTTCAGCACAAATAAATTGCTGAAACTCTTCAACTCGGCTTATCACGGTCAATAGGCAGACCAGCACTTATAAAATAAAAAACCAAACTTAATCTACCCGATACAGCGCTGCTCACCTGAGGTCCGCAACAGGTCCTCTTCTGTATTCTATCTCATCGCGTCTTCGCAGGCGCCCCATGTTCTTATCTGGCCGTCGCATAGTATAGGTCAGCAGCCGGGGGTGAAGAGAACATGGGCGGCGCCTGAGGAAGACAGAGGAAGATGAGGGACAAAGAGACCCCCGGACTATCGGGGGGGAGCAGCGCGGGACATCGGGGGAGCAGCGCTGTGTATTGGGGCCACCGGAGGGTGAGTATATAAGTTTATTTTTTTTTGTTATGCTAGGCAGGCTGTATATGTTAAGGAGACCGGCTGGGGCAGGCTCTGTTACTTAATGAATCTGGATAAGAAGGCGGGCATGGCTGTATCCTACTGGGAAGGGCAGTGCTAGGGCAGGCGATCTGGGGGCGTGCTGTATACTTAGGGGCAGGCTGGTGACTGAGCTAGGAAGGTACTTATAAAGGGGAGGCATCTGGCTGGCTGTAACTTAAGGGGGCAGTAGCTGAACTGTTATACTTAAGGGGGCAGACGGGCAGGCTGGTATCTCTACTGGGGGAAGGCTGGCAGGCTGTAGGTTTACTTAAGGGGTGCCAGGGGCTGTGAGCCAATGCATTCCCCCCTCGGCTTATACTCCTGTTTCAATAGGTTTTCCTCCCAGTTTTTAGTGGTTAAAATTAGGGTCTCGGCTTACTACTGCGGGTACGGCTTATACTGAGTATACGGTATGTATAATGCCATAAGGCATGTATGGAGAGGGCTCATGGCATTTAGACTCTGCATATATTGTGGGTTGGTGCATTATGCAAGCAACACCCACTCTGCCAACCCGCTATCAGTGCGACAACGATTGCGGTGTAAACCAGCGGTGTGGAGTGTGGGAAAAGGTATCCTTGCCATGTGCAGCCTGGTTGTGTATGAGACTCAAGGTCTTCGTTTGGCATAAAGGAGGACTATAACAAGCTAAGTTACAGAGTAAAGTACCATTGGGGGGGGTGCTAAAAGGGAGTGAGAAAATAAAATGAAAGAAAAAAAATTCCAATTACCGTATATACTTGGTATAAGCTGTGCTGTAAAAACCTCACCCTCGCTTATACACAATCAATTAAAAAAGAGAAAACTTTTATACTCAATCCCGGCGCCCCGATGCTTGGCGCGACCCCGATCCTCGGCGCGGCTTCTCTCTTTGGCTTCTCTGTGCTGTATTAGCAGGCAGACACGCGGTCTGGCCAGCCAGCGCACTACTCAAGCGCGGCGGAGTGCCGCTGATGACGTCATATTGTGCGCCCAGCTGGCAAATCGTGTGGATTCGTCCTCTGCCGGCACAATCAGCGGGAGAAGACCAAAGATGAGGCACCTGGAGCACGAAGGCTCGGGGCGCCAAAAGGGAGAGTATGGTAAGTTTTTTTTTTTTTTTTGGTGCTTGGCAAATTAACGCTGGCTCTCTGTATCACATGGGCTGGCTGGCGTATACAAATGGGGGCTGGCTGTATACCATACATGGGGTGGCTTGATGGCTGTATACTCCTGGGGCTGGCTATATAATACTGGGGGCTGGTATACATACTTGGGCGCTGCTGGCCTATATATTACATGGGGGTGGCTTTTACTACTAGGGCTGGCTGCTGTATACTTGTAAGGGCGGACACAAACAAGGACAGTTGATCCCTGGCACTGAGACCCCCAGTTTCTTTTACGTACTTAATTTGGGCCCCCCTAAAAGAGGCCAATAAAACTGGGCGACGTTCCCATCCCTGGGTAAGGTTGTGAAACGTTGTAACAATACAGATAACACAACACAATAAGGCAAGTTACAATCCGTATTCAGCACAGGACAGCGGAAATACAGTAACGCAATATAACAATCCAAATAGGTAGTCGAGACACAGCAAGACAGAGGATCATGAGACCAACTAAGAGAATGCAAGAGAAAAGCCCAGCAAGTGACAACGCGAAGAGTAGCAGTTGTACAGCAAGGAGGCAAAGCTAAAACTGGACACTTATAGGGAACCTAGCAAGCTGCCACAGATGGAAGGAGTCAAGCAATTACAGATCCACAGTGTTAACTCATGCAGACAGAATCAGTGAGGGGAGTGGCAGACATACCGGTCAGATAGTAACCTAGTTCAGTCTGTCAGGATGACTAAACTCCGGTCTCCTAATCCTACCAGCACGGATAGAGGAAAGACAGCAGGCGCAGATGTGACAATACTGACTGGGGGTTGGCTATATACTGAAGGGGCTGGCAGGCTCAATGCTAGAGGTGCTGACGTGGCCTTATACTACTGGGGCTGGGTATATACTACACAGGGGCTGGCTGCGCTGATATACTTGGGGACAACTCATTCTCACCTCGGCCCTATACTCAAGTCAATAGGTTTTCCCCAGTTTTTGGTGGTAAATTGGGGGTCTCGGCTGTATACTCGAGTATATAGGGACCCCTTAGTGGTGATATAAAACCAACAAATAAAAATATCGTAAAACCTCAGTTATCAAATAAAATAGTTTTCCAAGCAGTGAAACCCGTAAGGGAAATACCGTACCCAATCCATTGTTCCGAAATAGCGCACTTTTGTAACTAGAAAAGTTTTAATAAAAAGTCATCAAATTTGCACTGTCCGCAAAATGGGAAGTGCAAGTAGTTATGGTGTGCACAAAGTTATTGGTGTTAACTCTGCCACAAAAAAAAAATAAAAGTATGGATGTTTTAAAGATGAAAGAGTCAAACAAAAATGTCTATAAAAGAAGGTGCTTTATTTATTATTAAATTTTTTTTTAAAAAATCACTCCTACTCAGATGCTACAGTATTTGCAATATATGTGATGATTGTCTGATGATTCTTTTACAACAGATCTACAGAATGATAGGCCTGCAGTATGATATAGACACAAGGAGTGTCATTTGTAGCCACTGTTACAGTAAACACCAGCTCAAACTTCCGTTTTAACTTATATACCCGTAGCATAAATTACAACCAATTATCAGCATGAATGAATAGAACTCATTCAGTAAGCACGTATAATTGAATTTTTAAAAACCTCAAAACACAAATAAACATGCACTGTAAAGTTATTTCAAGGGTTAGACAAATTAAACATTCTTGTAAGCCTAGAGAGATGTTTCTTGAGCATTAATTTACAGTATAAAAATACCTCATGAAGTAGAAGTGGGAACACGTGAAAGCCAAGGGGGTGTGTAGTGGGAACTGCATATTAGACGGAATCTTAATGTCGAGGAGAGGAGAGTCTCAAAGCGCCATACAGGGGAGTTACAACAAAACCATGGCCCAAGTGTATAACTTTACATTTATCTACATTAAACCTCATCAACAGTGTGGGGCGGCCTATTCTTGCTGCTTTATCGGTGTTGGAGAGCGTTCTAGGAGCGGAAGAAGGCCACAGGTAGATGAATGGGAATAGCCTGAAACAGGTATAGCAATCGTGGGAGGATATTCATCTTGAAAATGGCGCATCTCCCGAAACATGAAAAGAGTCCCTTGGACCATCTTGAGCAATCTCGTTGGATATTCTGGAGGATAGGTGGAAAGTTCAATGCGTATAATTTGGACAATTCCGCCGGTAGGTTAATACCAAGATATTTTATACTTATTAGGGCCCATTTAAAGCTAAAAGAGGGCCGCAATGTTTCCACCAGGGGGGCACGTATGGACACGTTAAGAGCTTCAGATTTCGACCAGTTGATACGAAAATGAGTCAATAAGGCGAAGAGATCTAACTCCCGCATGAGGTTAGGTAGGGAAACCTGAGGATTAGAGATGAAGAAGAGCAGGTCATCTGCATATGCTGCAATTTTATGTGTGGACCCTCTAGTTGTGATGCCTGAAACGTCCTGACTGTTTCGAATCTTGCTTAGGAAGGGTTCCAGAGTCAGTACAAACAGTAAAGGGGAGAGGGGGCAGCCATTTTGGATGCGGAAGCTGTTGGAAAGCAGACCATTCACCCGGACAGAAGCGGTACAGGTGAGAGACACAGACATCAGCTACACATGAATCTGACATGTTCTGCTGTAACATGGCTGCCTGTTGTATCTCTCCTATACACACACAGGCTGCAGGGGGCGCCAGGACCAGGAAGCACATCATTATACAGCCTCACATCATTACACAGGCTGTCAGTCATGCACTGGGGGTGTGGCTGTGCCTCCCACTCATGAATAGAGTGGACAGCTTGAATATGCTAATGCTTCATTGGACATTTCACAGGTCATTTGCATACAGCTTTAGGACCTCATTGCTTAGGTTTACAGGCATGTAGAGGGACAATAAAGGGATAGAGGCAATGCTCTCTAATGGCAGTTTATGAAAATATATTTAGTTTAGGGGGGTTATTTTGCATGACGGGTTCTCTTTAAGGTCTTGGTTCAACAACGATATCGGTCGGTAGCTGGAACATAGGGTAACATCTTTGCCTGGTTTGGGTATGACTGTGATTGTGGCATGTAGTGCCTCCCTGGGAAGGGGAGCGCCATCAGCAACCGCATTAAATGCTGCCAACCAATGAGGCTCGAGTTGTTTAGCTAGTATCTTGTAGGGAGAAGCCATCCGTGCCAGGGACCTTACCTGTCTGTGTCTCTTTTAGGGCGTTTCTGAACTCTATGTCCGTTATAGGGGCCTCAGGTGCTTCTGCCTCTTCATTAGTTAGAGTGGGTAAGCCCAACTCTGTGATATAGGATCGCATCTTTCGCCTGAGTTCTTCCCTAGATCTTTGAGATGTCTGATCTAGATTGTACAGTGATTGGTAATTATCTCTAAAAGTAGCTGCAATGTCTTGGCTAAGGTGTAGGGTCGTTCCTGTCGGGGAGGTGATTTTGGGGCCAAAAGTGTGGGTTCTCTGCTCTCTCAGGGCTCTGGCAAGGGTCCTACCACATTTGTTGCTGTACTCATAAAAGTGTCTCCTGCATTTTGCCAAAGTTCCCTTGTCTTTGTCGATAAGCAGGGTCCGCAGCGATTCCCTAGCAGATAATAGGGCAGTCCTAGTGTCAGGTGTAAGAGTTCTCTTGTGTAAGTGCTCCAGTCTCCTAATCTGTTCTAAGAGGTCAGCTATTGCTTGCGCCCTTTCTTTCTTGCGACGGCTACCGTGTGTTATTAGAATGCTACGGGCGTTGAACTTATATCCCTCCCACGCAATCCCTTCTGTCAGGGTTCTGTCGAAATAACAAATAATCGAGCCCTTTAGCTCTTCTAGGACTAGTGGGTCTTCCAGGAGGGAGGCATTGAGTTTCCACTGCCATTGAAAATCTGAGGAGTTTGGGAGTGCTATGGTAATGGAAATCAAGGCATGATCAGAGAAGGTGATGTTATCTATCGTGGCCCTTTGAAGTAGACCGAGGTCTCTGTGTCGTAAGAATAGGTAGTCTAGTCTTGAATAATTGTCGTGTGTTGAGGAGTAGAAGGTAAAGTCCTTGTCCTTGAGCTGTGCTAAGGTCACCGCCAATTATTACCGTTCCCTCAGCAAATTCGTCAATCATGTCAAGGAAGGAGCATACGGCCTGGCCTGTCCTGTATTTGGGAGGTATAATGAAGCAAAAGTGTAGAGGCTCTTTGCTATTGTACCTTTAACCATAATCCCCCGACCAGCCCCATCACTTCGAGAGTCTAGAAATGTCCACTGAAGTGAGTTTGACAAGAGAATAGAGGTGCCTCTGGATCTGGTATCATCAGTATAGCTGTGGTAGGAGTGTGGGAACCAGTTATTCTTAAAATTATATGGTCGTGTTTCAGTAAGGTGTGTTTGTTGAATGAAAGCCACATGCATCTTTCTGCGTTTGAGCAGGTTAAAAAGGATGGACCGTTTTTCGGGACTATGAAGACCTTTTGCATAAAGAGAGCCTATAGTCAAGGTGCATGGGGTTCCCCCCGGTCGAGGCATGCCCGTCATCAGTTATGGGGTAAGGAAGGTAGGGGAGAATGTATGAGGTCAGTAGTTCAGGTGGAGGAGGGGGAAGGATTAGGGTAAAGGGATGTGTCTGGTGTGGGTAATAAGTGGCAGAGGGAAGGAGGTCAAAGGGTAAGTGTAAGTGTGAACAACGGTGGGGTATACCCCTGTATCCCAGGTGTGTACCCAAGGGATCACCTATGAGTGGTGTATGGGAAGCGTAGAAGTACAGTAGCGGAGCTTGTAGACCAGCAGGCAGTAAATTTAAGCGCTGAAACATCTGGATAGATGTGTATTTCGGACTCGTCCCTCGAATGACGCCTTCAGACCAGGCTGCACGAATCACTTTGTCTTTGTCAGTGAAGTAGTGGAGGCGGCAAGTAATCCCTGGGTAGGGAGGGATCTGTGACTGACATCTTTGATACTCTGTGTATCCGGTCCATAGGCAGGTCTGCAGTTGGCGGGCGACCTAGTAGTTTGTTGAAAATGGAAGATACTTTTCCTAGTAGATTGTCATTAGGAAGATTTTCCGGGAGGCCTTTAATACGCACATTATTCCGCCTTCCTCTATTTTCCTGATCGTCTAGGAACAGCGCCAGGTGTTGCATGTGGAGTCTGGAGTTACTAGCTTCTTGTTCAAGAGCAGAAACTGTCAATTAAGGAGGTAGTGGTGCTTTCAGTGTTCTCAGTACGGGTTGTGCCAGCATGTCCAGGTCTTCCCTGATTATCACTAGTGCCTGTTGGTGTGAGGCCTCTACTCTGTGGATCACAGAATCTAAGTCCTGCCTTGTCGGGAGGGCCTGTATAAGCTCTCTGAGCAGCTGGAGTTCAGAATGAATTGTGCCCCTGTGTGTGGTGTTACTTGAGGGTGATAGGCCTCTCTGGGGGCTACTCTGTGGGCTTATCTATTCAGGACTGGAAGCAGGGCCAGGTTCTAAATTTTGTGGGGAGGGTTGACTTTCATATGGAGTCAGGGGGACACTGACCTCCCCTCTCCCAATATCAGTGCCCTGTGGCCAGGTGTTGCTCTGTTTGTGGGCCCCCTCTGGGGTAGGCTGCGGGCCTGTGTCGGTCTGACCTTGTGAGAGGGGTGCCGGCGGCCATTCCGAGGAGCCGGGGTGATTTTCTGCGGCGGGCGCCGCTGTATGTGTGGCACCTCCGGCCGCACCATCCAACATGCGGCTTGTCGCGGGAGCTGGCGCCATTTTGGTCCTGGTCTGGGGCTCCGGTCCGTCTCGTGGCTGGCGCCGGAATCGCTCCAGGCTCGGTGTCGGGGCTGAACTCGGGGTTTCTGCGTCCCTGGTGCGTGCTGTGCTCCTTCCCCTCCTGTGTGGCATCTTGCAGAGCGTGGAACGGCGCTCCGAAGCCAGTAATGGCGCCTGTCAGCGAGGAGCTCCTGAGGTGAGCGTCCTCACTCCGCCATGTCCAAGCCACGCCCCCACTGACATTTTTTAAACACTTATAGACACTGACTAACGCACTCAACCACTGACAAACTGACTGTAACAAACTAACAAATGATACAGCTAACTGACAGTAACAAGAGATTATCGACCTATAGCGACGCTAAATAACTAGTGACGATGCCGCACTGACACTAAGTAACTAACGCTACAAATTGAGGATGCACTGACGCTAAGTAACTAACGTGACAGATTGACAGCGCAATGACACTAAGTAACTAGCGCAACAAATTGACGCACTGACACTTATAGGGGTATTCTCGTCTGGGCATTCACATTCAGTTTCACTAATCTTCCATTTCTAAACATTTCTTCAATTGGATGTTATTTAAAAAAAAATGTTCCTGTGTGAAGATAATTTCTCATAAATGTAGGCATTCTGTCCCTTAGAAACGAGATAGCTTCCTCGGTTACTACCACCTCACATTTTGGCAGCAGTGGCCAGACATGCGCTATTGAGTCAGCGGCTCTAACATTAATTAAATGGGAGTATATCAGGGAGATAATCCCAGCTAGGCCCTGAGATCGGATCACCCCTATCAATGGGTACTTATATATGAAAATCGGGGGCCTGGAAATTGGGCAGCAGATATTTTTAAAATTGGCTAAAAGGTATATCATACTTTCCCCATAGGTCATCAAAAGAGAGCAAGATATAATTTTTATATAGGTCACCCAATGTCCCCATCCCTAGCTTTATGGCCAAGAGTTCCCGATCTCCAATGGAATAATTCCTTTCGGCAGGTGTGAACGTTCTTGAGAAGAGACCGCACATGTAGGTACGACCCTTGGGCCCCTTCTGGGTAAGGACGGCCCCGGCACCAATGGATGAAGCATCAACTTCTAATTGGAAAGGCTTTTCCGTGTCAGGCCTTGTGAGTACAGGTGCAGAGGCAAAAGCAGACTTCAACCTAGTGAAGGCGTCTTCAGCAGCCAGAGGCCATTGTCTCGGATTAGCAGTCTTCTTAGTCAATGCCACAATAGGAGCCACAAGGGAGGAGCAGTGGGGAATAAATTGTCGATAATAATTGGCAAAGCCCAAAAATCTCTGTATGGCACAGGACTGCCGCAATAGAGACAGAGGTGTCCCTGACGTCTTCTGATACGCTCCTGTGGTGACAATTTGGCCCTGTCCACCTCCATAGACTCCTCAGCAGGTGGTACGACTGGAGGCTGGAAAGGTCTTTGGAAAGCTGGAACTAGACGGGGAAGGTGTCGTGGACGGACTGGAAGTTGCTAAAAACGTGACTCTTCGGCACGCTCCCTGAAACACACATCAATCCTGGTGGCAAGGGAGATTAGACTACTCAGGGAAGATGGCCAGAGCATCCTTGACTTGAGAGGATAGGCCCTTCTTGAATGCTGCAGACAAGGCCGCGTCGTTCCAGGAAAGTTCCGACGCTAAGGTACGGAACTGGACCACATATTCTCCCACGGAGGAATTCCCCTGACGCAAATTCAATAAGCCAGACTCAGCAGAGGAGGTCCGAGACGGTTCTTCAAATACGGACCGGAATTCAGATAAGAAGGCTGCCAGAGGGCACAAAGATCCGGCAAGAGCTTGCAGGAAGAGGCAGGCTTATATATAATTAGCTAAATGGCCAGCGCCAATTAATGGCGCACTGGCCCTTAAACCTAGGAGACGGGGACACGCGCGCCGAGCCGTGGGAGCAGCAGAGGACGCCGCGGGAGCCGGGGAAGGTGAGAGAAGCCGGCCACCTGACCCCGGGGAGGCCCGGGTGCACCCGCGATCCGAGACAGGGATTTCGGGAGCACCCGTGACAAATGTATTGTATTGTATCTGTCAGTGTTTATCTGGAAGTTAGCCTATTAAACCTAGTCTTGGATTGGGCTTAATTGGCCACCGATCATGCCAGACAGAGAGGTCTTCATCTGACCTCAGTCATGGAAACCCCCCAAATCTTGTCGGGGGAGGTCGGGGAATTACAAAGGGAACACCCTCTATCTCCTTCCTAGCTTCCACAATAAAATCAATTTTTAAAATTATGCTAATGAGATGGAAGGGTTCTTGATGGTGTCACCAGAGCCCCTCTGAGCTGCAGCTTCACAGGGCGTTACTCTGTCTCCCCTTCCCCCTGACTCCCTCCGCACTTACCTCCTCCCTCTGCCTGATGTAATCAAACTGCAGCAGAGAAAGTTTCATCACCTGGTGGGGGGGAAGGGGAGGAGTGCTGTGCACACTGTAACAGCTTTTAAATCTGCAGCATGTAGAGGCTCTGGTAGAACATGGTCTTTTTCCCGACGATGGCACCTGTGTGTGTTCACTGTACTGTGACCGGTCGCAATATGGGTCTAAGTGGACGTGTATGTGACTACAATTTTGCGGCTCTATGCACATCCCCAGAATATCTGTGTGGGCATATTGTGCTTGATAGTAACTGTGCTTGAATATAGCTACTGAAATTGTCCATTTTAACTGTTTGATTTAGAACAAGCTAAACCTTTTCAAATAGAACCACTTTGAATAAATGAAATTTTCCTCAAAAACAGAAGTTTTTCTTTAATTGGCTAGCAATTCTAAACAATACAGTGTGAGATGCATGACAAAACAGAAGAAATTAGAGAAAGGACAAATACTTTTTCACAGAACTGTATTTTGGATATTTTCCTTTGAAACAGTATATATTGATCTGCCCATATCTTCCTCAGTTCTCTTTGCTTTATAACAGGCTGCCCTTAGGTTGGACTGGAGGATAACATAATAGAATGCTTTGCTTGTAATCTCTATGTTGAACAACCAATTTTTTCATCCAACCAACCAACTAAGTACAGTATTACATTAAAGTAACTTGGTCTGCAAGGCTTTTGCAAAACAAAAAGTGTTACTTGGTTTAAAAGCAAAATTTCATAATACAAGTATTATGTGAGCCCTCCCCAGCCTCTACTGTACTGTGCCTCCCTCTCTTACAAAACTCTATAACACAGTTTTAAAGAGGTAGAAGAAAAAAAGGGGCTAGATAATGTACACATAACATTAAAATATTTTTGGGGTGTGGAACAAATTGTCTGCGTTTCAATGATTTCCTATGGGAAAACTGTACAAGCAACTTGGGAAATTAACTCTGCTTGCAATCCAAGGTTTTCAGTCATTGTGGAACCAATCGTCTGGGTTTTAATGATTTCTTATGGGAAATGCTGCCTGCAGGGGAATCCTCAGAGGAGAATCTTTTGAATAGATGATTCTGGCCATTGGCAGAGAAGGAACCACGTTATTAAGGAAATATCATGAGCTGTCCATAAATGGTGTTTTACATCTCTGAGAGCTTTTCACGCTAGATCACATTTTACGCAAGACGGGATTTGAACTCACAACCTCTACTCCATGCCATGCCTGCTGCCGCTGTCCCAGCTTCCCCAGGTCCATACCTCACCTGGTCCCGTCCTGGTCCCACGCCGGCTTCCTCCGAGGCCCACGCTCCTGATGCTAGGGCGCTTGCGCCCGACTCTCCAGGAATTTAAAGGGCCAGCATCCTCCTTATTGGCGCTGGCATCTGGGCTCTGCCAAGTCATTCTGCTGAAGATAAAGCCCTCCGTATCTCCTGGGCGTTTCCAGACGCCTCCGTGTTTCCTGTGGTGTTCCTATGGTGTTTCTATGTTCCTGTAATCCTGTGGCGGTCCTGGTATCCTGTGGCGGTCCGGTAACCCAGTAGCCATCCGAGGTCCTGCCAGCCATCCAAGGTTCTGCCAGCCATCCGAGATCCTGTCAGCCTGCCTATCCGAGGTCCTGCCAGCCTGCCTACCCGAGGTCCTGCCTTCCTGTGGTCCCCGTGTCCCTACCTTGGCTGCCACCGCGGGTCTAGTCGCACCCGTGGAACGACCTGGTGACTCTCTGCCGCAGCAAGACCATCCCGCTTCGCGGCGGGCTCTGGTGAAGACCAGGGATCACTTAGATTCCGGTCCCGGGTTGAGGCTAGCACTACCATCTCCCATGGTGGCCCAGGGAGTCCACAGACTCTAGTCCCATAGAGACTCTATCCCACGCTCCACTGCATGACACATATAGTGCTCTTATCCATTAGACCAGTGGTTCTCAACCTTTGTAATGCTGTGACCCCGCAATACAGTTACTCATGTTGCGGTGACCCCAAACCATGCGATTTGCAGTAAAAATGCAATAAAATCGTGGCTACAAAGGCTTTTGGCGACCCCTGTGTTTTGGTCGTTCGACCCCTGCTGGGGTCACGACCCACAGGTTGAGAACCACTGCACTAGACTATGGACTTACTGGCTGTCAGTTGGAGTATTTCATCTAACTAAGAGCTTCAGTAGAGCTGCCATAGAGTTACAGTGTTACACAAGCTTAAAGGGGTATTCCGGGAATATGAACGTCTGACACAAAAACCCATGATGATATAAATAAATGAATACAACAATACTCAATGTCATTAGTCACAAAACGGAGCTAAAATAATATGCGTTACCTCCCTCGGGAATAGTGAATACCATTTTTATACAGGTAACTGCACAAAACAAGCCTTCATGTGCACACTTTAGAAGTGCTGTGGGTGTGGGTGGCAGTGTAGTGGTGGATTAAACCGGAGACACTGTAAAAGGTCCTGGGGATACTAGACACAGGCTGATGTTGCTGCTCTATCGGAAGTTATGTTCTTCCTTGTGAGTCACATGTGTGTATAAAGAGGGGCCCTGGGTGTCCCGGCATGTTTGCAGCTACTTCTGACTGTATCCCAGGTTGACATTGTGACCCGGTGACTGGAATCTGAGGGCTGTGCTCTGGCCGTAAATCATGCAGGCCCACGAATGGCCCACTTGAATAAGCTCCCTGAGGTTGCCCTTTACATGAACATGTGCAGCCCATGTGTTTGCACCGTGGACAGCCTGGGGGTTCGGGCAGAGGACAGTGTCCTGTCCTATACAGGCTGGACAGCAGCACCGCCACAAAGTCCTTGCATTCTATTTCTGTATAATGCAGGGACCCCCATTCTCTGCACGGTGTACAGGCCGTGGGATTGGCCCTTTTCCATGGACTGCGCACATGTTTGTGTAAAGGCAGCCGAAAAAAATGTAGAAAATTCTTGTATGTGTGAAGTGACATTAGAAGAACATCCATCAAAGGGTTTCTTTAAAGAAATGGTAAGAAATAATAAGTTTCTTTGTAGTCCCTCTGGGTAGAGGCAGACATGTCCTGGTATTTGGGGTCTGTTGCATATTATACAATGTCTTTCATTGTTCTCCTCCCTGCAGGGTGCCACTATAGACGTGTTCCGGGATGTCACATTCTACATCTACTTTGTGTTGGTGTTGGTGGAGTTGGTATTGGCTGCATTTCCTGATCAGCCTCCTCTCTTCTCCGAAAGAGTCAATGATCCTGTAAGTTACATTTTTCATGATCCGACTACTTCATGTAACTTTGTAATATGTAAATCTTTTTTTTTTTTTTTGTTAAAAAGGCAAAGAAGTTCAGGTCATTAGGCCGTGGGCCTAGGACTCATTGCTGTAATAACCTGTAAAAATGCTTTTATTCTAACGATTTGTGCATGGCCAACTATGTACCTAAGCCTATACACAAATCCACTTTCACATGGCTGTATTCTGCTCCATATTTTGTATCAGTATTTTAAAGCCGGATCAACAATGAGTTTAAAATGCAGAATATATGCAGTCTCTCCATCCTGTCCTTTTTGTAGAGTTGACAGTTGGTACAACCCCTTTAAGCCAAAAACAAAGTTACCCATATGGTTACTGCTGGGACAACTTGGGGTTCAATTTTAGACCCTCTAATCGGAGCCTTTTGAAGGGGCTGGGTCAGTTATCCAATAACACAGTGGTGGCGAACCTATGGCACGGGTGCCAGAGGCGGCACTCTGAGCCCTTTCTGTTGGCACTTGGGCCATCATCCCACCACATCAAACAGGACTCAAAGAATATTTCTGCAGTTCCAAGCAACTTAAAAGATGCTGCTTTCAGTCCTTTTTGATACTTACTTAGTTACTAGGGACTGTAGAAAGAGGGAGAATGAATAGACAGGGCTGAATTATCATTGGAGGACCTCCTGCTGGCCCCATGATTCTCTGTGCACAGAGGGACACCTCGCAATAAATAAGGGGGGTTTGAGTCGCAGTTTGGACACTCAATTGCTAAAAGGTTCGCCATCACTGCAATAACTTATGCAGATGATGAAGGTAGTATTACATAGGAACCATTGAGACCCCTTTAATTTTCCAGTCCACTGTGGTGGTGCTTTACACGTTAGATTGATGCTGAGAAGGCAATGCACAATCCCCCTTTACTCCACCTGTCTTACTACAGTATGCATTGCTGCATCTTAAAGGGAACCTGTCATCAGAGCCCCATTTTCTAGCTCCCCCATAGTGAATAGTGTACACGTTGCCAAAGAGTTCTTGTAGTAAAACTGGCTTTTTCTGGAAAAAAGAGAAGTTGGATGAAAGTTTACATTTCTGTATGCAGTGTTGTGGGGACACTGCTCCATCATGCATCGATTTCAAATAATAAAAAAGCTTCCCATGTCTCTCAAATCGCACCCCCCTCTCAGGACATCAAACATGTCTGCCCCACTCCCAGGGGACTAGGGACACAGCTCTGCATACAGAAAAGTAAACTTTGATCTAGTTACTAGGGAATGTAGAAAGAGGGAGAATGAATAGACAGGGCTGAATTATCATTGGAGGACCTCCTGCTGGCCCCATGATTCTCTGTGTACAGAGGAACACTGGAAAGAAGCTAAACTGATGCAAATTTTCCATCTTTCTACTATGCTGCTGTCCACAGGAGGCCAATCTGATTGAAAGTTGTTGAAGAATAGGGAGCAATAACTTACTGCTTTAATTTTTGGTTGGCACCTCGCAATAAAAAAGGGGGGGTTTGAGTCGCAGTTTGGGCACTCAATCGCTAAAAGGTTCGCCATCACTGCAATAACATATGCATATGATGAAGGTAGTATTACATAGGAACCATTGAGACCCCTTTAATTTTCCAGTCCACTGTGGTGGTGCTTTACACGTTAGATTGATGCTGAGAAGGCAATGCACAATCCCCCTTTACTCCACCTGTCTTACTACAGTATGCATTGCTGCATCTTAAAGGGAACCTGTCATCAGAGCCCCATTTTCTAGCTCCCCCATAGTGAATAGTGTACACATTGCCAAAGAGTTCTTGTAGTAAAACTGGCTTTTTCTGGAAAAAAGAGAAGTTGGATGAAAGTTTATATTTCTGTATGCAGCGTTGTGGGGACACTGCTCCATCATGCATCGATTTCAAATAATAAAAAAACTTCCCATGTCTCCCAAATCGTTACCCCGTCAGGATATCAAACATGTCTGCCCCACTCCCATGGGACTAGGGACACAGCTCTGCATACAGAAAAGTAAACTTTGATCTAAAAAAAATGTTCCTGTGTGAAGATAATTTCTCATAAATGTAGGCATTCTGTCCCTTAGAAACGAGATAGCTTCCTCGGTTACTACCACCTCACATTTTGGCAGCAGTGGCCAGACATGCGCTATTGAGTCCTGCCTGACTACGTGGCTTCAGCATTCATTACCACAGGACGGCTGTGGGACCTGCAGTAACTCCCGGACATTTCATATACAAAAACTTTTTGTTTCTTTGTGCAATCCCTTCAGCAGAGGTGGCCGTATCCGGGGACGCTATCTCGTTTCTAAGGGACAACATGGCTACATTTATGAGAAATTATCTTCACAAAGGAACATTTTTTTTAATAACATCCAATTGAAGAAATGTTTATATATGGCAGATTTATCAAACTGAATGTGAATGCCCAGACGAGAATACCCCTTTAAGTTACTAGCACGATGAATTGACAACGCACTGAAACTAAGTAACTAACACAACAAATTGAAGATAATGCACCTTAGCTACCTTTTTTAGTTTAGATTTTGAAAAAAAAAAAAGGAAGAGAACTCTCCCTTATGGAGGTGCTAGGGACACAAAGAGGGGTGATCAGGGGTTTATAAGGTGCTTTTTCACCTGAGGGGCAGACAGTACACTATCAGGCACCGATCTCTCCATTTTCTGCTCTGACAGATGGGTCTGTGTAGAACAACTTGTTACAGTGATCGTCGGCGGTGGACTGCTGCTACTGGTCCATTGCCAGTGACTGGAGAGTGTAGGCTCCCGGACACTGTCTGTACTGGCTCTGATGCTGCGACTAGCGGTTCTGTATAGAAACAGCTGTCACAGCGATCGCAGACAATGGACCAATAGAAGCGAGCGGTCCATTGTCTGCAAGCGGGGAATGTCAGCTATCTGTCCCAGCTGACCTCCCCCTCCCGGTCACTGTTAGTGCTTACAGTGTGCTCCAAGAGAGGGGACGTTATAGTGCGCCATGGTGAGCTATATAAGCACTCAATATGACAGATTATAACATCCAGGAGCGCGTAGGGGTTAAAGCATGTCAACTAATTCCAATTTACATGTTAAAATAAGGTCTAAGAAAAATATCCTTCCTATGCACCTGCCTGAACCAGGTGCAGACCAGTTGCAAAAGTAAGCAAGAAAAGTGATACATAAGTGAAAAGTTGCTTGGAACATCTGGAAAATAAAGATATATAAAACACACTGCCAAAAGTGTAGGCAAAGTTATACTTGAGAAACGATGGCAAAACACACACACACAAAGAAAATAAACATACATGCCCCCCATTGAATGCCATAAAAACAGAGCCCACAAGCAAATGTGTTTTTTTTGTCAATTTCACCACATTTGGAATTTTTTTCAGCTTATCAGTACATGTCATTAATATAATAAAATATTAAATACTGTCAATAAGAAGTACAATTTGCTATGCAGAAACAAGCCCTCATACAGATCGGTACTTGTAAAAATATAAAAAGCTATCGAGTTTTGAATCTGCAGAATGAAAAATGAAAACGAAAAAGGGCTGAGAGCATGAAGGGGTTAATCATAGCTGATGGGTGGGGCATCTCATTATAATTATATTTCAGTTTTATCTTTTTGGGTTACAGAGATGAGTCTATAAGTTTTCAGGACTTGAAATGTATTTTATGCCATTTTTGTTACATAAAAATAATTATTCTATTGAGTCACTGGAAGAACTGCCACCTCCAGCTGTGACCCTCCACTGATGTACCCACTGTTAGGAATTGTGAAATATGGGGCAAATGCAGCATAAATCACACATGAAAGTCTCTGATGTTTTTGCGATGTTATTTGTAAATTTGTAAATAGATTTATCCCAAAAACTGATCTAATAATCAATAAAATTTCTGCCCATCAACCAAACAAGGAATGGAGTGAGATTTATGGGTTACAGTACTGTACCTGAGATTTATCAAGTGTCTGAGAGCAAAACTGTTACTCGGAGCTCGGCTTTCATTTTTCCTTAGCAGTCAATAAAATGAAAGGCGATCTCTGATTAGTTGCCATGTTCAACTAGAACACTTTTACTGTCAGACACTGTCGATAATGTAACTCAGTATACGTAATGCCATGTAGTTATCTATATTTATAGATATGGATGAATTCTGGTGGACATGTCTTCCAATGCTATACAAAAGCTCTCAATTTATTTGGGTTGTGAACTTATTTTAGCATTTCTTCATTTTGTTAAATTGCTAAAGATTTTTTTCTGTTGGGACATTATGAAAATATCTAAATATCTATTGGTTCGCTGTCTCCCAATAAGGTTATATCCGATGAAGATGATGTAATAATTTGCACAGAAGATAAGCTAGTGTCTCCAAAGAAGGCTAACAGAGCAAGGCAAACAGACAACCTGCAAGCATCTGGTAATCAAACAACCATGTTCATCTTTCTGAGATGTAACTATTGCTGTGAACCCCAACTACACATACATAGATGTATTGGAATCATAATTTAAGGTGTAACTAAACTTTTAATAAAATTGAATAAATCAATAGAGCAGATGGTAATATTACCCTCTTAATGCATTATGATCTACATATATACCGTATATACTCGTGTATAAGCCGAGTTTTTCAGCACAAATAAATGTGCTGAAAATCTTCAACTCGGCTTATACACGAGTCAATAGGCAGCCCAGCACTTTAAAAAAAACCAAACTTATATACTCCCGATACACAGCGCTGCTCACCTGAGGTCCGCACAGGTCCTCTTCTGTCTTCTATCTTCCTCTGTCTTCCGCAGGGCGCCGCCATGTTCTTCTCTGGCCGTCGCATAGTATGAGGTCAGCAGCCGGGCGGGAAGAACATGGCGGCGCCCTGAGGAAGACAGAGGAAGATAGAAGACAGAAGATGACCCGCGCGGACATCGGGGGAGCAGCGCGGACATCGGGGGAGCAGCGCTGTGTATTGGGGCCACCGGAGGGTGAGTATATAAGTTTATTTTTTTTTGTTAGTGCTAGGCAGGCTGTATACTTAAGGGGACAGGCTGGGCAGGCTGTATACTTAAGAGGGGAGGCTGTATACTTAAAGGGGAAGGCTGGGCAGGCTGTATACTACTGGGGGCAGGCTGTATGCTTAAGGGGGCAGGCTGGGCTGGCTGTATACTTAAGGGGCAGGCTGGGCTGGCTGTATACTTAAGGGGGCAGGCTGGGCTGGCTGTATACTTAAGGGGGCAGGCTAGGCTGACTGTATACTTAAGGGGGCAGACTGGGCAGGCTGTATACTACTGGGGGAAGGCTGGGCAGGCTGTATACTTAAGGGGGCAGGATGGCTGTGACCAATGCATTTCCCCCCCTCGGCTTATACTCGTGTCAATAGGTTTTCCCAGTTTTTAGTGGTAAAATTAGGGGTCTCGGCTTATACTCGGGTCGGCTTATACTCGAGTATATACGGTATGTCATAATGCCATAAAGGATGTATGGAGAGGGCTCATGGATTTAGCCCTCTGCATATATGGTGGGTGCATTATGCAGCCAACACCCACCTCTGCCACCCGCTATCAGTGCCGACAACGATTGCAGGTGTAAACCAGCGGTGTGATGTATGTGGGAAAAGGTGATCCATTGCCATGGCAGCCTGGTTTGTGTATGAGACTCCAAGGTCTGTCGTTTGGCAGGATCTATAACAGCTATCAGGTTAAAGTACCCTTTGGGGGGGTCTAAAAAGGAGTAAAAATAAAAATGAAAGAAAAAAATTCCAATTACCGTATATACTTGTGTATAAGCTGTGCTGAAAAACCTCACCTCGCTTATACACAAGTCAATTAAAAAAGAGAAAACTTTTATACTCAATCTCCGGCGCCCCGATGCTTGGCGCGACTCCCGATCCTCGGCGCGGCTCCTCTTTGGTCTTCTCTGTGCTGTATTAGCAGGCAGACACGCGATCTGCCAGCCAGCGCACACTATGAGCGCGGCGGAGTTGCCGCTGATGACGTCATATTGTGCGCCAGCTGGCAAATCGTGTGGATGCGTCTCTGCCGGCAAATCAGCGGAGAGAAGACCAAAGATGAGCCACCTGGAGCCACGACAGGCATCGGGGCGCCAAAGGGAGAGTATGTAAGTTTTTTTTTTTTTTTATGTGCTTGGCAAACTGTAAGCTGGCTTACTGTATACTACATGGGGCTGGCTGGCGGTATACTAAATGGGGCTGGCTGTATAATACATGGGGGCTTGCTGGCTGTATACTCCTGGGGGCTGGCTATATACTACTGGGGGCTGGCTATACACTACTGGGCGCTGGCTGGCTATATATTACTGGGGGCCGGCTATATACTACTAGGGGCTGGCTGGCTGTATACTTGTAAGGGCAGGACACAAACAAGGACAGTGATCCCTGGCACTGAGACCCCCAGTCTGTCTTTACCTACTTATTGGGTCCCCCCTAAACGGAGGCCAATAACTGGGCGGCGTTCCCTCCCTGGGTAAGGTGTGAACGCGTAACAATACAGATAAACAAACACAATAAGGCAAGTTATACAATCCGATTCAGCAACATCGGGAAATACAGTAACCAAATAACAATCCAAATAGAGTAGTCGAGACACAGGCAAGAGATCAGAGACCAGAACTAGAGAATGCAAGAGAAGCCCAGCAAGTGAACACGGCAAGATAGCAGTTTGACCAGCAAGGAGTCAAAGCTAAACTGGACACTTATAGGGAACCTAGGCCCTGCCACAGATGGAAGGAGCAAGCAATTACAGATCCACAGTGTTAACTCATGCAAGACAGAATCAGTGAGGGGAGTGGCAGACATCAGGTCAGATAGAACCTAGTTCAGACTGCAGGATGACGTAAAACTCAGTGTCTCCTAATCCTACCAGCACGGATAGAGGAGACAGCAGGCGCAGACGTTACAATACTACTGTGGGGTGGCTATATACTGAAGGGGCTGGCAGGCTATATGCTAGAGGGTGCTGACTGGCTATATACTACTGGGGGCTGGGTATATACTACAGGGGCTGGCTGGCTATATACTGGGAGACCAACTCATTTCCCACCCTCGGCCTATACTCAAGTCAATAGGTTTTCCCAGTTTTTGGTGGTAAAATTGGGGGTCTCGGCTTATACTCGAGTATATATGGTACCCCCTAGTGTGATATAAAAACCAACAAATAAAATCATAAAACCTCAGTTTATCAAATAAAAGTAGTTATTCCAAGCAGTGAACCCCGTAAGGGAAAATACCGCCCAATTGTCCGAAATAGCACTTTTTTGTAACATAGAAAAGTTTTAATAAAAAGTCATCAAAAGTTTGCACTGTCCGCAAAATGGAAGCAAAGTTATTGGTGTTGCACAAAGTTATTGGTGTTACAGCTCTGCACAAAAAAAAAATAAAAAGTTATGGATTTTTAAAGATGAAAGAGTCAAAAAAGGAAATGCTATAAAAGAAGGTGGCTTTATTTAATTTAAATTTTTTTTAAAAAATCACTCCTACTTCAATGCTACAGTATTGCAATATATGATAGATTTGCTGATGATCTTTTACAACAGATCTACAGAAATGATAAGGCCTGCAGTATGATGTAGACACCAGGATGTCATTGTAGCACTTTAACAGGTAAACACCAGCTCAACTCCGTTTTATTATATATCCCGTGCAATAAATTACAACCAATTATCATTCATGAATGAGAACTCATTCATGTAAAGCAAGTATAATTGAATTTTAAAACCTCAAACACAAAATAACATGCTACTGTTAAAGTATTATCAGGGTTAAGACAAATTAAACATTGTTAAGCCAGAGAGATGTTTCTTGAGCAATAATTACAGTATAAAAACTTACCTTTAGAAGTAGAAGTGGGAGACACATGAAGCCAAGGGGGTTGTAGTGGGGAACTTGCATATTAGAGGAAATCTCTAAGTGTCGAGGAGAGATCTCAAGCGCCATAACAGGGGAATTACACCATTTTTTCCATACCATGTAAAATTTAGCCAGTGTTTTCTATGTTTGTAGCCCCGTTTTTCTTATGGTATGACAGAATTGACTAGTCCCTTCCCCATACTGCTACAGTACCAGGGGGTCTTGGGTCTATCCAACGTAACACAATAGTCTTCCTAGATAGAAACAGACTCTCTCTAAGGAATATCCTGTCATGGTGTGTCTGGACCTTTTCATCTACTAAGGTTTCTGTAGCACCAATGACAAAAGAGAGGGAACCTCTTTTAAAAATTTCAGGAGGACCGGGCTTTCCCATATCATATGGTGGAAATCATCAGGAAAATAATAACACCTATCACACTCTGGAGAGGCTATGCGCTTCATCCTAAATAAACAAATGGGTAAAGTAACTTTTGTGGATGATATGCAGTTGTCATATTATTATTTACAGCGTGGGACACAGAAAGATGAAATTACACAACACAACTCAATCAGCATATCTGCATTAAGGTGTGGCATTAGGGATTTCCGTCTCTCAACTGCTGGTAATGGGACAGAAGCGGCTCTAACATTAATTAAATGGGAGTATATCAGGGAGATAATCCAAGCTAGGCCCTGAGATCGGATCACCCCTATCAATGGGTACTTATATATGAATATCGGGGGCCTGTAATTGGGCTGACAGGGCATTTCAGAGTTGCAGATATTTTTAAAATTGGCTATAAGGTATATCATACTTTCCCCATAGGTCATCAAATGAGAGCAAGATATAATTTTTATATAGGTCACCCAATGTCCCCATCCCCAACTCTGACCAGAGCTGACCATCAAGTAGACTGTGTAGATGTGGGGGAATAGTATTGCTCCAAAGAGGAGTTTGCTTAATGGTGCCCTTAGCTGATGTGACAACTTTGGCAGACCTCCATATTCTACCTGCTGTGTGATGGAATTTGAAGCAGCTTCCCATCAAATAGGCTGAAGCTTTCCAGCACCAGCCATAGAGAATTGAGGCCAAGATGATTTTTTTCGTTTTTTCATTCTCAAATTCCAGAAAAGACAGAACTTTTTAATTTTAGCCGGCATGGGCATATCAGGGCTTGTTTTTACAGTAAGATTTGTATTTTCCAATGGGTTAATTTTTATGGCAAAAATTTCCTTCAGCAGAACAGTACAAAACAACTTTTTTGCTTGTTTTTTAGTTAAATCTTTTACATAGTTCACTGTACAGTATAGTTAACATGATAAAATAATTTTGTAGGTTAGTACAATTAAGGAGACACCGAAAATGTCCAAATTTTCTTATGTTTTAATACCTTAGCAAATAAACCACTTTTTAAAGGAAACCACATTTTCCCATGTGTGGTTATATTTTGAGAGCTATGACATCTTTATACCTCAATCAAGGGAAGATAATTAGGTTTTGTTTAAAGGTAACGGTTAGATTGGTACTATTGTAGGGTACGTCTGACATTTTGATGTCTTATATTACATATTTTTGGGAGATGGGAAGCCCTAAAATTGCAATTTTTAATTTGTTTTTTATTTTTACACCCTTCACAATATGCGTAGAATAATGTAATATCTGCTTGTCCAAGGTTGCTAAGGATACGACAATATAAATTTTGTGTGTAGGTAGGCAAATCGCAGAATAGCTTTCTCTCAGGCTGTGAGGCACAAAGATCCGGCAAGGGCTTGCAGGAAGAGGCAGGCTTATATATATAGTTAGCTAAATGGCCAGCGCCAATTAATGGCGCACTGGCCCTTTAAATCTTAGCGAGCCAGCGCGCGCGCCCTAGGAGACGGGGACGCGCGCGCCGAGCCGCGGGAGCAGCAGAGGGCGCCGCGGGAGCCGGGGAAGGTGAGAGAAGCCAGACCCCGGGGAGGCACGGGTGCACCCGCGAGTTTGGTTGACTCTCTCTACCTGTCCATTAGACTGCGGATGGTATGCAGAAGAGAAGTCCAGTTTCACCTTTAGCGGATTACACAGAGATCGCCAGAAGCGAGAGACAAACTGAACCCCTCGATCCGAAACAATGTGCAACGGAAGTCCATGCAGCCGAAAGATGTGCATGAAGAATAGGCTGGCGAGGCGCGGAGCAGACGGCAGACCAGGCAATGGAACAAAATTGGACATTTTTGAGAACCGGTCGGTTACCACCCAGATGACAGTATTCATTGGCAACGGCATCAGGAGACCAGCAGGTTTGAGGCGTGATGGTTTGTTACAAGCACAGGAAATGCAGGAGCCCACGAAATCTCGCACATCTTTGGCCAGGTCTGGCCACCAATGGTAACGGGAGATGAGGGCTATTGAACGCTGTACTCCAGGGTTTCCAGCCACACGAGAGCAATGTCCCCAAGTCAGAATTCTCCTACATAGGGCAGGTCGAACATATGTCTTGCCTGGTGGCAGCTGCCGGAGGTCTACTGGAGCAGCAAGAAGCAGCTGTTCCGGAGGTACAATATGACTAGGAGCAGGATCTTCACCAACCACATCTGAAGCACGAGAAAGAGCATCGGCTTTAATGTTCTTCTCTGCAGGGCCGAAATGTATGAGAAAATCAAATCGGGAGAAGAAAAGAGACCAACGAGCCTGACGAGGATTTAGACGCTGAGCAGTCTGGAGATACAGGAAATTCTTGTGGTCGGTATAAATATGAACCAGGTGACGAGCTCCTTCCAGAAGATATTCCTCCAAAGCTAGCTTTATGGCCAAGAGTTCCCGATCTCCAATGGAATAATTCCTTTTGGCAGGTGTGAACGTCCTTGAGAAGAGACCGCACATGTAGGTACGACCCTTGGGCCCCTTCTGGGTAAGGACGGCCCCGGCACCAATGGATGAAGCATCAACTTCTAATTGGAAAGGCTTTTCCGTGTCAGGCCTTGTGAGTACAGGTGCAGAGGCAAAAGCAGACTTCAACCTAGTGAAGGCGTCTTCAGCAGCCAGAGGCCATTGTCTCGGATTAGCAGTCTTCTTAGTCAATGCCACAATAGGAGCCACAAGGGAGGAGCAGTGGGGAATAAATTGTCGATAATAATTGGCAAAGCCCAAAAATCTCTGTATGGCATGTAATCCCACTGGGTGAGGCCACAGAAGTACTGCTTTCAACTTGGAAGGATCCATCTGAAGGCCTTTATCAGATCAGAATGACAATCGCGCAGAAACGGAAGACTACTCTGTGAAATAAGCATTTTCTCAAGTTTGGCATATAAACGGTGGACCTAAAAGCGCCTGAGGCCCTGTCGGACATGGATTCTGGTGAGACTGAAGATCTGGGAAAACCCAATTCTCCAGGTAGACTTGCACAAGAATAGAGTAACTCTCTGAAGATGTCCTTAACAATTCTTGAAAAACAGCTGGAGCATTGCGGAGCTTGGTGAACCTTGGCACCCCGTAGTCGGTCAAAGAGTTCGGTGATGAGAGGTAACGGGTAGCACAGGCAGTTTTTCACCAACGTGACTTTATTGGATCGCGGTAATCTATAGCACGGACGAAGGGGAGCCATCCTTCTTGGATACACAGAAGAAGCCAGCACCACGGGAGAAGAAACTTCCGGCTGGAAATCTTTTTGGGCAAATTCTCCTTAAATGTAAGGCAGACATGCCTTCTGTCTCAGCACCGACAACGGGTATAACTCGTCCTCGTGAGGAGAGAATACCGGGTCACAGGTCCATGGGACAGTCCTAGGGGGCGTGTGGAGGGGCAGACCTCCGCTTGTTTTTTCAGAAAAAACATCGGTGTGTCCTCGGTATCATGCTGGAAGATTCTCATAGCTTCCTCCGTCTTCCAATTAAGGAACGGGTGCTGTGGCACAATGCAGCATCCATGAAATTCCGCAGGGGAGGGCCGGAGTCTATAAAGCTGAGACCGCTGGTCTGGTTACTGGAGCCAACGCTAGAAGCAACTGGAACAACAAGCGTGAGAAGCACTGTTTACCCTGGTACGCTTCTCCACACCCTATGTGCTGGCGGTTCCGTATGTTTAGGTCGGATAGGAACCATACGCAGAAATGCTCGGACTGCCGCAAATAGAGACAAGGGTCCCTGACGTCCTTCGATACGCTCCTGTGGTGACAATTTTGGCCCTGTCCACCTCCATAGACTCCTCAGCCTGGTCGACTGGGAGGCTGGAAAGGTCTTTGAAAGCTGGAACTAGACGGGGAAGTGTCCGTGGACGGACTGGAAGTTGCTAAAAACGTGACTCTTCCGGCACGCTCCCTGAAACACACAAATCAATCCTGGTGGCACGGGGAGATTGAACTCCTCAGGGAAGATGGCCAGAGCACCTTGACTTGAGAGGAAGGCCCTTCTTGAATTCTGCAGACAAGGCCGCGTCGTTCTCAGGAAAGGTTCCGACGCTAAGGAGGCGGACTGGACCACATATTCTCCCACGGAGGATTCCCCATGGGGGGGGGGGGCCCTGACGGCAAATTCAAATAGCCAGACTCAGCAGGGATCCGAGAACGGTTCTTCAAATACGGACCGGAAAATTCAGATAATAAGGCTGCCATAGATGCTGTAACTGGTTCGTTCTATCCCAGATAGGAGTAGTCTCAGGCCAGGGCTTTCCCGGAAGAAAGGTGATATAAATTCACCTTGGATCGCTCCGAAAGAATTGAGTCGGCATAAGTTCTGGTGCAGACAGCTGAGAAATACAGCTCTGCAGGCATCTTGGGATCGCCATCGAACTTAGTGGGATGGACAACGCGCATTCTAGGTTCAACGGCAGGCAGATAGTCGGTAGCGGAGTCGTTGAAGGCAGCCTCAGGAACCTGTTGCTGTTGGCTGGGTTGGCTAACAGTTGTTGCAAGTCATTGCTGTGACCGTGCCTCCCAGCTGATTCACCTGTGGTTCAGCAAATCTGCCTGGACCTGGTGGATCACAATAGTAGGCGAGGTCTGGCTTGCTAGGAGATGGAACCTCGGCGGGATCGCATGCCGATCTTACTGTCAGCTTGCAGGTGTGGGATCCTCTGGCCAACTGTCATGAAGACTTGACACAAGCCACTACCTGGGTCGGAGTACTAAGGGTACCCGTGTCTCACCAGAGCCCTCCGCAAGGCGGTTAGACAGAGCTGCGGCGTGGTACCACCAATGTCGTTCCTCCGGTGTGACTTGTCTGCAGTGGCGGCAAGGTAGAAGTACAGAGACGCGACAATCTCGTGGTCTGAAGTCCAGGCACAAGTCGGGCATGGGCAGAGGTTGCAATTGTCGCAGAGTTCCCCGTCGCAGAGTCAGGCAACAGGAGGTTCAGAGGAGTGGTTACGGGAACACAGCAACAGCACAGACGCAGTCACGAGGAAACACTGGTACAAAACAGAGGAGCTCAAGTACACAGGTCGGAGGAGTCGTGTCACACAGACAACGAGAGAGGTCAGGTACACTGAACACGGAGGAGGTCAGGTACACAGGAGCCCAAGGAACGCAGAAGAACATGAATGCAGAATACACCGACTGCAGGAACGCAGGTCAAATCGCAGAATAGCTTCTCTCAGGCTGTGGGCCCAAAGATCCGGCAAGGGCTTGCAGGAAGAGGCAGGCTTATATATATAGTTAAGCTAAATGGCCAGCGCCATTAATGGCGCAACGGGCCTCTTAAACTGCGGCCACGCGCAGAACGGGACGCGCTACCCCCACGCCCCCGAAGCCGTGGAGCAGCAAGGGACGCCGCGGGAGCCGGGAAGTGAGAGAAGTGCCGGCCACCTACCCCGGGTAGGCCCTGGTGGCATCCCCGATCCGAACAGGGATTTTCGGTAGCACCCGTGACAAATGTATTGTATTGATCTGTCAGTGTTTATCTGGAAGTTAGCCCTATTTAAACCCTAGTCTTGGATTGGGCTTAATTGGCCACCGATCATGCGACAGAGAGGTTTCATCTGAACCTCAGTCATGGAACCCCCCAAATCTTGTCGGTGGAGGTCCGGGGAATACAAGGGAACCCCTCTATCTCCTTCCTAGCTTCCACAATCGTGCTTGATTGCGGCAGTCGGGGTTAAAACCTGTCCGGTCAAGGAAAGACCTCCCTTATAGCCTGTCTCGGCTACAGTTCCACTGTCCAGTTCCTTGCTGCATATTGCAACGGCCCGCTAATTTGGACAATCTATTTTGTCCCTGTATCATCAAGAGTTGAAGAAACTGATGCCTTTGATTTGTGTTTTTGTCATAAAACAATGTCAGTGGCTTCTGACAAAATAACACTGGTGGCAGGTCGCATATGTAATAACTTTCAGCGTTACTCTGACACATAATACGCTGATAACCATATATTGTCAAGTGTATGCGAGCTGTATTGAAGCTATCCGCATCTTTCATTTAATTTGATAAAAAAATCTAGTAAAATAACCTCATAATTGGGATTTCTTCTGCATTTGTGATCTATAGAGAGAATTATTTACTCAGACTGTTAGTAAATGCTGTAACCACCAAATACAATAAAAATCTGGGTATCCTAACATACCCGGGGGGTCTCGTGGCGCCGCACATTTTCACGCGCGATACATGAAGATCTCAGTCTTGATTTATTTCGTCAGGAGCTGCGCATCGACTGTGCCGGCGCGAACAGTCCCGCCCCCACGCGGGCCACTCCCGCCACGCCCCGCCTTCATGCAACATTGGTGTGAATGAGTGGATTGGGGCAAATAATTGCAATTGCTGCAATAAACATTTAAGTTAGCCTGATGTGGCACAGAGGCCCGGATAAATTTGGCCCCACTATGTTTTTGTAAAATAATAACATTTTATAACAAGTGTGAAAAGTTGCTCATTCCCCTTATAATACCAATAAAAATAATCTAATAACACCACAAAACACCTTCACTAGGCGTCAGTCGTGTAAGTTTAAACTATAACCTTTGTTTTATTTCTGTTTTTTTACTCTTCATAGACATGTTAGCTCATGTATTGTGTGGTGGGACAAATTGGGTACTTATCAGTGGCACTATTTCATATTCCGTTGCATGGAGAAGAAATTGATGTAAAAGGCAATGTTCCATTGGCCTCCTTTTTGGCAGACCCAAGCATCTGCAATGCATTACAAGTGATCCAGTACACCGCAAGCCCCCAGGCCAGGAACCCATGGGTGGTTTGGCTATCTATAGTATAGCCACATAGTAAATTAAAGCCACTTCATTAGCAACATAAGTGGATAGGATTATAAATCCCCCCCAAATTGTATTTAACATCGTGCAATGTTTCTTCCACACACATTATATTGTTTCTTCACATGCTATTTTGGTGCGCAACCGGTCCGCGCGTATCTCCGACAAAGCATGTGCCGAACATCTGTACTCTATTCTGCACTGTGTTCTGGCACTGTGTTTTCTCTCTTAATGAAAAAATCCTGGGTCCTGTTTTCACTGTGTTCACTGTTTATTCATTCTTCCACTGTTCTTCACATCTGCTCACTTTGTCGGGAGATAATATACACGGGAACGTGGAAGAATATATCGCAGATTTTTGCAACTTATCGAATACATTATTTTTTTCAATTATAACCAATTTTTTAAATCCTCAAACATGGTCCCTTTGAAAAATGCTTTGAGTCTCCCATTGACTCGCGCGTGAAAAATGCGCCGAAAAGCAAAAAACCCATAACAACACCGCTTGAAAACGCTAAATGCTAATTACTCAAGGAAAAAATGAACAAAACGCAGCCAAACGTAGTTTTCACGCATTGCACCCTGACTGAAACGGCAACTCTAGTGGGAGGGGCCTTACGGTAACAACAATTATCTTTTTTAGGTGTGAAAGCCTCTTTGTAATTCTCTTGATAAATTTGTTCAGGTCACCCAACACTCACTTACTGGGGAAGACTTGTCTGCAGAGAAGACTTTTAAAAATCCTGGAGGTCAGTGCATTGTCAGTTACTGTGGCATATACATTGTTATTAAGGACTGCTGCATTTTTATTTTTTATCATTTGCCCTAAGTTTATCTCCCCCTATTTCCAAAGAAAAAGCAGAGCATGACACAATTCATTGAGGACACCAAATTCCGTTCTTGGTTGTTTACATAGCAATTGCTGGATGTTCTCTACAAAAAGCTGAAAAGGCTGGTGTTACACATGACTACTTGTCAAAACATTTCTAATACAAGGAAAAAGTACAAAATGAGTAAATGAGAAAGTTAGCCTTTTCTATTTACTGGTCTGAGTGTTTGCTTTAATCTTACTGAAACTCTAAAAATTGAAAATATGTTTCAATTTATAGATCAAGAAGTAAAACTGGGAAGGAAAAAAAAAGAAGACTGTGTAGTGAAAATGTGATAATTCGTTCATTGGATCTTCAGGAAACCTCCTACATTTATTCGAATACGCACAGTGCGACACGATATAAGTTCCTGATGAGAGGTAGTTTTACTATGCTTACTCTTATATATATTTTTGGGTACATGTTCTTTCTGTATTCTGAAAGTTTTTTTCTTTCATTTTTGCGACTATTGCCATTTTGTGACCTTTCACTGTGACCGTTGTTACTTGGTCCGGCATTTGCAGGGAAGTTTTTTTAAATGATCCGGTTTTAACATGTAACTTGGTATTATTTCACATTCTTAAATGTTTAAAATTTACACGTTATGCATTAAAAGTTTGGGGGGGGCGCTGTTTTTTTTTTTTTCATTTAAAGTTTTGGCATTCACATTTTATTGAAATATATTACTGGTTAGTGGTGTTACGCTGCACGTTTCAAGATACATCACATTAGTTGAGAAGTTCAGATTGGCTAATACATTGCTGTCACATAGTGTTTACAAAATGTGCTTACACATGTTAACATAAACATTATCACCATGTTAAACACACTCATTTGTTAACCACCGGATGTTAAATAGATGAATCACATCTTGTTACATGTGCATTTGTAATTGCCAATGTTGACAGCAATGTATAGGCAAATCTGTCTTTCCTCAGCTGTTGTGATAACCTTGAAAACACTGCTTCAACACCATATTTGATGCAGGCCTCATATGTTCATCATCTCCCTTTGGTGTGACTAGAGTGCTTAAAATGGCAGGCCAACGGGCTCTACCCCCAAAATTTTATCAGTAGTGTCCTCGCGCGGAGTTGTGTGTGTAATAGTGTCCCACGGACAGCCTAGAATCCTTTACTGTGTGGGGTGGCACAGCCCTCACACAGTGTGGTCTGGACGGCGAGCATCAACAAACTCAATATCCCTGGAACGGACGGCAGTCTGACGTGAGCAATTACTTTCCATGATAGAGCAGTTACCACTGAACTATCTCACTATAGATGCCCTTCTGGACCTGTGCCCCCCTGGTACAGAGTAAGGGCTTGTTAGCTAGCACAAGGGTCCGATAACTGGGTACTGCTCCATTGTAAGGGAGAGAGGCTGTGCACTTGGGGAACGCCGGTGCCGGCTATAAATTAAGGGTCAGCTCACAACGTTCGCCTGGGCACCATCTATGTACCGAACCTGAAGTAAGTCTATGGACTGCCTCCTCTTGCATGGGCACTGGCAGACCTTACCATCAAATCTTTGACACATATACATGTTTTTGTTTTTTTTTGGTTCTTCTTTTATTGTTTAATTCTTCTTTTTTGTAATCTGGACATTCAGTTTTGCGTTTATTTTTCCAAAAAAAAAAGAAAAAATGATTTGAAAAGGCGATAGATTTACCAGCCTAAATAAAAGGTTGCTGAATAACATTTCCCATATGTCTACTTTACATTTTCACAAATCATTTTTGAAAAGTCTGAAATTTTTTTGATGTCACGCGACTATTTTTGGGGATGATAAACTGTTTTTAATTGAGAATGTAAAATATTTATCATTAAAAACCCCTATATAATCAACCCATTTCAAATCAACAGCTTTTAGGGAATATTGTTAACCCCTTGAGATCTTCATAGTTATGACTCAAACTGGAGGTGAAATTAGAATGGTCAAATATGTCCGGTTATACGTTCATTTAGCCCTAAAATTTACATACATTTCCAAAAGATAAAGAGAAAAACCATCTTAATTTTGCTCATGCAATTTCTCCCTCTTCCCGAGTACAAGAGACCCGCCCACATGTGGCCGTTACTTGTTTTATTGCGCCTGGCGAGGGAAGAGGTAAAAGGAAGAAGCGGCCCTTCACTCTGCCAGGATTTTAGTTTCCTCATTGGCTCCATTTTCAGGCTATAAGATTTTAGCTTTTTTTTTCGTTCTTGGGAACCTTTTTTGAGGTATGAGTAGAAAAGCATCATTCTGTACTGGATTTTTAACTTTTTTTTTTTGTGTCACCGTATAGCCTAATAATCATGCTATCTTTATTCTAAATGGGGTCATAACGATTACGGGGATAACCATACTTGAATTTTTTTCTTATGTTTTTACTATTTGCCAATTAAAAAGCTTATCCTATTTTTTGTCATCGCTTCTTCCATGGCAAACATTGTTAATTTTTTGGCCTACGGATCAGGTTGATTGCTTGTTTTTCTTGTTTGCTGGACCTGTTGTACTTTTGGCATCCGTATCGATAGTTTTTTAGATCACTTTTTTAATGCATTTTTGTAAAAATCCTCAAATTTAGATACTTCTATTCTACGGGTTGTTACGGACGTGTGATCTTTTTTTTGTTGGTCATTAATTTGTCTATTTTGATGTGTTTGGGCTTATGGGCCAAATTTTTATGGATTTATTGATTTATTTTTTATGAATAACCTTTTTTTTTAAAAACATTTTTACACTTCCCCATGGGAAGCATAAACCAGCATCAAGCCTCGTCAGCCTATGAACATCAAAGACAAGTTAATGCATCATGGGCCCACCCGACCACGGGTGTTACTGGTGGATATCATCGGTAAATTACCGTTGACATACCGGCCGGCCGGTTTCGGCTTTCGTGCAGAGTCTAACGGCATCGGCTCACCCATACTAGTACTGCGGCTGAGCGGCTATCGCTGGAGCTCGGCATAGAACTAAGTATACGTAGCGCGCTATAGGGTAGTATGTTTTTTTTACAACAGTTCCTTACTTTATAAACTTGTTTACCTACATAGGTAAATTTGGTGCATAGGTACTTTCTGTTGTGGATATACTGCTTTATGCATGATAGAGGGGATGGGAAAAATAGGTCACCAAAATAATTACCATGTATTATAAGAAAGTTACTTTAATTAATATCCCTTATTGATTTCAATAAATAAAAAAATGGCATCAAAAAACGTTTACCTACAATTTGTAAATTGGTCGGAAGTGACTCTTCATATGTATCCCCCTCCCTTCTAAATAAAGGCGATGTTTCACATCTTGTATGCTAACCCAATTAGATATCTTATACTTATATGTGTTCATTTATTTTTTTCCACATTTTGTAAATATTTCCTCCTCAGAAACTTCATGTTAGAAAGGCAAGATCGTGACATATGTGAGGCCATGTTAAAAAAACTGGCAAGGATGTTGTGAGGAAGAAATATTTACCTGTATCATGATTACTGGAAATAGTACAAAACAAGTACAGAAGTCTTCTTTCAATTTGAAGATCCTAAAATAAGGTATTTTCATATTATTGTTTAAATTTATTTATTACAATGTAAATGTAAACAAAGCATGTGAATGTGTAATTCTAGACATAAGTCTGTAACTGATATGAACCTTAAGGGTTATCCAGGGTTTAAAAATCTTTATGTCCGGGCGGGGAGGGCTAGTTAAACATATAAACCATGGACTTACTCCTCCGCGCCGCTGATGTCCCGCGCCAAGCGGTCACTTCGATCCGTGCCCCTGTTTGTTTAAGCCGCGCAACAGGGACTTTCCGTCCGCGTTGTTGGACGGCTCTCCCAGCCGTCCTATCTCTTCAGCGTTGTAAGCGCTGGGAGATGGTGCGCATGGGAGGCATCCGCCCGCCCGAAGCTCCCTGTGCGCCCGGTGTAATGAAACCGGCGCACGGAGAATATGGCCGCGGCGCGGGACATCGGCACACCGGGGAGGGTAAGTACATGTTTTATTATGTCTCAAATTAAATAGCCTCCCCAGCCCGCCATAAAACATTTTTAATCCCGATCCCATTTAAACTTTTAGAGGACAAAGAGGCATCAGTTACCTTGTGGTGGCTTGCATGGCTCAGGTGGCCTGTTCACAATGACATCTGACTCCTGCCTGGCTTTAACGCTGTTTGGGATTTTGACTGCAGCATTTATAGTTGTTTCTAAGTGACAGGCTTCCAAATATAAGCCTATATTAGGCAGGGCATAAATATTATATTGCAGTGTATTAAGTATAAAAAAAAAATTTTAAAAAAAAAAAAGATTGCAGTGGATTATAAGTAGCAGGCTCTTCCGGGTGACGTACAAGGTTCTGAAAGTTGTTTTTAGTTTAATTTTATGTGAGTCAGAACTGTATACTTTATCTTGTACCCCCAGACAATTTTTTTTTGGTCTCTGTGACAAATTGGATTTTAAGAATGTAACTACATCAGACACAGGAGTTTACTGTTTGTTAAATACAAATTCATCAAACTTTATTAAGTAAATATTAAAATACATATCAAATGTCCCGACTGGCCAAATTTTAAAATCACATAATTGCAATATATAGAATATATCCACCAGTTATAGTGGTCTTTTGTAATAATATCTTACATGAAAATTTACATCACAATCTAGTGGACCAATATATTATAGCAGTGGGTCCTTAGAAACCAGTGCTTTAGAACCCAGGTTGTGCAATGGTTGCCTGCGAACTACTCCCCAATGTGCGTTTCACCCACACTTTTCCTCGGGGGGGGGGGGGAGTTAAATTCATAGGCCAACAGGGATCAGTGGACTGTGATGGCGCATGCGCTTTCGACCAACACCCGATTTATTGGAATCGCAATGACCCTCAATGATGGAGTATATGTTATTTATTTCATATGGTAAAACATGAAAATCGTAAAATTAAAAATAATATGTCCATAATTTGTGTTTTTTTTCCCATCTTCCTCTATTATAAAATTTTGAATAAGTTATAAGCATCCCAAATTGACATCACAGTACAACTTGTCTCTCCCCCCCCAAGACAAGCCCTCTACTAAGCATAAAGTTTATGGCTTTTTGGGTCAGTTGATAAAAAAAGGATA
Source organism: Engystomops pustulosus (assembly GCA_019512145.1). NCBI lineage: Eukaryota > Metazoa > Chordata > Amphibia > Anura > Leptodactylidae > Engystomops > Engystomops pustulosus. The sequence continues at coordinate 129,767,054 of CM033642.1, forward strand.
AAGTGGGATCATTCTATAGACCAAAATAACTGGGCACATTTATAATGGTTTGGTTACTTTTGTCTGGTGATCCTTCTCTAATTGTATTAATTGCATTTCTGAACAATTCCAAATTCCACATGTGATGCGGCCTCAATGTCATATACTTCAAAACTTTTCATTTTTTAGATTTCTTCAGAGAGTGTGGTACTTACTTGGCAAAATCAGTCCACATGGCTTGTGTCAGATGAGCCCCACTGAAATGGCTGACCAAGAGGCTAACAACCTGGAGAAACCAAGAGAGAAAAGCATTAGCTATTAACATTTATCATTGTAGTTATGTCACTTTTCTGCCTATTTGCAAAAAATAAATAGTTACCTCTTTGGATTATATGTAATCACGTGATACAGATGTGGTAGACAAATTTAGGAAGTGCAACTTTTTCAAAAAATGCAAAATTTAGTTTCCATGCCTAAATGGTACGCGGCCTACGGTACGTTCAATCTTGGCAGTTTCTTATTTAAGGCAGAGAAAGACATTGGGGGTCATTTACTAAGGACCCCGATTGGCTTTTTTCCCGAACGTGTTAACGACATTTTTCCATTTTGCGCCGATGTTCCCTATTATTGCCCCGGATTTTGCGCACCGATCGGATGTGTCGCAATCGGCGTGAGCATGCAGCGCGACTGAAAATGGGGGGGGTGTGGCCGTACGAAAACCCACACGTTCGAAGAAACTCGCCGCATTTAAAAAACGAAAATGTCGTTGGGACACGCGCACTTACCTTCACTCATCCCGGCAATGATTGTGCAACTCCGGTCGGACCTCGCGGCTCCAGCGGTCAGCACAGCGACACCTGTGGACAATCGAGGAACTACCTTATTGAACCCAGAAAGACGCCCCAATCCTTTCCGCCGCAGAGAACTCGGGCCGCGGAATTGCGAATGGACCGGGTAGTCATTTTGCCCCATTAACTTTGTTTCACATTAACATAGTTGATTCACATTTATTGTATAAAGATTCCCCTTAAAAAATAAAATTCACCAGTACAGTCAATGGGGGGATTTATTAATGTGTTGCATGCTCCGACAAAAGTAGTAGTCTAGTATTTTTCTGCACCAGACTCATCATTGGGATGATGAAATCTGTCACACAGTTTTTAAACTGGTCAAGTTTCCTAAGTTTAGACCTGTATTTTAGATTTTATCTCCTTTTGTTTGGTGCACAGACTATTTCAGTCGCAACAAAGCTTGGTCCTCCCTTTGTCAATGAGTCAAAAAGGGGAAAACATGTTAAAAACTGTCTTTCACGTGTGTAAATGAAGAAACTGCAACCAATAAATTACATAAAAGTGCGTTTCGATTGTGGGTGTTTTGTTTGCATTTTGCTACTTTGAAAGCATTTTTCTTCATTGCTGGAGGGGTAAGCTGCTGTATAAACATTTCCCATTTCCGCCACAGGTCTGCTTAGTTTACAATCCAACGAAGAAAAACATTTTAATAACCTCCTTTCTGCTCGTCCGCTGCTTAGACGTTAGCGGTGCATCCGGAGTCTACAGCGACGTCGTAGATGATTAGCACTCGGGAGCAGAGCCGTCCTCTGCAGGTGTCAGAGGCACCCCGCGACCCAGGGAGAAGGGAGATGCGGTTCGTTATCTACTGCTTCTCCCTTCTCCGATCCTCGTGCATCGCTCTGATGAGCGCGCGATGCATAAGGAGCGTGAGTGGCGCGTCGCCTCCGCTTCATGACTCACTGTCACATGAACCCGCCAGGTCTAAAAGGGGTGTTAATCAAGCTCGGGTCTAATTAGAACCTTACAGGCTCTGATACCTTCTCCCCAGTTACAGGTGGGGCATTTACCCTGTACTTAGGCTCTTATAGATGATTCAGTTAAGGGGTAAAACTTGTAATAGAAAAAAAAAAAAGTAAAATGTCCTTGTATACCTCATGGAGGACAATAAAGTAAAAACACATAACACACAAAAAAAATTAACCTGTTTAACCCGCTCTGGGTGCATCCGATATATCGGACGCTGACCGCATGACATAACGCTCAGCTTCCGCATAATATTGGATGCGAGGCGATGACTCTTGCATGCTGGCATCGGCGTAGTCGTGGAGGAGCAGGCTTAGCGTGAGGAGCCGGCGTAACGTGGAGGAGGCAGGCGTTCTGTGGGGGGCAGGCGTTCTTGTGGATGGAGCATCGCGTTTCTGTGGTGGATCAGGCGAGCGTGGAGGAGTCGGCTTTTTTTGAGGAGTAGGGCGTTGTGTGGAGATAGGCGTTCGTGGATGATTATGCGTTCGTTGAGGAGGCAGGCGTGCTGTGGAGAGCAGTGGCGTTCTGTGGTGGAGAAGTTGTAGCGTGGAGGAGTAGGCGTTGTGTGGGGGAGTAGTGTTCTGTGGAGGAGTAGTAATAGCGTGGGGGAGTAGGTCTTTCTAATGGGAGGAGCAGGACGTTCTGTGGTGTAGGCAGGCGTAGCGTGGAGGAGCAGGCGTAGCGTTGAGGAGCAGGCGTAGTGTGCGGGATCGGTGTTTTGTGGAGGATTAGTAAGCGCGTGGGGAGTAGGCATTCTGTGGAGGAGTTTCTGTGGAGTAGGTAAGCGTTCCTGTGGAGGGGCAGCGTTCTGTGGAGGGGCTAGGCGTAGCGTGGAGGAGCAGTCTTTGTGTGCGGTGATAGGTGTTCTGTGAAGGAGGAGAATCGCGTGGGGGAGTAGGGGCGTTCTTGGAGGAGTAGTCTGTTCGTGGGGAGTAAGCGTTCTGTGGAGGGGCATGCGTTCTAATGGATGAGCAGGCGTTCTTGTGGACAGGCTTCTGTGAGGAGTAGCGTTCTGTGTAGGAGTATGATTCTTGGAGGAGTAGTTGTTCTTTGGAGGGTAGGTACATTCTATGGTGGAGCAGGCATAGCGTGAGATATCATTGTGTGAGGGGCAGGCGTTGTGTGGAGTGGCAGGGGTTGTACTGCGTAGGTTGTGTACACCCCCACTCATGTCCCTAAGTCATCACTGACTGAGGTATATAATTATATGGGCCTCTCTATATGGAGTCCTGCTGTGGGACGAGTGTTGTGGACTTTTTTGTTTGTGCACCTCTTCCTCATAAATGCGACTCTGAGGAACCCCCGAGAATGCACTTTCCGTAGTAAATTGCTGACGTGCCAAGGTAAAGGACAAGAGAGAGGTTGCAATCATGATTCTTTGGGGTTTTTTGTCTCCGTTGGCAGGAGCTGGGCAGCAAGATGACATAATAGATATTTTGTACTATCCATTTGCATCATACTACTTGGGTCCACCTGTGGGGTTCAAAATGTTCACTACCCCCCTATATTAATCATGGAGGGATGTAGTTTTCAAATAGGTCAGTTTCTTGTAGATTATTGTATGGTATCCGGGGAAACCTGATATTATGTTTGGGGTTTTTGCCCCAGTTGGGTAAAATACTTTGACCACTACAATTACAATTTGAGAGAAAGTGCAAAGCAAAATTTTTACTCTCACCATTTCAATTTGTGTTTACATTTGAGCCAGGATCGTGGGCTTACAATTCCTTCATACAAACCAATAAATTCTTATAGGGGGTTGCTCCTTTCCTAAAATGGGGTCACTACACAGGGTTTTTATTGTAACTGGTACCAGGGGTCATAGGGCCCCCCAACACCAGTCTAGTGAAAAGGATGCTCCAAAATCTAGACTTTTTGCTGTCCCCTTCTCTTCTCCGGCCTGCGTGTCCCCAGCCTGTAGACTATTGCTACACTGGGGCATTGGCCATACCCGAAGTAACCCACTGAATGATTTTTTGGGGGGTGGTTTATCCACAGTGGGTGAGTTGTCTGAATACATTTCTTCCTACTTTTTGTGGCACCATTTTGAGAAAACAATGCAATTCTTACGCTGCGGCCCCCATCCATTTTTAATTACATTTGAACCCAGCATCTCAGGGGTTGAAATGTCATACAACCCTAGATAAATGGGGTCATACTTGGGGTTTCTATTCTACTGGTACTTGCGCAACACCCACACAGTATATGACAAGGGTGCTCCCCAAAGCAAATTTTCACTCCTTCCCTTCTCAACCCTCTGCCGTGTGCCCAGCCTTTCTTTTGGCCAAGTGTGGTATTGCCATACTCAAAGCCACCCAAAAAAATTATTTTTTGTGGTGTTTGTCTGAAGTGACATTAGTTTGCACAGATATTAGGTGCTAAATGACATTTTTGGAATTAAAATTCATTTTTTATATGCAACCATTTACTTTTGCATTAAATTTTGATCATCATGTTGGGGTAAAACTCACCACACCCAAGATAATTCTTTGATGGGTGTAGTTTTCTAAAATGTATAATTTTTGGGGGTTTTCTATAGCACTGGTAACTCATGGGCCCTGCAAACATGACCTGCCCTCTGGGACTAGGGACACAGCTCTGCATACAGAAAAGTAAACTTTGATCTAACTTATCTTTTTTTCAAAAAAGACAGTTTTACTTTAAAAACTTTTGGTGATGTGTACACTAGTCTCTATGGGGACATCTGGGAGGCAGAGAAAAAGCTCCTGATGACGGGTTCCATTTAATAAAGCAGGTAATAAGATTTGGCTTTAATATGACTGTGGTTAAATCTCTAACGTTTCTATTACATGAACGTGTGGTGCAATGCTCGCTCTTAGGATTCATATCCATGTTCTTCCTTACTGTGCACCTGCATTATATCTTTCCTGAGAAACCTCAGACACAGAATGTGTGTGGGTAGAAGATTAGGCCTTGCCACACCTCGGGTGTTAACCTCTTCATGACTGCTCATATGACTTTAACAGAGGCTTCTGGAGATGAACAGTTAGATGACTGAACATCCATGCCAAGTTTCTGCCGCAGCCTCTGCCTTGGAGTTTGCATGTTGTTGCCACTGACCATTTCTGGCACTCCCATACTACTAAATGGAGTGGCAGGGTGCATGTTTGTCCCGAACATTTGCCCATTAGTGAGAATGGGACCTTTGTTCTTGCGGTTGTTTGGGGGGTCCCAGCCGTCACACCCTAACTGATCAGATTGTTGTCCCATAATGACCTACAAACTTGGTAAATCCCATTCAACATCCATTGATTTAAAAAAAAAAAAAAAAAAAAAAAATTTACTCTGTGCTTGCGGCTGGGTAAAGGGTGCGTGGCTTAGTAGAAAGGGGATGGACTTTTTGTCCCTCTTTTCTGTCGCCCAAAAGTTAGGAAGTATGTACAATCCATATATCATAAAAGGGAGATTATTCTGTTTAATATGAGACCAGAACTGTTTCTATGTGCCAGGGCTCAGGAGATAGGTGGCCACTGTCATGATTATAAATGTCCTTTCTGCATTGGGCATGTGCAAATGGGATATACAGTTGTAAAGAAGGTAAAAATGTCACCATTGAAAGCAACAGCTCCTCCTGCAAAAAACAAGTGCGTAAGTACTCAACAGACTATGAAATTAGAAAGGCAAGTTTTTAAGAACCATACTCCTAACTGTTGTATAGATTATCCCCCAAAAATGAATTCCTTTAAGTCTCCACATATAGCTGGTCCTTTTGTCCTGTTTCTACTCATCCTATCGATGGACAGTATAGGGGCTGGAAATGTAAATGTAGGAACTTGGGGTATTTAAGAAAATCTTTCTGATCTACCACCAAAATAAAGCCGCATGATGAACTAGATCCAGACATTGTGATACTGGTAGTATTGTACTTGTCCCTGATGTTACCAGAACCCCTCTGTGCTGCTATTAGTGAGGGAGGGGTAGATTTTTGCAGCTGCTCACCTGCCAGAGGATGTTGGAGGAAAATATGTCTGTTTCCAGAGTTTTGTTTGCATGTTCCTTGTTCCCCCTTTGAAACTGAATGTGACTTGAACCATCAGTTGGGGATGCAGAGTAAACTCTTCCGGTTTCTTCTCCGATATTTGCGGATAGCATGTTTGTACAGTATGTTGCATGTCACAGAACCCGTTTCTCCATTGACATTATACAAGCTTTATACTGGAGTCAGTTTTCTCTTTAGCATGCTAGGCATGCAGGCCCTCCTGAGGGCTATCTGGTGTGGAAGGTCCTTGTCAGATTTCAATACATTTCTGGTCCTTGCGTCACTCTAGCACTCTACCCCCTGCAACTACAATCCTAGTCATTCCTTCCTAGGCCCCACACTCATAATACATCTTGATGCAATATTTCCTTTCATGTGCTTCCTTATGTTCTATCACAACTTGATAGGAAAACTCATTTTACAGTCCCCTGGTCACTTTACAAACATTCATTGTGTGCCAAGTTCTGGAGTGATATTATTTTTTTTTTTTTTCCCCATAGAGGTTTGTTACCTTGATGTATTTTTGTGCTGCCAATTCTGTTGTGCACAATATCCATGTATTACACATGTTCTAATTGGCTGCAGTGGTGACGTATAACTGTGCCTGCTGCAGGATTAGAAGGTGAAGGAATGGAGAATGGTGGTTCTGTTTTGTCTGAATTAAGCGATTGCTGTAAGACCCTGAAAAGGGAGACTCTATGGGGTGGAATGTAACAGGAGATGTGTGGGAATAATTCTGGCCAGGTCATAATACTCTTAGATCACTAGTACTAACATGGCTTTCCAAGGAAATGCTGCTACATCACTGCTTATTACAGACTGGCCTGCGCCATGTATCACATCAGCGGCGTAACTACAGTGATAGCAGCCGCTATGGGGCCCACAGTATCAGGGGGCCCCGTCATCCTACCTGACATTCTTTTTTTTTAAAGATTTTATTTATGAATTTTCCATTTTTATATTCAAGTAAAGGGTGCGTGGCTTAGTAGAAAGGGGATGGACTTTTTGTCCCTCTTTTCTGTCGCCCAAAAGTTAGGAAGTATGTACAATCCATATATCATAAAAGGGAGATTATTCTGTTTAATATGAGATCAGAATTGTTTCTATGTGCCAGGGCTCAGGAGATAGGTGGCCACTGTCATGATTATAAATGTCCTTTCTGTATTGGGCATGTGCAAATGGGATATACAGTTGTAAAGAAGGTAAAAATGTCACCATTGAAAGCAACAGCTCCTCCTGGAAAAAACAAGTGCGTAAGTACTTAACAGACTATGAAATTAGAAAGGCAAGTTTTTAAGAACCATACTCCTAACTGTTGTATAGATTATCCCCCAAAAATGAATTCCTTTAAGTCTCCACAAATAGCTGGTCCTTTTGTCCTGTGTCTACTCATCCTATCGATGGACAGTATAGGGCAGTGGTGGCGAACTAAACGGGACCCAATTCACCAAATCTTCCTGCAGACCCAGGCAATTTAAGAGATCCTTCAATTAGCGCTGTTTTAAAACGACACTTCTTTGGCTGTTTGCAACTGCGGTAAAAATGATAAAGTGTTCATAGAACAGCAGTATCTTTGTAGGTCATCCCACTGGACCCTACATTCCTACTGAAAAGAGAGACCCTGGTGAGAAGCTACAATGATATTCTGAATGTGCCCTCCTTCTTTCAACTGTATTAGTGGCCGCAAGGGGCCGATACGATTGATAGATGCTTAAGAGCAGGTAGCAATAAGTTACTGCTTAAGATGCTATGTTGGCACTTTGCGGTAAATAAGTTGATTTTGGTTGTAGTTTGGGCACTCGGTCTCTTAAAGGTTCGCCATCACTGGTATAGGGGCTGGAAATGTAACTGTAGGAACTTGGGGTATTTAAGAAAATCTCTTTCTGATCTACCACCAAAATAAAGCCGCATGATGAACTAGGTCCAGACATTGTGATACTGGTAGTATTGTACTTGTCCCTGATGTTACCAGAACCCCTCTGTGCTGCTATTAGTGAGGGAGGGGTAGATTTTTGCAGCTGCTCACCTGCCAGAGGATGTTGGAGGAAAATATGTCTGTTTCCAGAGTTTTGTTTGCATGTTCCTTGTTCCCCCTTGAAACTGAATGTGACTTGAACCATCAGTTGGGGATGCAGAGTAAACTCTTCCGGTTTCTTCTCCGATATTTGCGGATAGCATGTTTGTACAGTATGTTGCATGTCACAGAACCTGTTCCTCCGTAGTCACCAGTATAAAGCTTATATAATGTCAGTTTTCTCTTTAGCATGCTCGGCATGCCGGTCCTCCTGAGGGCTATCTGGTGTGGAAGGTCCTTGTCAGATTTCAATACATTTCTGGTCCTTGCGTCACTCTAGCACTTTAGGATTGTAGTTGCAGGGGGTACACCCTAGTCATTCCTTCCTAGGCCCCACACTCCTAATACATCTTGATGCAACATTTCCTTTCATGTGCTTCCTTATGTTCTATCACAACTTGATAGGAAAACTCATTTTACAGTCCCCTGGTCACTTTACAAACATTCATTGTGTGCCAAGTTCTGGGGTGATATTATTATTTTTTTCTCCCCCTAGAGGTTTGTTACCTTGATGTATTTTTGTGCTGCCAATTCTGTTGTACACAATCTCCATGTATTGCACATGTTCTAATTGGCTGCAGTGGTGACTTATAACTGTGCCTGCTGCAGGATCCAAAGGTGAAGGAATGGAGAATGGTGGTTATGTTTTGTCTGAATTAAGCGATTTGCTGTAAGACCCTGAAAAGGGAGACTCTATTGGGTGGAATGTAACAGGAGATGTGTGGGAATAATTCTGGCCAGGTCATAATACTCATAGATCACTAGTACTAACATGGCTTTCCAAGGAAATGCTGCTACATCACGGCTTATTACAGACTGGCCTGCGCCATGTATCACATCAGGGGCGTAACTACAGTGATAGCAGCCGCTATGGGGCCCACAGTATCAGGGGGCCCCGTCATCCTATCTGACATTCTAAAGAGTGGAGGACATGTACCATTATATACATATTATGCTGCACATTGTACAGCATAACATGTATATATGTGTGTATAAATGTGTGATTGTAACTTGCATGTGTGAGTATACAAATATGTATATTTGACAGCGCGGCATCACAGTGTGCGACGGCCAGCGCGATCTCCCGGCCAGGGAAGAGTGAAGAAGCCGTCGGGAGCCGAGATGGGGATCGGGAGCCGCGACGAACATCGGGACAACGGAGGGTGAGTATTAAGTTTATTTCTTTATCTGTATAGGGGCTGCTGTATACTACTGTGGGCTGTGCTGTATACTACTGGGGGCTGGGCTGTATACTACTGGGGGCTGTGCTGTATACTGCTGGGGGCTGTGCTGTATACTACTGGGGGCTGTGCTGTATACTGCTGGGGGCTGTGCTGTATACTGCTGGGGGCTGGGCTGTATACTGCTGGGGGCTGTGCTGTATACTACTGGGGGCTGTGCTGTATACTACTGGGGCAGGCTGTATACTGCTGGGGGCTGTGCTGTATACTACTGGGGGCTGTGCTGTATACTACTGGGGGCAGGCTGTATACTACTGGGGCAGGCTGTATACTACTGGGGGCAAGCTGTATACTACTGGGGGCAAGCTGTATACTACTGGGGGCTGGCTGTATACTACATGGGGGCTGGGTGGCTGTATACTACATGGGGGCTGGCTGTATACTACACCCTCAGCTTATACTCGAGTCAATAGGTTTTCCCAGTTTTCGGTGGTAAAATTAGGGGCCTCGGCTTATACTCGGGTCGGCTTATACTCGAGTATATACGGTAGTTGTTATTCAATAATGGACAGTATAAATATATTCCTAAAACATCTACAGAAAGCCTTTGATCTATTACCTGTTCAAACTGAGATAAATGATAAATACATTTGTATCATAAAATGAATACATTTTACTTATCATATATAGTAGAGTATAAGCTGTCCTGTTTGTAAACCCAGGCATCTACAGCAGCCCCCTCAATAATGAAATGTCCACAGCAGAGCCCCCCAAGAATGAAATGTCCAGCAGAGCCCCCTCATTAATGAACTGTCCACAGCAGCCCCCTCATTAATGAAACATCCACAGCAGAGACAATTTATCATGAAATGTCCAACAGAGCCCCCTTATTAATGAAATGTTTACAGCAGCCCCTCATTAATGAAATGTACACAGCAGAGCCCCCTCATTAGTGAAATATCTACAGAAGTCCCCTAATTAACGAAATGTCTGGAAGAACTCCCTTAAATATAATAAACTCTGTACTCACCTTTGACGTCCACTTCTCTTTGAGGCCTCTACTTCCTCTTCTCCCCATGGCATCCCAGCGTGTGCAGAGGCACGTCCATGCACTTTTCCCATGCACACACTATGATGTCATCAGGCAGCAACATGGCAGCATCATAGCGTATAGACGGGCCACTGCCTGCACTGCCGGGAAACCACAAGGAGACGAGAAGCTGTGGGGAGCACTGGAGGTGAGTACTCATTTTTTTAAATTCTCGAATATAATTTGTGCGGGGCTTTTTCAGTACTAAAATTGAGCTGAAAATCTTGCCTTATAATTGAGTATATTCCATATTCTGTGTCAATATTGACTGAAAGATTAAGGATATGTCATGGTCTACATTCAGTTCATATAAAATAAAATCTCTACTTCTTTTCAATGGACAAAAACATTAGTTATTAAATGACATTAAATGCATTTATTTTTTGTACTAAAGCATGATTAAGCCATTAACCCTTAAGACACAACGATGCAAGTGAGACTGTATCTCATTGGTTGCTATGAACAAAGAGAAATATGCATACTATTACTAATTTACATTTTGATCACCTAAAAAATCTGAAACTCCATTTACCATTTTCCTGATCATTTGCTGAATTTGGATTATTAATGCACAACTCATCTCGTAGAGCAAGCCATGTATGATTTTCTTTGAGTTCTGTGTCAAGTGTCCATTTGCATCCATTTTTCTCATTTCTGAAATGCATTTGATAATCTGAAACATAAATTATATTTATGTTTATGCAATAAAAGTCAAAATCTAATAATGCGCCAGACTTAATAAGACTCCTCTCCCCCAGACCACATAATCTTTACAAATATACAGGATCTGGAGAGACATGAAGAGTATCACATAATACTTGGTCTACCAGACCTCAAGTCACTCATTACATTGGCTTTACAGTAGTTCAAAAATGTACATTTATTGAGCGGGAGACCTCTACCCGAACAGCCAGTCCAACAAATTGACAGCCCCAACAACAATCCATGGATATGAATGGGGGGGCCTTCCATTTGCTGGAATGGCTGTTCTGCCAACAACCGGCCATATCTTCGGGTCAGGGGTCTGAACATCCGGTCTGCTCTTCTCTATGCAAAAATAAAGATCATCTTACCGATTACTCGAACTGTAGTATAAAGAATAATTGTGAAGGTTAACAGGAAAACTATGATTGTGCCATTCCGAATGTTACACGTCTTTTGCTTAATGTTTTCCATTAGAAAATCTGTCACAAAATAACAAAGCAAATTAGAATCATACATATTGTCACTCATATAACGTTTCTCAACATAACAATTCCCTGTATGTTGACTGAAATACCATAGATGGAACATACATTGTTGCATCTCAGGTCACATCCTTTTCCAAGCCACACCCTACACCTCCATACCTAAGGCAAATCCTTTATAAATGTGATACTTTTTCAGTTTTTAGACAGAATTTAGACATGTTTTCACAGTGTGAACAGACAACCCGCTTTTAACCTTCTGTATATCAAAGTCATAATAACACACAATGCAAAACCTGGTTAGATGTCAAAGGTTCATATCCTTGTGGAGGAACCAGATGTAATATATGTTCGTACATTTTACCTACCAAAACTTTTTCCTCTACTGTCTCAAACAATACATTTGACATCTAATCTATGATTAATTGCAACACCCGTTATGTAATATACTTGGCTAATTGCACTACATGCAAAATCCAATACATGGGTACGACCCCTAAAGACCAGATTATCCGAACATATCCGAGATGCTACAAAAAATTACCAATTTTCGTGGTATGTCCTGTCTCTCCAGACACTTCCATAATATACATCAAGGTAATATTACTACTTTACGAGTAACAGCAATAGCAATCTCAAACCGGCTTTTCTACCCTAGACAAAGTTTATGATGTTGACCCCTGCTCTTCCACAGAGCACAAGGTTTTATTAGGCACAGTGGCATCCATAATCCTTAAATGGAAGAACTTTGGGTTGACCACAACTCTTCTTTGACCGGGCCGTCCAGCCAAGCAATCGGGGAAAAGAACCTTGGTGAGAGAGGTAAAGAAAAACCCCAGAGATGTAGTAGCGAGATGGGAGGAAGTTTCACAAAGTCAACTATCACTGCAGCCTCCACCAGTCGGGGCTTTATGGCAGAGTCTGCCATCGGAAGCCTTTCCTCAGTGTGAGACACATGAAAGCCACATACAGTTTGCAACAAAACACACGAAAGACTCCCAGACTATAGGAAATCAGATTCTCCGTAGAACTTTTTTGTGTTAATTGTAAGCTACATGTGTGGAGAAAAAGAGGCTCTGCTCATCACCTGCCAAATACAATCCTGGCAGTAAAACATGGAGGTGGCAACATTCATGTTATGGTTGGGGGTTTCAGCTGCAGGGATAGGATGACTGGTTGCAATTGAAGGAAAGATGAATGCAGTCCAGTACAGAGATATCCTCTTCTTCCAGAGAGACTGGAGCTCGGACTGGACCGAAGGTTCACCTTCCAACAAGACAAGGACCCCAAGCACACAACTAAAATAACAAAGCAGAGGCTTCAGAACAACTCTGTGACCATTCCTGACTAGCCCAGTTACCAAAACCAGTTACAGAGATTTTAATTGAAAGATTTGTGATTCTCCACTTCTACCATAAAAATGAAATAAAATTGAAGGGAACTGGCTCTTAAAAGGTTAAATTCCATTTTGTCCCATTGCTTAGACTTACCCTTGTAAATTCAAAAATGATGATCTTGTTGTGCATTGAAAGGTGTCACTGCAATGAATGTGAGAAAAATGATGATCTTTCAGCTTTTTTTTTTTTGAGATGTGGTCACCGAAAGCCCTTAGCTACTCAAAGTCTGAGGTCAGTATTTGTCCAAACATAAAGCATACTGTTGTCATAAAATCTGAGACAACAGAGGGTAATAATTTGTATTATGTGTAAAGCATGTTTGATGTCACAATTTATAGGTTCATGAGGCCAAAGTAGAAAATTGCATTTGATGTTTCCTAATTTGGAGTCAGCAGGCATTCTTGCCCTCTTGCCCTTCATGTCAACGAGCCCACAGCTGTGTGCAGGAAGAATGAAAAAATATTGAATGGTGACAGCCATGGGTCCCCCCCCCCTGAGGGTCCGGTTACACCTGTGTATGCCATAGTTTAATTGCTGTTGGTGGCCAGTTAATCAGTTAACTCCCATAATTGATGCCAGCACCGATTGCAGGTTTTAGTGGCTGGTCACAAACCTGGACCTGAACATGATTTTAAAATTTAGAATTTTACTGGGTCCACTCATGTCTAGTCAGGAGTTCTACAGCACAAATCCCTTTAAGTCAATGGCACCTTCAATGGAGTTCAAATGTTATGGGTAAGGAGTATGCAAGTATGCCTCAGTGCTACCTTATACAAGGCAGTTCCCCATACATTTTATGACTTTCATGAAGACGAGGGACATGACATGGGACCAAATCCAAACCAGTACTTCTTTTCCAAAAACTTTAGATGCCCAACTGCCGGTGCACAAGCCGTTATTGTACATAGAATAATCAGAGCCAAGTGATAATAATTGCTTCTGCATCGGCAAGTCCATCACAAGACCAATTACAGATTTCTATCCTCTGCAAATTAACAATGAAGATTCCCATCAAAGGACAGCAAACAGAGATAGTGATACAGAAAGTAAATTGGAAAACTGTGTAACTTTTCATTACACAAACAATATCAATTATTTGCAGAAAGTGGACAGCCCCTTTAAGGGATAAAAAAGATTTGCCAGATTCGCAAAAAAAACTGTGGCCAGTCAATGGTGAAACAGGTTGGACACCCCCTTTGCACTTGGACTCTGGTTTGCAAATTAAGAAAAAGATTATGTCTTTAACCCCATAGCGCAATAAGACGTACCCTTACGTCTTACTGCGCATGGGGGAGTATGAAGAGGGCTCACGGGCTGAGCCCTCTTCATACTCACCGGGCATTTGCTTCATAATGAAGCAAACGCCCGTCGCTAACACCCGCAATCTGTGCTTGCACCGATCGCGGGTGTTAACCCTTTGATCGCCGCCGGCAAAGCTGCCGGCGGCATTAAAGAGCCGGCGGCGCGTGGGCGCCGCCATCTTGGCTCCGATCGTCACTCCCCGTGACGTCACCGGGGAGCGGTGCCATGACAGCCTGGGATCACACAAAGATCTGAGGCTGTCATGATCGAGGCTATCTATTACAATGTGCGATCTGCACATTGTAATAGATGGTGTGCAAAATCCCCATATACTGCCATACTGTAGTATGGCAGTATATGGTAGGATCAATCAGACAACCTAGGGTTAAAGTACCCTAGGGAGTCTGAAAAATAGTAAAAAAAATAAATAAAAAAAATTAAAAAAAAAAAATTATATTAAAAAAACATAAAAATTCAAATCACCCCCCTTTCCCTAGAACTGATATAAATATAAATAAACCGTAAAAATCATAAACACATTAGGTATCGCCGCATCCGAAAATGCCCGATCTATCAAAATATAATAACCGTTTTTCACTGCGTTTAACCCCCTAGCAGAAAATAGCGCCCAAAGTCTCAAATGGCATTTTTTTACGATTTTGAAAAATAGAAAAAATTCTATAAAAAGTGAGCAAAAGGTCGCACAGTCCTAAAAATAGAGGCATTGAAAATGCCATCAGAAGTCGCAAAAAATGACACCACTCACAGCTCCATACACCAAAGTATGAAAAAGTTATTAGCGCAAGAACAAGGCAAAATGAAGAATTTTTTTTCTGTACAGGAGGTTTTAGTTTTTGTAAATGTATGAAAACATTATAAAACCTATCCAAATTTGGTATCCCCGTGATCGTATTGACCCAATGAATGAAATAGACCTGTCATTTGGGGCGCACAGTGAAAGCTGTAAAAACCAAGCCCACAAGAAATGGCGCAAATGTGTTTTTTCATCATTTTCACTGCATTTCTTATACTCGGGTCGGCTTATACTCGAGTATATACGGTATGTCTTAGCTTATCAGAAAACATCCATTTTATGTGTAAATTTATTTATTTTATTTTTTTTCCTTCTCTCCAGTATGATGATGCAGGGATACAAGCGCCCCCTGGAAACCAAGGATTTATGGTCCCTAAACAAGGAGGACACATCAATAGAAGTTGTGCCAGTCTTGGCCAGAAAATGGGAAAAAGAATACTTGAAAGCTAAAAAGTGTGTACTGGAGGGAGACTGAGAAACCCATAAACGACACTTTTAATACAATCGGTTCATGCCGCTCCATGCCAATTTTGCTTGGAGGGGAAATGCCAATTATTGGCAGTTTTCAAGTAACTGATTTAATTTTGTTTCAGATAATCGCATAAATCCCTAATAAATGTCCCAAATAGCTCTGCATGTTTCAGCGCAGAGTCCAATACTTGTGTCCCGGATTGAAAGGGTTTTGTGACCTGGAGGCTGTTTTTTTTTTTTTTTTTTTTTTTTTTTTTTTTTTTTTTTTTTTTTTTGGAACGCTCCATGTATTCTAATTTTCTGCTCAAATAAGTTGGCGTGAAAAAAAAAAATAATGCAAAGCCATTAAAAGTCCATTGCACTTTTTGGACGTTCTAATGGATGTGTTGGCCTTCCGTGTTATCTATTTTAGTGATTTGAAGGTAACTGAGGTCTGGGCGCAGGCATAAACTGAGCCTTACCTCTGGGGAAATGTTCTTGTTGGCAAGACTTAGACCATTGTTATGTGATTTTATCAGGTTTTGGTTACTTTACGTAATGTACAAAGACTGGACAGGGTCAAGTTATGCTCTATAAAAGTTATACGAAATTGTTGATTGTGTGTACACAAAGGAGCACATGGATAAAGGTTGAGGGCAAATGACTTTCTAGTATAAGTGTAATAAAAATAAATGTATAGACACAACCCTTGATAGATTGGTATAGAAAGCGTGAATATATTAAATGTATTTAGATATATATATTTTTTTTTCTCGGTTTCAGGCCGCTGCCGTTGAAAATGGTGTATTCGCCTAAAAAGCCAACCAAACAGCCGGAGCCGGTAGATGACACCGGGGAAGAGGCCGAGGCTCTGATCGTGAAGCCCGCAGCTAAAGACGGGGAAGCTTCCTTGTTTAAAGCTTTATACAAAACGTTTGGCCCTTACTTTTTCATGAGCTTTTTCTTCAAAATTATTCATGACATTCTGATGTTTTCCGGACCTGGAATATTAAAGTAAGCACATACATGGTATCTGCTGACTGTTCTTGCTATCCAAAGCTCATGTCAAATGTCTTGTACCTGTTTTACTTTGGACTACATGCAAATGAATGTATATTTGGGACATGGTCCTTAGGGGGTGTCAATTTTTTTTTTTTTTTTTTTCCGTGGAATAAAGACCATGTGTGCAGGTTGATATTGCACAGGTAGCCTTGGGGAAACCACTGTACACGAGGAGGTCAGACTGACAACCTATTAACAGCTGGGGTATTGCCTATTTAAGGTGCCGGCCTTACTCCATTTCCATGCAAGGAATATTAATGCCAAGCCGAGCTTGCATGTGTATGGGGGGGGGGGGGGGGTTGTGAGGAATAGCTGTCAGCAGGACCAGTACTGGGGCAATGGCTTTCTGAAGTTCATGGCCAGCTAAAGGGGTCGTAGACAAACTTGTGGCCAACAGCATTGGAAGTGATAAAATGAAGGCTACTATATTACAGCGGTGGATGTACACAATGGCTTTGAGGTCTTGTTTTTTTTCCTTCTCTAGGTTGCTTATTCAGTTTGTGGGTGATAAAGATGCTCCGAATTGGCATGGATACCTGTACACGGCGCTGCTCTTCATCTGCACCTGTCTCCAGACTCTCATCTTGCACAAGTACTTTCACATCTGTTTTGTTACTGGGATGAGACTGAAAACTGCCATCGTTGGTCTTGTCTATCGCAAAGTATGTCTTCATGGATTTTCTTCATTCTGCCATCTTCTTCTTGACTGCAGTGTTTTCTGAAAATACTGTGCATGTGTTTTTTTTTTTTTCTAAATGAATGTTGATTATTCACTTGCTTTTAGCTAGGAGAGCTATCCTGTTTGAAGAAGCTGTTTGTAGGATTTACTTTCCTTGTGACTTTCAATTTCTGCAAGGAAAATTTTTTTTTTCAGAACAGGATATAGTTTTTTGTTTTCCACCAAGGCTCTTTAAATCCTGGATAAAACTCCTAAAGCAACATATTGTGGGAAGTAGTGAATATGGATAGCTACCTATGTAATGCCTGGGTGGCATCGGTAGGCACAATCCACTATATAATTTCTTTCTTGCATATGGTACGTTGTGGTGAGTGCAGCTCATTGCAGACAACTGGCCGTGTGTATACAAGGAAGCTATAAAGCAGTAAATATCCGATAGTGAAGGTGCAAGTTCTAATGGCAAGGGTTGGAGTAAATGTATAAGCCTGGCTGTCCAAGCAATTATCATGTTCTATAGCTGCTTGAGCCACTAAAAGCCCTGGCAGCCAGGAGCATAACAATGCCATGTAACAAAACTGCACAAGAGGTGAGCATTAGGACTACACAGTTGTTGACTGCACTCCATGATGTGTCCTGTTTTGCGAACTGAGCAAAGTTACAGGGATGGAGCTTGGTGCATCAGTGATGCAAGGAGACCCCGCTTCCCCTATGATAAGCAGAGCTGGATTGTGTTCAGGCCAGCACATGATCTGTTATTCACTCTGCCACACACAGTGATCCTGCTGACACCTGAGATCTTATATCCATCATTCAGTCATTATCTGACACCACTTTCCTAAATCCACTGCACTGTTACATGGAGCAGTTTGCCCCAAAATGCATTGTCCCAGTCTTCAACTTTAATTGATAAAAACGTGTTTTATTTATCGTTGAGCAGCTCCTCATTTCAAGGAGTGCTGCGTGATCTTTCTACCTTGCTGTCCATGAAATGACTGCAGATGGAGGGGCATGTGATCTCTTAAGGTTCTGGAAGGTAGATGGGTCATGGACATTTAGATCACATGACTCTCCATTTGCAGCAATTTTATGGACTGGAAACTCTGGCTGACTAGGTAGAGGCATTTCTGAACCAGGGGCTTCACTCTAAATTTCAATAAAACTGAGCTGAAAAAATACCTCATATCCTGTGCCCACACATAAAAAACATGAAGTGGCAACCCCTTAAATATTTACAGCAGTGTGGAATATGATGACGCTATATAGATATCACGTGTGCATATACAAATAAGACAGAGCAATAACCTGGTCAGATGAAAGCAGAATGGGGACCCTGTTCTCAAGAGCTTACAATCTAGTCATTTCAGGACCATTGTACATTTATATGAACTGAAGGGTGAACCATATATACCATAACGTTCACCTTGCCATATGATCATAGTTATTGGCCTTTGCTGGTGAATTGACTGGAACTTTATTTGGTTGCAGGCTCTAGTGATTAGCAATGCTGCCCGTCGCACGTCTACCATTGGTGAAATCGTGAACCTGATGTCTGTCGATGCTCAGAGATTTATGGATTTGGCCACCTACATAAACATGATTTGGTCGGCTCCACTTCAGGTTATATTGGCTCTGTATTTACTGTGGCAAGTAAGTCGATTAGATTTTATTTGTTGTATATTGTACAGAACAAGTCTATAAAATGGATCTGTCCTGGACCTGCTTATGGTCTTGTAAAGTGTTCTTAGTCCTTGAGGCAACTTTTTTAAATCCACTGTCTAATCCTCTTATTTTAGAACCTGGGTCCCTCTGTTCTTGCCGGGGTGGCGGTCATGATTCTTCTGGTGCCTGTAAATGCTGTAATTGCTATGAAGTCCAAGAAATATCAAGTAAGTGTGTGATTCTTAGTTGTCTCTTGTGAAAACAGACATAAGCAACAATAATGTAGCATCAGAAGGAATTGCTTCTTGTGTTGGATGCTTGTTCTTGTTAGGTTTCCTTGCTTTGTTATATCCTATGGCAGGGGCGTCTCCGTGTCACTGGTGCCCCAGATCTTCTGGTTGGAGCCCCAGATCAGCAGGTCACTGGTCCCACTGACCGGGGAGTTTTCCCCACTCTCATCCCTATCTGTGTTGTCAGGGCACAGAAAGAGATGAGTAGTGGAGCACTGAGCTATCGGCTCAGTAGGAGACACAATGTAATGACCATCGTCCTGCACAGAAGACTGAATGGATAAGGTGTGTGTGTGTGTGTGTGTGTGTACATTATAAAGGGAACATTACTATGGACTGGGGGGATTTATTGTGGCCTGGAGGCATTACTGTCGTGTGGATAATACTGTGGCCTAAAGGGAATTACTGTGGGCATTGCTGTGGAGTGTGAACTTATTTGGAGTAAAGGCACTATTAGGCAGGTGGCTCCTTTCAGTGGGCCATGTTGGGACGGGAGCCTATTGGGGGAGGGGAATGATTAGGAAGGTGAAACCAATTGTGCAGGGGGTATTATTTGGTGTAGGGGTCACAGTGAGAGGATATTAGTTGGGTCCACAGGAATTAAGTGTGGATGGCATTATAGAATGTTAGGCCATAATAATAGAACATTTATTGGGGGCATTATTAAATGTAATCAATACCAATTATCCAGAAAATGTGTGGAAAGCAAGGACTGCTATGAACACCAACTATATGTACCTATATACAGGCCTTATACAACAAAGTACACAAAATAAATGTATAAATACCATAATATGGAAAACACAAAATTTTATTAAACAAAATAATAATACACATATGATCACTGCAATAAAAACAACCCATAAAATCAATCCCTGGTGGACTAAAGGTACACCGCCAGTACAATCACATTGTCAACCACCGCAGTCAATTCTTACGGTGTAAACATAAGTTTCATTAACACACAATCATCGATATATATTTTACAAGTGGTAAACAAGGGTTTATAATGTAAACCTAAATCTAATAACATGGACAACCTGGTAGGAATGTCTTATAAACCAAACAAGACAAAATAAAGTGCATCGTGCAAAATAGCTATATATCCCAACCAGGCACAACCCCGACGCACGTTTCGCTTCCTCAGGGGGTAATGATGTTAGGTAGGCATGTACACTTATTTAAGCTCACAATAGTATTGGAAGACCAATCAGGAGACACGATGACATCACATATGGGCCGGCACACATGGGCAATCATCCAATCATATATCGCAAACACATACACTCACTTCAAATAGCCATAATTAGTCTCAAAACAGAAAGGGCAAACCTTATGTATAGTTTATCAGCGCCTCCTATGCAGTCTGTAAGCGCTAATAGTCATAACATATAGTAAATCGCAATCCAGTGCAATCGCGCGAGACTATGACCAGTCGTGCGACACAATTTATGATGCGCCAAAAAAGTGTCGCACTGTAATACGCTCATGCGCTATAGGCAGAGGCACAAAAAGTGTCGCAGACAGAGAGCCCTCTACAGGAGACAAAAGGCTAGTGCAACAGCAGTGACGAAGAAGTGATAAAGTAAGTGAGGAGGGAGTGCACTGTGAAAGGTGCAATGTGATGAGAAAGTGGAAAGAAAGTGAGAACAATATGTGATGTGAAAAAGAGGTCAATACAATACCTTTGCGACTTGTAGATAACTACCCAATGTAGCAACCACAAGATTATGAGTTATAGGGCATACCTGTGAATAAAACACACTTACACACACACATATAGTGGGACAGGGAATTACAAAGGGAACACCCTCTATCTCCTTCCTAGCTTCCACAATCGTGCTTGATTGCGGCAGGTAAGGGGTTAAACTGTCCGGCAAGGAAAGACCTCCCTTATAGCCTGTCTCCTGCTACAGTTCCACTGTCAGTTCCTTGCTGCATATTGACAACGGCCCGCTAATTTGGACAATCTATTTTGTCCTGTATCATCAAGAAGTTGAAGAAACTGATGCCTTTGATTTGTGTTTTTGTCATAAAACAATGTCAGTGCTTCTGGAGCAAAATAAGCACTGGTGGCAGGTCCATATGTAATACCTTTCAGCGTTACTCTGACAGCAATAATACGCTGATATACCATAATATTGTATTCTAGCTGTATTGAAGCTATCCCATCTGTTCATTTTAATTTGATTAAAAAAATCTAGTAAAATAACCTCATAATTGGTATTTCTGCATTTGTGATCTATAGAGATAATTATTTACTCAGACTGTTTAGTAAATGCTGTAAAAACCAAATTACATAAAAATTCTGGGGTATACCTATCATACACCGGCGCTCGTGCGCCGCTACATTTTCACAGCGCGATACATGAAGAGTCTTCAGTCCCTTGATTTATTGAGCAGGGAGCTGCGCAGCGACTGTGCCGGCGCAGGAACAGTCACGCCCCACGCCGGTCCACTCCCGGCCACGCCCCCCCTTCATGCAACATTGGTGTGAAGGAGGTGGATTGGGGCAAATAATTGCAATTGCTAGCAATAAACATTTATTTAGCTGATGTGGCACAGAGGCCCTGATAAATTTGCCCCACTATGTTTTTGTAATAAATAATAACATTTTATAAAAAGTGATGAAAAAGTTGCTCATGCCCCTGTATAATACCAATAAAAATAAATCTAATAACACACACAAAACACCTTCAACTAGCGCAGTCGGTGTAAGTTTAAACTATAACCCTTTGTTTTTAAGTTTCTGTTTTTTACTCTTCAGAGACATGTTACATCATGTTATGTGTGTGTGGGACAAATTGTACTTATCAGTGGCACTATTTCATATTCCGTGCAATGGAGAAATTGATGTAAAAATGCAATTGTTCCATTTGGCCTCCTTTTTGGCACCAAGCATCTGCAATGCATTACAAAGTGATCCATGTTACCGCAGCCCCAGGCCAGGAAACACATGGGGTGGTTTGGCTATACTATAGTATAGCCACATAGTAAATTAAAGCCACTTCCATTAGCAACATAGTGGATAGGATAATAAATCCCCCCAAATCTGTATTTAAACATCTGCAATGTGTTCTTCACACACATATATATTGTTCTTCACATGCTATTTTGGGCGCACCGTTCCGCGCGTATCTCCCGACAAGTAAGCAGATGTGCCGAACATCTGTAATCTATTCTGCACTGTGTTCTGCACTGTGTTTTTCTCTTAAATGATCCTGTGGTCACTGTTTTCACTGTGTTCACTGGTTCGCAGCCAAAAACGTCAGTTTTTCACGCATTGCACCCTGACGTGAAACGCAACGCTAGTGTGGAAGGGGCCTTACGGTAACATCTTTTTAGGGTGGTGGAAAGCCTCTATTGTATTCTCTAATGAATTTGTCAGGTTCACCAAACACATCACTTACTGGGGAAGACTGCTCAGAGAAGACTTTTAAAAATCCTGGAGGTCAGTGAATGGTCAGTTACTGTGCATATACATTGTTATGAGGACTGCTGCATTTTTATTATTTTATCATTTGCCCTGAAGTTTAGTCCCATATTTCCGGAAAGAAAAACAGAGCAATGACACAATTCATAATGAGAACACAAATGTCCGTTCTATTGGTTGTTACATAGCAATTGCTGGATGTTCTTACAAAAAGCTGAAAAAGGCTGGTGTTACAATGAATACTTGTCAAAACATTTCTAATACAAGGAAAAAGTACAAATGAGTAAATGAGAAAGTTAGCCTTTTTCTATTTTACTGTTCTGAGTGTTTGCTTTATCTACTGAAAACTCTTAAAAAAATTGAAAAATATGTTTCAATTTATAGATCAAGAAGTAAAACTGGGAAAGAGAAAATATAAAAAGAAGACATGTGATAGTGAAAATGTGAATAATTCTTTCATTGGATCTTCAGGAAAACCTCCTACATTTATTCGAAATACCACAGTGCAGACACTATATGAAGTTCTGATGAAGAGGTATTTTTACTATGCTTACTCTTATATATATTTTGGGGGACATGTTTCTGTATTTCTGAAAGTTTTTTTCTTTCATTTTTGCGACTATTGCCATGTTTGTGACCTTTCACTGTGACCGTTGTGTACTTGGTCCAGGGCATTTGCAGAGGAAAGTTTTTTTTTAATGGATCCTGTTTTAACATGTAACTTGGTATTATTTCACATGCTTTAAATGTTTAAAATTTAGCACGTTAGGCATTAAAAGTTTGGGCTGTTTTTTTTTTCATTTATAAAGTTTGGCATTCACATTTTATTGAAATATACTGGTTACGTGGTGTTAACGCATGCACGTTCAAATACATCACATTAGTTGAGAAGTTCAGATTTGGCTAATTACATTGCTGTCAACATAGTGTTTACAAAATGTGCTTACACAGTGTTAACATAAACATTATCACCATGTTAACACACTCATTTGTTAACACTATGTTAAATTAGATGATCACATCTTGTTAACATGTGCATTTTGTAATTGCAATGTTGACAGCAATGTAATTAGGCAAATCTGTCTTTCTCAGCTGTTGTGATACGCTTGAAAACACATGCTTCAACACCATATTTGATGCAGCCTCATATGTCATCATCTCCCTTTGGTGTGACTAGAGTGCTTAAAAATGCAGGCCACGGGCTCTAACCCAAAATTTACAGTAGTGTCCGCGCGCGTACAGTCAATGGGGGGATTTATTAATGTGTTGCATGCTCCGAGCAGTACAGTCAATGGGGGGATTTATTAATGTGTTGCATGCTCCGAGCAGACAAGTAGTAGTCTAGTATTTTTCTGCACCAGACTCATCATTGTGATGATGAATCTGTCGCAGTTTAAGACTGTCAAGTTCTAAGTTTAGACCTGTATTTAGATTTTATCTCCTTTTTTTTTGGTGCACAGACTATTTTCAGTCTAACAAAAGCTGTGTCCCCTTTGTCCAATGAGTCGAAAAAGGGGAAAAAATGGTCGAAAAACTGTCTTTCACTTGTTAAATGAAGAAACTGCACCAAAAATTACATAGAAGGTGCGTTTACATGTGGTGTTTTGTTTGCATTTTGCTACTTTGAAAGCATTTTTCTTCATTGCTGGAGGGGTAAGCTGCTGTGTAAACATTTCCACAGCTGCTTACGTTTACAATCCACGAAGAAAAACATTTTAACTCCTTTCTGCTCGCCGCTGACTTTAGACGTAAGAAAAACATTTTAACTCCTTTCTGCTCGCCGCTGACTTTAGACGTTAGCGGGTGCAGGTCCGGAGTCTACAGCGACGTCTTTAGATGATTAGCACGGGAGCAGGATCCGGTCTCCAGGTGTCAGAGGCACCCGGAGACCCTAGGGAGAAGGGAGATGCGGTTCGTTACTGCTTCTCCCTTCTCCGATCCTCCGTGCATCGCGCTGAATGAGCGCGATGCATAGAGGAAGGAGCGGAGTGGCGCGTGCCTCCGCTTCATGACCACTGTCACATGAAGCCAGGTCTAAAAGGGGTTAATCAGAGCTCGGTCTAATTAGAACCAGTACAGCTCTGATACCTTCTCCCCAGTGACAGGTGGGGTCACTACCCCTGTAACTTAGGTCTTATAGTGATTCAAGTTAAGGGGTAAAATTGTAATGAAGAAAAAAAAAAAAGTAAAATGTCTTGTATGACCTCATGGAGGACATATAAAGTAAAAACCACAAACACACAAAAAAAAGTACCTGTTTAACCGCTTGGGCATCCGATATATCGGACGCTGACCGCCATGACATAACGGCTCAGCGGCCGCATATATAGTGGATGCGAGAGCGGCTCTTGCATGGCTGGCATCAGGCGTAGCGTGGAGGAGCAGGCGTAGATCGTGAGGAGCGGCGTACGTGGAGGAGGCAGGCGTTCTGTGGAGGAGCAGGCGTTTTGTGGAGGAGCAGTGCGTTTCTGTGGTGGATCAGGCGTAGGTGGAGGAGTTACGGCTTTTGAGGAAGTAGGGCGTTGTGTGGAGGATAGCGCGTCTCGTGGAGTGATTAGTGCGTTGTTGAGGACGCAGGCGTTCTGTGGGAGCAGGGCGTTCTTGGTGGAGAAGTTGTAGCGTGGAGGAGCAGGCGTTGTTGTGGGGGAGTGGTGTTGTGGAGGAGTAGTAATAGCGTGGGGAGTAGTCTTTCTATGGGAGGAAGAGGACGTTCTGTGGTGAGGCAGGCGTAGCGTGGAGGAGCAGGCGTAGCGTGATGAGGAGCAGGCGTAGTGTGCGGGATCGAAGGTTTTGTGGAGGTAGTATAGCGTCGTGGGGAGTAGGCATTTGTGGAGGAGTGCTGTGGAGGTAGGTAAGCGTCTTCCTGTGGAGGGGCAGGTTCTGTGGAGGGGCTAGAGCGTAGACGTGGAGGAGCAGTCTTGTGGTGCGGTGATAGGTGTTCGTGAAGGAAGTAGTAATAGCGTGGGGGAGTAGGCGTTCTGGGAGGAGTAAGCTGTTCTGTGGGAGGAGTAAGCGTTCTGTGAGGGGCAGGCGTTCTCATGGAGAGCAGGCGTTCTTGTGGAGCAGGGTTCTGTGAGGAGTAGCAGTTCTGTGTGGAGTAGCTGATTCTTGGAGGAGTAGGTTGTTCTTTGAGGAGTAGGTCATCTATGGTGGAGCAGGCATAGCGGAGAGTACATTGTGTGGAGGGGCAGGCGTTGTGTGGAGGGACAGGGGTTGTATGCGTAGGATTGTGTACTACCCCACACTCATGTCCAAAGTCATACACTGACTGGAGGTAATGAATTATATGGCTCTCATATGGAGTCTAGCTGGGGACGAGTGTTGTGGATTTTTTGTTTGTGACACCTCTTCCTCATAAATGCGATCTGAGGAAACCCGAGAGCACTTCCGTAGTAAATTGCTGAGTGCAAGGATACAAGGACAAGAGAGAGGTTGCATCATGTTCTTGTGGGGTTTTTGTCTCCCGTTGGCAGGATGCTGGGCAGCAAGATGACATAATAGATATTTGTGTACTATCCATTGAATCATACTATGGGCTCCACCTGTGGGGTTCAAAATGTTCATACCACCCCTATATTAATCATGGAGGGAGGATGTAGTCTCAAATAGGGTCAGTTCTTGTAGATTATTTTGGTATGCCGGGGAGAACACTGATATTATGTTTGGGTTTTTGCCTCCAGTGGGTAAAATACTTTTGACCACTACAATTACAAATTTAGGCAGAAATGCAAAGCAAATTTTTACTACTACCATTTCAATTTGTGTTTACATTTGAGCCAGGATCTTAGGGTTAACAATGTCTCATACAACCCAATAAATTCTTAAGGGGGTTGCTCTTTCCTAAAATGGGGCATACACAGTGGTTTTATTGTACTGGTTACCAGGTCGATGGGCACCCCAACACCAGTCTAGTGAAAAGGATGCTCCAAAATCTAGACTTTTGCTTCCCCTTCTCTTCTCGGCCTGCGTGTCCACCAGCCTGAGACTTATTGCTACACTGGGGCATTGGCCATACCCGAAGAACCCACTGAATGATTTTTGGGGGTGTTTATCCACAGTGGGTGAGTGGTCGAAACATTTCTTCCTACTTTTGGACCATTTGAGAAAACAAGGCAAATTCTTACGCTGCGCCCCATCATTTTTATTACATTTGACCCAGCATCTCAGGGGTTGAAATTTCATAAACCCTAGATAAAATGGGGTCATACTGGGGGGTTTCTTATTCTACTGGTACTTGCGAACACCCACACAGTATAGACAGGTGCTCCAAAGCAAATTTTCACTCCTCTCCCTCTCAGACCCTCTGCCGTGTGCCCAGCCTTTCTTTTGGCACAAGTGTGGATTTGCATACTCAAACCAACCAAAAAATTAATTTTTTGTGGTGTTTGTCTGAAGTGACATTCGTTGTGACACGTATATTAGGTGCAAAATGACATTTTTGAGAATTAAATTCATTTTTATATGCAACCATTACTTTGCATTAAATTTTGATCATCCTGTTGGGGTAAAACTCACACACACCCAAGATAATCTTGAGGGTTGTAGTTTCTAAAATGGTATAATTCTTGGGGGTTTTTATAGCACTGGTAAACCATGGGCCCTGCAAACATGACCTGCCCTCTCTCCGATCCTCCGTGCATCGCGCTGAATGAGCGCGATGCATAGAGGAGCTGAGTGGCGCGGCCGCCGGCTTCATGGACTCGACGGTCACATGACCGCCAGGTCTAAAGGGGTTAATCAGAGCTACTGGGTCTAATTAGAACCAGTACAGCTCTGATCACCTGTCCCCAGTGACAGGTGGGCATTTACCCTGTAACTGAGGCTCTTATAGATGATTCAGTTAAGGGGTAAAACTTGTAATAGAAAAAAAAAAAAGTAAAATGTCTTGTATGACCTCATGGAGGACATAAAGTAAAAACACACTAACACACAAAAAAAATTAACCTGTTTACGCTCTGCATCCGATATATCGGACGCTGACCGCAGTGACATAACGCTCAGCGTCCCATATATATTGGATGCGAGCGCTACTTGCATGGCATGGCAGCAGGCGTGGGGCAGGCGTTGTGTGGAGGGGCAGGGGTTGTACTGCGTAGGTTGTGTACTACCCCCACCATGTCCCAGAAGTCATACACTGACTTGGAGGTATATAATTATATGGCCTCCGATATGGAGTCTGCTAGTGGGGACGAGTGTGTGGACTTTTGGTTTGTGCACCTCTTCCTCATAAAGGGACTCTGAGGAACCCCCGAGAAGGCACTTTCGTAGTAGTGCTGAAGTGCCAAGGTACAGGGACAAGAGAGAGGTTGCATCATGATTCTTGGGGTGTTTGTCTCCCGTGGCAGGAGCTGGGCACAAGATGACATAATAGATATTTTGTACTATCCATTATGCATCATACTTGGGGTCCACCTGTGGGGTTAAAATGCTCACTACACCCCTAGATTAATTCATGGAGGGATGTAGTTTTCAAATAGGGTCAGTTCTTAGGGGTTCCTACTGTACTGATCCCTAAGGGCATCTACAAATGTTTTATGGTGCCAAAAAAAAATGTAAATGTCAGTACTCCAAATGCAATTCTCTTCCGAGCCCTGCCGTGTGTTGTAGATTATTGGTATGTACCCGGGAGAACCTGCATGATGATTTTTGGGGTTTTTTGCCTCCAGTAAAATACATTTGAGCCAGGATCTTATGGGTTAAAATGCTCATACAACCCTAAATAAATTCTTAGAGGGTTGCTCTTTCCTAAAATGGGGTCACTACACAGTGGTTTCTATTGTACTGGTACCTCAGAGGCACCCCAACACCAGTCTAGTGAAACGGGTGCTCCAAAATCTAGACTTTGCTTGTCCCTTCTCCGGCCTGCTGTGTCCCCAGCCTGTAGACTATTGCTACACATGGGGCATTGCCATACCCGAAGTAACCCACTGAATGATTTTTGGGGTGTTTATCCACAGTGGGATGAGTTGGGCTGAATACAAAAGGAGGAGGGAAAGGAGAGAGGGGGGAGGGGGGGAAGGGGGGGGGGAAGGGGGGGGAAAAAGGGGGGGAGAAGGGGGGGGGGAGAGAGAGGAGGAAAGGAATACTTGTATTCGAGCAAATGTAATGACAGACCCTGAGCCCTGCCATCACCGTGGGGATGAGAACTACTACAACTATAAACCAGCAGCTACCTTAGCTCTACAACGGATCAGGTTCCCGTCCCGAGAATACCATCACCGCTGCGACTCACTTTGGCTTTGTCGAAGTTGACGCAAAGTGAATCCCATAGGAGGGATCTTGACGCACTCGTTGATACTCTGTGATCCGATCATAGGCAGCTCAGTTGCCCGGGCGACCGGTTTTGTTGAAATGTAAATATCCTTTCTCCCTAATAATTCGTTAAGATTTTCCGAGGCCTTTAATATACGCCATAGTCGCCTCTCCTCTATTGTCCCTGATCGGCTAGGAACACGCCATGGTGTTTGCATACAGGTAGGCTGGATTACCTACTTCTGCTTGTTCCAGAGCCAAACTGGTCAATAAGGAGGGAGTGGGGCTCAGGGTTCTCAGTACGGGTTTGACCCGCATGTACCAGGTCTTCCCTGCTTAGCCGAGTGCCTTTGTGTGAGTCCTCTACTCTGTGGATCACAAATCAAGGTCCTGCCTGTCCGGGAGGGGCCTGTATACTCTCTGAAGAGTCTGGAGTGCAGAATGAATTGTGCCCCGGTTGTGGTGTTACTACTTTCGGGTGCTCAGGCCCTCTCTGTTTCTACTCTTTGCTTAGCTATCAAGGACTGAAGCAGGGCCGGTCTCAAGGTTTGGGAGGTTGACGTTCATATGAGTCCGGACACTGACCTCCGCCTCTCCCATATCCTGCCTGTGGCCAGGTTTGCTCTGTTGGTGTGGCCCCCCTCATGGGGTAGGCTGCTGGCCTGTGCGGTCTGACCTTGTGAGAGGGGTGTCCGGCGGCCATTCCCGAGGAGGCCGTGGGAATTTTCTTTCCTTCTGCTGGCGCCTGCTTTATGTGTGTCCCCCCGTATCGATATCTTGTCCCCGCCCCTCCTTCCGCCCCATCCCTCCACTTCTTCTTTTTCTGCAGTGAGTGGCGCCATTTTTGGTCCTGGTCTGGGGCTCCGGTCCTTCTCGTGGCTGGCGCCCGGAAATCGCTCCAGGCTCGGTTCCGGGGCTGAACTCTCCGGGGTTTCTTCTTCTGGCGCCCTGGTGCGTGCTGTGCTCCTTCCCCCTCATGTGTGGCATCTTGCAGAGCGTTGAAGGCGCTTCCGAGCCATTACTGGCGCCTGTCTCGAGTGAGCTCCTGGGTGGCGTCCTCCCTTCCGCCATGGTCCAAGCCACTCCACCCCACTGACTTTTTTACCGTATATACACTGACTAACCACTCACCACGGCAAATGACTGTAACAACTAACAAATGAGACAGCTAACTGACAGTAACCAGAGATTATCCGACCTATGCGACGCTAAATAACTAGTGACGATGCCGCACTGACACTAAGTACTAACCTACAAAATGAGGATGCACTGAACGCTAATTACTAACTTGACAGATTGCCAGCGCAATGACACTAATTACTAGCGCAACAATTGACGCAACTGACACTTAAGGGGTAATTCTCGTCTTGCATTCACATCCAGTTTCATCACTAATCTTCCATTTTCTAACATTTCTTCAATTGGATTTATTTTTTTTTTTTTAAAAAAAATGTTCCTGTGTAAGATAGTTCTCCTAAATGTTAGCATTCTGTCTGTCCCTTAGAAACAGATAGCTGTCCCTCGTTTACCTACCACCTCACATTTTGGCAGGCAGTTTGCAGACATGCGCTATTGAGGTCCCTGCCTGACTAACGTGGCTTCAGCATTCATTACCACAGGAACGCTGTGGGACCTTGCAGTAACTCCCGTACATTTCATATACCAAAACTTTTTGGTTTCTCTTTGTGGGCAAATCCCTTCAGCAGAGGTGGGCCGTTATCCGGGGACGCTATCTCGGTTCAAGGGACAACAGGGCTCATTTATGAGAAATTCTCTCACAAAGGAACATTTTTTTTATAACATCCAATTGAAGAATTTATATATGCAGATTTATCAAACTGAATGTGAATGCCCAGACGAGAAAGCCCTTTAAGTTACTAGCACGATGAATTGACAACGACTGAAACTAGTAACTACGCAACAAATGAAGATAATGCACCTTAAGCTTACCTTTTTTAGTTAGAGATTTTGAAAAAAAAAAAAAGGAGAGAAACTCTCCCTTATGAGGTGCTATGGGCCAAAGAAGGGGTGATCAGGGGTTTATAAGGTGCTTTTTCACCTGAGAGGGGCATACATTACACTATCAGGCAGCCGATCTCTCCCTCTCTCCATTTTCTGCTCTGACAGTGGGTCGTGTGAACAACTTGTGGATCGTGATCGTGGCGGTGGCTGTCTGCTACTGGTCCATTGCCGTGACGGGAGAGTGTGGCTCCCGGACACTGTCCTGTACTGGCTCTGATCTGCGACCTACGGTTCTGTATAGAAACATAGCTGTCACAGGCGATCGCATACAATTGACCAATAGAAGCGAGCGGTCCATTGTCTGCAAGCGGGGGATGTCAGCTTATCTGTCCAGTGACTCTCCCCCTCCCCCCCCGTCACTGTTGTGGCTTTACAGTGTGCTCCAAGAGAGGGGACGTTATATGCGCCATGGTGAGCTATAATACGCACGCAAATGACGATTATAACATCCAGAGCGCCGCGTAGAGGGGTAAGCATGTCAACTAATTCAATTTACATGTTAAAATAAGGTCTGAAATATCCTTCCTATGCAACCTGCCTGAACCAGGTGCAGACCATTGCAAAGTAAGCAAGAAAAAGTGATAAGCATAAGTGAAAAGTTTGCTTGGAACATCTGGAAAATAAAGATATATAAAAACACACTGCCAAAGTGTAAGGCAAAGTTATCTTGCGAAGCGATGGCAAACACACACCCACAAAGAAAAAATAAACATACATGGCCCCCCATTGAATGCCATAAAAACAGAGCCTCACAAGAATGCGCAAATGTGGTGTTTTTTTGTCAATTTCATCACCACATTTGGATTTTTTTCAGCTTATCAGTACATGTCATTTATATAATAAAATATTACTGTCAATAAGAAAGTACAATTTGCTATGCAGAAAACAAGCCCTCATACGATCGGTAGGAGAGCTATCGAGTTTGAATCTTGCAGAATGAAAAAGTTTTGAAAACGAAAAGGCTGAGGGCATGAAGGTGAATCATTGGCTATGGGTGTGGCATCTCATTATAATTATATTTCACAGTTTCATCTTTTGGTTACACGATGAGTCTATAAATTTTCAGGACTTTTTGGCCATTTTTTGTACATAAATAATTATTCTATTGAGTCCACTGGAAGAACTGCTGGGCACCCGGCCAGTCCAGCTTGTGACCCTCCCACTGATGTACCCACTGTTTAGGAATTGTGAAATATGGGGCAAATGCCGCATAAATCCACATGAAAGTCCCCTCGATGTTTTTGCGATGTTATGTGTAAATTGTAAATAGATTTATCCGAAAATCATCCCAAAACTGATCTAATAATCAATAAAATTCTGCCCATCAACCAAACAAGGATGGAGTGATATTTAGGGTTACAGTATGTTAACGAGATTTTCACGTGTCTGATAGGCAAACTGTTTACCGGAGCTCGGCTTTTTCATTTTCCCTTAGCAGTCAATAAATGAAAGGCATCTCTGATTAGTTCCATGTTCACTGAACACTTTACTGTCAGAACACTGTGATAATGTAACTCAGTTACGTAATGCCATGTAGTTCTCTATATTATTTATAGATATGGATGCATTCTGTTGGACATGTCTTCTCAATGCTATGCCAAGCTCTCAATTTCTTTGGGTTTGTGAACTTATGTTAAGCTTTCTTCATTTTGTTAATTGCTAAAGATTTTTTTCTGTTGGGACATTAATGAAATATCTAAATTCTATTGGTTCGCTGTCTCCCAATAGGTATATCCGATGAAGATGAATGTTCTAATAATTGCACAGAAGATAAGCTAGTGCTCGCAAAGAATGCTAACAGAGCAAGCAAACAGACAACCTGGCAAGCATCTGGTAATCAAACAACCCTGTTCACACTTCTGAGAATGTAACTATTGCGGTGAACCCACAACTACACATACATAGATGTATTGGAATCATAATTTAGGTGTACTAAACTTTTAATAAAACTGAATAAATCAATAGAGCAGATGTAATATTACCCCTCTTAATGCATTATGATCTCATATATACCCGATATATACTCGTGTATAAGCCGAGTTTTTCAGCACAAATACATGTGGGCTGCAAATCTTCAACTCGGCTTCTCACGAGTCAATAGGGCATCCCACACTTTAACAAAAAAAACCACACTTATATACCCCGATACACACAGCGCTTGCTCACCTGAGTCGCACAGGTCCTACTTCTGTCTTCTATCTTCCTCTGTCTTCCGCAGGCGCCGTCCATGTTCCTTCTCTGGCCGTCGCATAGTATGAGGTCAGCACCGGGCGGGAAGAACATGGCGGCGCCTGATTAATACAGAGGAAGATAAAGACAAAATACCCGCGCGGACATCGGGGAGCACGCGGACAATCGGGAGCATCCGGCTGTTTATTGGGGCCACCGTAGGGAGTAATAGGTTTATTTTTTTTTTGTGTAGTGCTGGCCTAGGCTGATACTTAAGGGACAGCTGGGCAGGCTGTAACTTAAGAGGGGAGGCTGTATACTTAAAGGGGAAGGCTTGCAGGCTGTATAACTACTGTGGGTCAGGCTGTATGCTTAATGGGGCAGGCGGGGCTTGCTGTATACTTACGGGGCAGCTGGGCTAGGGGGCAGGCTGGGTGGCTGTTACACTTAAGGGGGCAGGCTGGCTGCTGTATACTTAAGGGGCGAGGCTAGGCGGGACTGTATACTTAGGGGGCAGACTGGGAGCTGTATACTAACTGGGGGAAGCTGGGCAGGCTGTAATACTTAAGGGGGCAGGATGGCTGTGACCAATGCATTTCCCCCCCCTCGGCTTATACCTCCTTGTCAATAGTTTTCCCAGTTTTTAAGTGTAAAATTAGGGGTCCTCGGCTTTTATACTCGGGGTCGGCTTATATCGAGTATATACGATATGTCATAATGCCATAAGGATGTATGTAGAGGGCTCATGGATTTACCCTCTGCATATATGTGGGTGCACTTATGCAGCAACCACCCACCTCTGCCACCCGCATCAGTGCCGCAAACGATTGCAGGTGTAACCACGGTGTGATGTTATGTGGGAAAGGTGATCCATTGCCATGCAGCCGGTGTTTTTTTTGTGTATGAGACTCCAAGGTCTGTCGTTTGGCGGATCTATACCGCTATCATGTTAAAGTACCCTTTGGGGGGTCTAAAAAGGAGTAAAAAAAAATGAAAAGAAAAAAATTCCAATTACCGTATATACTTGTGTATAACTGTGCTTAAAAACCTCACTCGCTATACAACCCGTCAATTAAAAAAGAGAAAACTTTTATTCTCAATCTCCTGCGCCCCGATGCTTGGCGCTACTCCCCGATCCTCGGCGTTCGGCGCCTCTTTGGGTCTTCTCTGTGCTGTATTGAGCAGGCAACACGCTATTGCCAGCCGCGCACACTATGAGCGCGGCGGAGTTGCCGCTGATGAACGTCATATTGTGCGTCCGCTGGCAAATCGTGTGGATGCGTCCTGCCAAGCAAATCAGCGAGAGAAGACCAAAGATGAGCCACCTGGATCCACGACAGGCAGCGGGGGCGCCAAAGTGAGAGTATGTAGTTTTTTTTTTTTTTTTAATGTGCTTGGCAAACTGTAAGCTTGCTTACTGTATACTAACATGGGCTGCTGGCGTATAAAACTAAATGGGGCTGGCTGTATAATACTGGGGGCTTTGCTGGCTGTATCTCCTGGGGCTGGCTATATATATTACTGGGGCTGGCTATACCTACGTGGTCCGCTGGCTGGCTATATATTACTGGGGGCTGGCTTTTATACTACGAGTGGCTGGCTTGCTGTAATACTTGTAAGGGCAGTACACAACAGGACAGTGATCCCCGTGGCAGCGAGACCCCCAGTCTGTCTTACCACTTATTGGGTCCCCCCTAAACAAGCCAATAACTGGGGCGACGTTCCCATCCCTGGGTAGGTGTGAACGTGTAACAATACAGATAACAAACACAATAATCAAGTTATACAATCCGATTCACAACATCGGGAAATACAGTAACCAAATAACAATCCAAATAGAGTAGTCGAGACACAGGCAGAGATCAGAGCCGCAGAACTGAGAATGCAAGAGAGCCCAGCAAGTGAACACGGCAAGATAGGCAGTTGACGGCAGCAAGGAGTCAAAGCTAAACTGTGACACTTAAGGGAACCTAGGCCCTGCCACTATGGAAAGAGGCAAAGCAATTACAGATCCACAGTGTTACGCAATGCAAGAACAGAATCATTGAGGGATGGGCAGACATCAGGTCAGATAGAACCATAGTTCAGATGCAGGATGACGAAAACTCAGTGTCTCCTATCCTACCAGCACGATAGATGAGACGCATCGGGCAGAGTGACAATACACTGGGGGGTGCTAATCTGAAGGGGCGGGCAGGCTAAATGCTAGGTGCTGACTGGCTATATACTACTGGGGGCTGGGTATATACTACAAGGTGTGGCTGGCTATATACTTGGGAGACTTGCAACTCATTTCTCACCCTCGGCCTATACTCAAGTCAATGTTTGTCCTTTCCCATTTTTTGGTGGTAAACTTGGGGGTCTCGGCTTAATACTCGAGTTAAGATGTACCCCCTAGTGTGATTAAAAAACACAAATAAAATCATAATACCTCAGTTTATCAAATAAAAGTATTTTTCCAAGCCGTGAACCCCGTAGGGAAAATACCGCC
The DNA here is from genome assembly GCA_019512145.1 of Engystomops pustulosus. Lineage (NCBI taxonomy): Eukaryota > Metazoa > Chordata > Amphibia > Anura > Leptodactylidae > Engystomops > Engystomops pustulosus. The sequence continues at coordinate 129,802,402 of CM033642.1, forward strand.
CCCCCCCAATGTCCAAATAGCACTTTTTGTTAACATAGAAAGTTTTAATAACAGTCATCAAAAGTTTGCACTGTCCCGCAAATGGAAGCAAGTTATTGGTGTTGGCAACAAAGTGTATTGGTGTTATCAGCTCTGGCACCAAAAAAAATACAAAGTTATGATTTTAAAGATGCAAGAGTCAAAAAAGGAAATGCTATAAAAGGAGGTGGCTTTCTTTAATTTAAATTTTTTTTAAAATCACTCCTACTTGTCAATGCTACAGTATGCATTATTGATAGATTTGCTGATGATCTTTTACAACATATCTACAGAAATGATACGGCCTGCAGTCATGATATAGACACCAGGATGTCGATGTAGCACTTTCACAGTAAACACACCAGCTCACTCGCCGTTTTATTGTAAGAGCCCGTGCAATAACGTCCAACCATTATCATTCATGAATGAGAACTCTTCATGAAACAAGTATAATTGATTTTAAAACCCTCACACCAAAATAACTCTACTGTTCAAGTATTATCAGGGGTTAAGACAAATAAACATTGTTGACTAGAGAGATGTTTCTTTAGCAATTATTACATTATAAAACTTACCTTTAGATAGAGTGGAGACACTGAAGCCAAGGGGGTTGTAGGTGTGGAACTTGCATATTAAGAGTCAAATCTCTAGTGTCGAGGAGAGATCTCAAGAGCGCCATAACAGGGGAGTTACAAAACTACACAACCATTTTTTTTTTCCATAACCATGTAAAAATTAGCCAGGGTTTCCTATGTTTTGTATAGGCCCCCGTTTTTCTTTGGTATGGACCGAATGAACTATCCCTTCCCCATCCTGGCTAGCAGTACAGGGGTCTTGTCCTACCAACGTAACACAATAGGCTTCCTGATAAAACAACTCCCTCTCTAAGGAATATACCTTCATGGTGTGTCTGGACGCTTTTCTCTACTAAGGTTTCTGTAGCACCGCAATGACAAGAGAGAGGGAACCTCTTTTTTCAAAAATTTCAGGAGGACCGGGCATTCCATAATCATATGGTTGAAATCATCAGGAAAATAATAACACCTTCACACTCTGGGAGGGCTTATGCGCTTCAATCCTAAATAACAAATGGTAAAGTAACTTTTTGGATTATATGGCGTTGTCATATTTATTACAGCGTGGGACACAGAAAGATGAAATTATCAAACCAACACAACTCAATCAAGCATATCGCATTAAGGTGTGCATTATGGATTTCCCCGTCTCTCAGTGCTGGTAATGGGGGACAGAAGCGGCTCTAACATTAATTAATGGGTAATATCAGGGGAGATAATCCCATCTAGGCCCAGAATCGGATCACCCCTATCAATGGGTTACTTATATAGAAAATCGGGGCCCTGGAAATTGGGCACAATATTTTTAAAAATTGGCTAAAGGTAATCATATTTCCCCTAGGTCATCAAAAAGGAGCAGATATAAATTTTTATATGTCAGCCCAATGTCCCCCCAACTCTGACCAGAGCTGACCATCAAGTAGAGCTGTGGTAGATGTGGGGGAATAGTAGTGCTCTCAAAGAGGAGTTTGGCTTAATGGTGTCCCTTAGCTGATGTGGACACGTTAAGCAGACCTCCAATTCTACCTTCTGTGTGATGGAATTTGAGCAGCTTCCCATCAAATAGGCTGAAGCTTTCGCGCAGCCAGCCATAGAGATGAGCCAAGATGATTTTTTCGTCTTTTTTTTCATTCTCAAATTCCAGAAAGACGAACTTTTCATGTTACGCCGCATGGGCATATCAAGGGCTTGTTTTTACAGTAAGATTTGTATTTTCAATGGGTAATTTTTTATTGCAAAATTTTCCTTCAGCATAACAGTACAAACAACTTTTTTTGGGCTTGTTTTTTTTTAGTTAAATCTTTTGACATATTCACTGTAGCAGTATAGTTAACATGATAAAAATACTTTTGTAGGTTAGTACAATTAAGGGAACAAAACCGAAAATGTCCAAATTTTCTTATGTTTTATACCTTAGCAATAAACCACTTTTTAAGGAAACCACATTTGCCCATGTGTGGTTATATTTTGAGAGCATGACATCTTATATATACTTCAATCAAGGGAGATAATTAGGTTTTGTTTAAAGGTAACGGTGAGAATTGGACTATTGTAAAGGTACGTCTGACATTTTGATGTCTTATATTACATATTTTGGGAGATTGGAAGCCAAAATTTTTGTCAATTTTATTTGTTTTTTATTTTTACAACAACCCTCACAATACATTCGTAGAATATGTAATATCTGCTTGTCCAGGTTGCTAAGTGATACGAAATATAAATTGTGTGTGTAGGTCGGCAAATCGCAGAAATGCTTTCTCTCAGGCTGTGAGGCACAAAGCTCCGGCAAGGGCTTGCAGGATAGGCGGCTTATCTATATATTAGCTAAATGGGCCACGCGCAATTAATGGCGCACTGTGCCTCTTGTAAACTTAGCGAGCCAGCGTCGCGCTCCCTAGGAGACGGCGACGCGCGCGCCGAGAGCCGCGGGAGCAGCAGAGGGGGCGCCGCGGGAAGCCGTGAAGTGATAGAAGTCCAGCCCCGGGGCGGCACGGGTGCACCCGCGAGTTGGGTTGACTCTCTCTACCTGTCTCTTAGACTGGGCGGATGGTATGCAGAACAGAATTCCAGTTTTCCCCTTAAGCGGATTACACAGAGATCGCTCAGAAGCGAGAGACACTGAACCCCTCGATCCAAACCAATGTGCACGAGTCCATGCAGCCGAAAGCTGTGCATGAAGAATAGGCTGGTGGGCGCTGAGCAGACGGCAGACCAGGAATGGAACAAATTGGAACCAATTTTTGAGAACCAGGGATCGGTTCCACCCAGATGACAGTATTCTTGGCAAAACGGCATCAGGGCCCAGCAGGTTTGAGGCGTGATGGTTTGGTACCAGCACAGGAAATGCAAGGAGCCCACGAAATCCTTCGCACTCTTTGGCCAGGTCCTGGCCACCAATGGTAACGGGAGATGAGGGCTATTGAACGCTGTACTCCAGGGTTTTCCAGCCACACAAGCAAAATGTCCGCCAGTCAAAGTCCTCCTACATAGGGCATAGGTCTAACATATGTCTTGCCTGGTGGCAGCTGCCGAGAGGTCTACCTGAGCATGCAAGAAGCAGCCGTTCCGGAGGTTCAATATGACTAGGTAGCATGATCTTCACTCAACCACAAATCGCTGGCACGAGGAAAACATCGGCTTTAATGTTCCTTTCTCTGCAGGGGCCGAAATTATGAGAAAATCAAATGGGGAGAAAAAAGAGACCACGGCCTGACGCGGATTTAGACGCTGAGGCTCTGGAGATACAGAAAATTCTTGTGGTCGGTATCAATATGACCAGGTGACGACTCCTTCCAGACGTATCTCCAAAGCTAGCTTTAAATGGCCAAGAGTTTCCCGATCTCCAAGGAATAAATTCCTTTCGGCGTGTGAACGTTCTTTGAGAAGAGACCGACATGTAGGTCGACCCTTGTCCCCTTCTGGTAGGACGGCCCCGGCACAATGGATGAAGCATCAACTCTAATGGAAGGCTTTTTCCGTGTCCGGCCTTGTGAGTACAGGTTCAGATGCAAAAAAGCAGACTTCAAACCTAGTGAAGGCGTCTTCAGCACCAGAGGCATTGTCCTCGGTAGCATTCTCTTAGTCAATGTCCACAATGAGCCCACAAGGGAGGAGCAGTGGGGATAAATTGTCTATATAATTGGCAAAGCCAAAAATCTCTCTGTATGGGCATTTAATCCTCACTGGGTGAGGGCGCCACAGAAGTACTGCTTTCAACTTGGGAAGGATCCATCTGAAGGCCTTTAATCAGAATGACAATCGCGCAGAAACGGAAGACTACTCTGTGAAATAAGCATTTTCTCAAGTTTGGCATATAAACGGTGGACCTAAAAGCGCCTGAGGCCCTGTCGGACATGGATTCTGGTGAGACTGAAGATCTGGGAAAACCCAATTCTCCAGGTAGACTTGCACAAGAATAGAGTAACTCTCTGAAGATGTCCTTAACAATTCTTGAAAAACAGCTGGAGCATTGCGGAGCTTGGTGAACCTTGGCACCCCGTAGTCGGTCAAAGAGTTCGGTGATGAGAGGTAACGGGTAGCACAGGCAGTTTTTCACCAACGTGACTTTATTGGATCGCGGTAATCTATAGCACGGACGAAGGGGAGCCATCCTTCTTGGATACACAGAAGAAGCCAGCACCACGGGAGAAGAAACTTCCGGCTGGAAATCTTTTTGGGCAAATTCTCCTTAAATGTAAGGCAGACATGCCTTCTGTCTCAGCACCGACAACGGGTATAACTCGTCCTCGTGAGGAGAGAATACCGGGTCACAGGTCCATGGGACAGTCCTAGGGGGCGTGTGGAGGGGCAGACCTCCGCTTGTTTTTTCAGAAAAAACATCGGTGTGTCCTCGGTATCATGCTGGAAGATTCTCATAGCTTCCTCCGTCTTCCAATTAAGGAACGGGTGCTGTGGCACAATGCAGCATCCATGAAATTCCGCAGGGGAGGGCCGGAGTCTATAAAGCTGAGACCGCTGGTCTGGTTACTGGAGCCAACGCTAGAAGCAACTGGAACAACAAGCGTGAGAAGCACTGTTTACCCTGGTACGCTTCTCCACACCCTATGTGCTGGCGGTTCCGTATGTTTAGGTCGGATAGGAACCATACGCAGAAATGCTCGGACTGCCGCAAATAGAGACAAGGGTCCCTGACGTCCTTCGATACGCTCCTGTGGTGACAATTTTGGCCCTGTCCACCTCCATAGACTCCTCAGCCTGGTCGACTGGGAGGCTGGAAAGGTCTTTGAAAGCTGGAACTAGACGGGGAAGTGTCCGTGGACGGACTGGAAGTTGCTAAAAACGTGACTCTTCCGGCACGCTCCCTGAAACACACAAATCAATCCTGGTGGCACGGGGAGATTGAACTCCTCAGGGAAGATGGCCAGAGCACCTTGACTTGAGAGGAAGGCCCTTCTTGAATTCTGCAGACAAGGCCGCGTCGTTCTCAGGAAAGGTTCCGACGCTAAGGAGGCGGACTGGACCACATATTCTCCCACGGAGGATTCCCCATGGGGGGGGGGGGCCCTGACGGCAAATTCAAATAGCCAGACTCAGCAGGGATCCGAGAACGGTTCTTCAAATACGGACCGGAAAATTCAGATAATAAGGCTGCCATAGATGCTGTAACTGGTTCGTTCTATCCCAGATAGGAGTAGTCTCAGGCCAGGGCTTTCCCGGAAGAAAGGTGATATAAATTCACCTTGGATCGCTCCGAAAGAATTGAGTCGGCATAAGTTCTGGTGCAGACAGCTGAGAAATACAGCTCTGCAGGCATCTTGGGATCGCCATCGAACTTAGTGGGATGGACAACGCGCATTCTAGGTTCAACGGCAGGCAGATAGTCGGTAGCGGAGTCGTTGAAGGCAGCCTCAGGAACCTGTTGCTGTTGGCTGGGTTGGCTAACAGTTGTTGCAAGTCATTGCTGTGACCGTGCCTCCCAGCTGATTCACCTGTGGTTCAGCAAATCTGCCTGGACCTGGTGGATCACAATAGTAGGCGAGGTCTGGCTTGCTAGGAGATGGAACCTCGGCGGGATCGCATGCCGATCTTACTGTCAGCTTGCAGGTGTGGATCTCTGGCCAACTGCATAATGATGACACAAGCCACTACCCTGGGACGGAGTCTAAGTGGTACCTGTGTTCACCAGAGCCCTCCGGCAAGGCGGTTAGACAGGCTGCGGCGTGGTAGCCACCAAGTCGTTCCTTCCGGCGTGACTTGTCTGTAAGTGGCGGCAAGGTAGAAGTACAGAGACAGCGACAATCTCGTGGTCTAAGTCCAGGCACAAGTCGGGCAGGGCAGAGGTGCAATTTCCAGAGTCCGTCCACAGTCAGGCAACAGGAGGTTCAGCAGGAGGGTAGGGAACACAGCACACCAGACAGAGCAGCACGGAGGAAACCTGGTACACAGAACACGAGGAGCTCAAGTACCACAGGACCGGAGGAGGTCGGTAACATAGAACAAAACGGAGGAGGTCAGGTAACACTGAACAACGTAGGAGGTCAGGTACACAGGAGACTCCAGGAACGCAGAAGACACATGAACGCAGAATACACAGAACGCAGGAATCGGCGGTCAAATCGCGAATAGCTTCCTCTCAGGCTGGGGACCCAAAGATCCGGCAGATGGCTTGCAGAAAGAGGCAGCCTTATATATAATTAAGCTAAATGGCCAGCGCCATTAATGGCTGCAAACTGGCCTCGTAAACCAGGAGAACGGGGACACGCGCGCGCGAGCCTTGGGAGCGCAGGGACGCCGCGGGAGCCGGGGAAGTGAGAGAAGTGCCGGCCACCTACCCCGGGTAGGCCCTGGTGGCATCCCCGATCCGAACAGGGATTTTCGGTAGCACCCGTGACAAATGTATTGTATTGATCTGTCAGTGTTTATCTGGAAGTTAGCCCTATTTAAACCCTAGTCTTGGATTGGGCTTAATTGGCCACCGATCATGCGACAGAGAGGTTTCATCTGAACCTCAGTCATGGAACCCCCCAAATCTTGTCGGTGGAGGTCCGGGGAATACAAGGGAACCCCTCTATCTCCTTCCTAGCTTCCACAATCGTGCTTGATTGCGGCAGTCGGGGTTAAAACCTGTCCGGTCAAGGAAAGACCTCCCTTATAGCCTGTCTCGGCTACAGTTCCACTGTCCAGTTCCTTGCTGCATATTGCAACGGCCCGCTAATTTGGACAATCTATTTTGTCCCTGTATCATCAAGAGTTGAAGAAACTGATGCCTTTGATTTGTGTTTTTGTCATAAAACAATGTCAGTGGCTTCTGACAAAATAACACTGGTGGCAGGTCGCATATGTAATAACTTTCAGCGTTACTCTGACACATAATACGCTGATAACCATATATTGTCAAGTGTATGCGAGCTGTATTGAAGCTATCCGCATCTTTCATTTAATTTGATAAAAAAATCTAGTAAAATAACCTCATAATTGGGATTTCTTCTGCATTTGTGATCTATAGAGAGAATTATTTACTCAGACTGTTAGTAAATGCTGTAACCACCAAATACAATAAAAATCTGGGTATCCTAACATACCCGGGGGGTCTCGTGGCGCCGCACATTTTCACGCGCGATACATGAAGATCTCAGTCTTGATTTATTTCGTCAGGAGCTGCGCATCGACTGTGCCGGCGCGAACAGTCCCGCCCCCACGCGGGCCACTCCCGCCACGCCCCGCCTTCATGCAACATTGGTGTGAATGAGTGGATTGGGGCAAATAATTGCAATTGCTGCAATAAACATTTAAGTTAGCCTGATGTGGCACAGAGGCCCGGATAAATTTGGCCCCACTATGTTTTTGTAAAATAATAACATTTTATAACAAGTGTGAAAAGTTGCTCATTCCCCTTATAATACCAATAAAAATAATCTAATAACACCACAAAACACCTTCACTAGGCGTCAGTCGTGTAAGTTTAAACTATAACCTTTGTTTTATTTCTGTTTTTTTACTCTTCATAGACATGTTAGCTCATGTATTGTGTGGTGGGACAAATTGGGTACTTATCAGTGGCACTATTTCATATTCCGTTGCATGGAGAAGAAATTGATGTAAAAGGCAATGTTCCATTGGCCTCCTTTTTGGCAGACCCAAGCATCTGCAATGCATTACAAGTGATCCAGTACACCGCAAGCCCCCAGGCCAGGAACCCATGGGTGGTTTGGCTATCTATAGTATAGCCACATAGTAAATTAAAGCCACTTCATTAGCAACATAAGTGGATAGGATTATAAATCCCCCCCAAATTGTATTTAACATCGTGCAATGTTTCTTCCACACACATTATATTGTTTCTTCACATGCTATTTTGGTGCGCAACCGGTCCGCGCGTATCTCCGACAAAGCATGTGCCGAACATCTGTACTCTATTCTGCACTGTGTTCTGGCACTGTGTTTTCTCTCTTAATGAAAAAATCCTGGGTCCTGTTTTCACTGTGTTCACTGTTTATTCATTCTTCCACTGTTCTTCACATCTGCTCACTTTGTCGGGAGATAATATACACGGGAACGTGGAAGAATATATCGCAGATTTTTGCAACTTATCGAATACATTATTTTTTTCAATTATAACCAATTTTTTAAATCCTCAAACATGGTCCCTTTGAAAAATGCTTTGAGTCTCCCATTGACTCGCGCGTGAAAAATGCGCCGAAAAGCAAAAAACCCATAACAACACCGCTTGAAAACGCTAAATGCTAATTACTCAAGGAAAAAATGAACAAAACGCAGCCAAACGTAGTTTTCACGCATTGCACCCTGACTGAAACGGCAACTCTAGTGGGAGGGGCCTTACGGTAACAACAATTATCTTTTTTAGGTGTGAAAGCCTCTTTGTAATTCTCTTGATAAATTTGTTCAGGTCACCCAACACTCACTTACTGGGGAAGACTTGTCTGCAGAGAAGACTTTTAAAAATCCTGGAGGTCAGTGCATTGTCAGTTACTGTGGCATATACATTGTTATTAAGGACTGCTGCATTTTTATTTTTTATCATTTGCCCTAAGTTTATCTCCCCCTATTTCCAAAGAAAAAGCAGAGCATGACACAATTCATTGAGGACACCAAATTCCGTTCTTGGTTGTTTACATAGCAATTGCTGGATGTTCTCTACAAAAAGCTGAAAAGGCTGGTGTTACACATGACTACTTGTCAAAACATTTCTAATACAAGGAAAAAGTACAAAATGAGTAAATGAGAAAGTTAGCCTTTTCTATTTACTGGTCTGAGTGTTTGCTTTAATCTTACTGAAACTCTAAAAATTGAAAATATGTTTCAATTTATAGATCAAGAAGTAAAACTGGGAAGGAAAAAAAAAGAAGACTGTGTAGTGAAAATGTGATAATTCGTTCATTGGATCTTCAGGAAACCTCCTACATTTATTCGAATACGCACAGTGCGACACGATATAAGTTCCTGATGAGAGGTAGTTTTACTATGCTTACTCTTATATATATTTTTGGGTACATGTTCTTTCTGTATTCTGAAAGTTTTTTTCTTTCATTTTTGCGACTATTGCCATTTTGTGACCTTTCACTGTGACCGTTGTTACTTGGTCCGGCATTTGCAGGGAAGTTTTTTTAAATGATCCGGTTTTAACATGTAACTTGGTATTATTTCACATTCTTAAATGTTTAAAATTTACACGTTATGCATTAAAAGTTTGGGGGGGGCGCTGTTTTTTTTTTTTTCATTTAAAGTTTTGGCATTCACATTTTATTGAAATATATTACTGGTTAGTGGTGTTACGCTGCACGTTTCAAGATACATCACATTAGTTGAGAAGTTCAGATTGGCTAATACATTGCTGTCACATAGTGTTTACAAAATGTGCTTACACATGTTAACATAAACATTATCACCATGTTAAACACACTCATTTGTTAACCACCGGATGTTAAATAGATGAATCACATCTTGTTACATGTGCATTTGTAATTGCCAATGTTGACAGCAATGTATAGGCAAATCTGTCTTTCCTCAGCTGTTGTGATAACCTTGAAAACACTGCTTCAACACCATATTTGATGCAGGCCTCATATGTTCATCATCTCCCTTTGGTGTGACTAGAGTGCTTAAAATGGCAGGCCAACGGGCTCTACCCCCAAAATTTTATCAGTAGTGTCCTCGCGCGGAGTTGTGTGTGTAATAGTGTCCCACGGACAGCCTAGAATCCTTTACTGTGTGGGGTGGCACAGCCCTCACACAGTGTGGTCTGGACGGCGAGCATCAACAAACTCAATATCCCTGGAACGGACGGCAGTCTGACGTGAGCAATTACTTTCCATGATAGAGCAGTTACCACTGAACTATCTCACTATAGATGCCCTTCTGGACCTGTGCCCCCCTGGTACAGAGTAAGGGCTTGTTAGCTAGCACAAGGGTCCGATAACTGGGTACTGCTCCATTGTAAGGGAGAGAGGCTGTGCACTTGGGGAACGCCGGTGCCGGCTATAAATTAAGGGTCAGCTCACAACGTTCGCCTGGGCACCATCTATGTACCGAACCTGAAGTAAGTCTATGGACTGCCTCCTCTTGCATGGGCACTGGCAGACCTTACCATCAAATCTTTGACACATATACATGTTTTTGTTTTTTTTTGGTTCTTCTTTTATTGTTTAATTCTTCTTTTTTGTAATCTGGACATTCAGTTTTGCGTTTATTTTTCCAAAAAAAAAAGAAAAAATGATTTGAAAAGGCGATAGATTTACCAGCCTAAATAAAAGGTTGCTGAATAACATTTCCCATATGTCTACTTTACATTTTCACAAATCATTTTTGAAAAGTCTGAAATTTTTTTGATGTCACGCGACTATTTTTGGGGATGATAAACTGTTTTTAATTGAGAATGTAAAATATTTATCATTAAAAACCCCTATATAATCAACCCATTTCAAATCAACAGCTTTTAGGGAATATTGTTAACCCCTTGAGATCTTCATAGTTATGACTCAAACTGGAGGTGAAATTAGAATGGTCAAATATGTCCGGTTATACGTTCATTTAGCCCTAAAATTTACATACATTTCCAAAAGATAAAGAGAAAAACCATCTTAATTTTGCTCATGCAATTTCTCCCTCTTCCCGAGTACAAGAGACCCGCCCACATGTGGCCGTTACTTGTTTTATTGCGCTGGCGAGGGGAAGAGTAAAGGAAGAAGCGCCGTCACTTGCAGGATTTTAGTTTCCTCATTGGCTCCTTTGGCAGGCTATAAGATTTTAGCTTTTTTTCGTTCGTTGGAACCTTTTTTGAGGGTAAGAGTAGAAAAGCAATCCAATTCTGTACTGGATTTTTAACTTTTTTTTTTTTGTGTCACCGTATAGCCTAATAATCATGCTATCTTTATTTAATGGGGTCATACGTTACGGGGATAACCATACTTGAAATTTTTTTCTTATGTTTTACAATTTGCAATATAAAAATGCTATATCTATTTTTGCATCGCGTCTTCCAAGTGGCCAAACATTGTTAATTTTTTGGCTACGGAGTCGGTGATGCTTGTTTTTTGTCTGGACTGTTCTGTACTTTTCGGCATCGTTTATGTTCTTAGATACTTTTTTAATGACATTTTTGTAAAATCCTAAAATTTAGTACTTACTATTTCTACGGGTGTACGGACGGTGATCTTTTTGTGCATTAATGTCTATTTGATGTTTGGGCGTATGGGGCCAAATTTTTTGATTTATTGATTTATTTTGTGTGAATAACTTTTTTGTTAAAAAACATTTTTACTATTCCCCATGGGAAGCATAAACAGCATCAAGCCTCGTCAGCCTATGAACATCAAAGACAAGTTAATGCATCAATGGGCCCACTACGACCCACGGGTGATGGGTGGATATCAGCGTAATTACCGTGACAATCCGGCCGGGTATGGCTTTCGTTGCAGAGTCTAACGGCATCGGCTCAGCCCATACTAGTACTGCGGCTGAGCGGCTATCCTGGAGCTGGCCATGAACTAGTTAGTATACGTAGCGCATACGGGTAGATGTTTTTTACACAGTTTACTTTATAAACTTGTTACCCTACATAGGTAAATTTGGTGCATAGGTAACTTCGTTGTGATATACTGCTTTATGCAGGATAGAGGGGATGGGAAAATAGGTCACAAAATAATGTACCATGTATTATAAGAAAGTTACTTAATTAATATCCACTTATTTGATGTCAGAAAATAAAAAAATGGCATCAAAAACGTTTACCTACATTTGTAAATTGTCGGAAGTGACTCTTCAGATGTATCCCCCTCTTCTAAATAAGCGATGGTTCACTCTTGTATGACTAACCCAATTAGATATCTTATACTTATATGTGTTCATTTATTTTTTCACATTTTGTAAATATTTCCTCCTCTAAAACTTCAGTGTTAGAAAGGCAGATCGTGACCATAGTGAGGCCAGTTAAAGTAAAACTGGCAAGGATGTTGTAGGAAGAAAGTATTTACCTGTATCATGCATACTGGAATGAGGTACAAAAACAAGTACAGGAAGTCTTTTTCAATTGAAGAATCCTAAAATAAGGTATTTTCATATATGTGTTAAATCTATTTATACCAATGTAAATGTAAACAAACAGGTGAATGTGTAATCTAGACATACGTCTGTAACTGATATGAACCTTAAGGGGTTTCCGGGTTTAAAAAATTTGTATGGCCGGGCGGGGAGGGCTAGTTAAACATAATAAACCATGGACTTACTCCTCCGCGCCGTGATGCCCGCGCCAGCGGTCACTTCGATCCGTGCCCACTGTTTGTTTAGCCGCGCACAGGGAGCTTTCCGGTCCGCGTTGTGGACGGCTCTCCCAGCCGTCCTATCCTCGCGTGGTAAGCGCTGCGGAGATGGTGCGCATGGGAGCATCGCGGCCCGCGAAGTCCCTGTGCGCCGGTGTAATGAAACCGGCGAACGGAGAAGTATGGCGCGCGGCGCGGAAATCGGCAGCACCGGGGAGGTCAGTAACATGTTTATTATGTCTAATAAATAGCCTCCCAGCCCGCCATAAAACATTTTTAATCCACGGAGACCCCTTTAACTTTAGGAGGACAAAGAGGCACAGTACCTTGTGTGGCTTGCATGGACTCAGTGGCTGTTCACAATGACATCTGAACTCCTGCATGGCTTTAACGCTGTTTGGGATTTTGACTGCAGCATTTATAGTGTTCTAAGTGACAGGCTTCCAAAATATAAGCCTATATTAGGCATGGGCATAATATATTATATTGCAGTGTATTAATAAAATTAAAAAAAAGATTGCAGTGGTTATACAGCTCTTCCGGGTGACGTACAAGGTACTGAAGTGTGTTTTAAGTTTAATTTTATGTGAGTCAGAACTGTATACTTTATCTTGTACCCCCAGACAATTTTTTTTTGGTCTCTGCTGACAATGGATTTTAGAATGTACTACCATCAGAACCAGGAGTTATACTGTTTGTTAAAACAAATTCATCAAACTTATTAAGTATATTAAAATACAGTATCAGAAGTCCCCTGGCCAAATTAATCACATAATGCCAATATATAGAATATATCCACCAGTTAAGTGGTCTTGTGTCATAATATCTTACATGAAAAGTTTACATCACAATCTAGTGACCAATATATTAATAGCAGTGGGTCTTAGAAACCAGTGCTTTAACCAGGTTAGTGCAATGGTTGCCATGCGAACTACTCCCAATGTAGCTTTCACCCACACTTCCGGGGGGGGGGAGGGAGGTAAATTCATAGGCCAAAGGGATCAGGTGGACTGTGATGGCGCATGCGCTTTCGAACCAACACCCGATTATTGGAATCGCAAGATGACCCTCATGATGGAGGAATATGTTATTTATTATATGGTAAAACATGAAAATACGTAAATTAAAAATAAATGTCCATAATTTGTGTTTTTTTTCCCATCTTCCTCTATATATAAAATTTGAATAAGTTATAGGCATCCCAAATTGACATCACAAGTACAACTTGTCTCTCCCCCCAAGACAAGCCTTCTACTATAGCATAAAAGTTTATGGACTTTTGGTCAGTGATAAAAAAAAAGGATAAAGGGGATCATTTCTATAGACAAAAATAAACGTGGGCAATTTATAAATGGTTTTTACTTTGTCTGGTGACCTTCTCTAATTGTTATGAATTGCATTTCTGAAGCAATCCAAATTCACATGTGAATGCGGCCTCATGTCATATATTCAAACTTTTATTTTTAGTATTTCTTCGAGAGTGTGGTACTTACGGCAAAATCAGTCCCACAATGGCTTGTGATCAGATGAGCCCCACTGAAAGGTGACCAACGAGCAACAACTGGAGAAACCAGAGAGAGAAAGCATAAGCTATTAACATTTATCATGTGTAGTATCGTCACTTTCTGCCTATTGCAAAAAATGAATAGTTACTCTTTTGGGAGTTATATGATCACGTGAATACAGATGTGGTAGACAAATTTGGAAGTGCAAACTTTTTCAAAAAATGCAAAAATTTAGTTCCATGCCAAGTGGTACGCGGCGCTACAGGTACGTTCATATCTTGGCAGTTTCTTATAAGGCAGGGAAAGACATTGGGGGTCATTTACTAAGGACCCGATTTGCTTTTTTTGCAAACGGGTTAACGAAATTTTCCATTTTGCGCCGATTTTCCCTTATTTGCCCCGGATTTCGCGGCACCGATCGATGTGTCGCATCGGAGCTGGCACTCACGCGACGTGAAATGGGGGTGTGCCGTACGAAAGCCCGACGCATTCGGAAACCGCCGCATTTAAAAAAAATTGTCGCTGGAACACGGCACTTACCTTCACCACCGGCAATGATTGTGCACTCCGGACGGACCTCGCGGCTTCCAGCGGCAGCACAGGACACCGGGTGGACATCGAGGAACACCTTAGTTGAACCCAGAAAACCGCCAATCCTTCCGCCGCAGAGAACGCGCGATCGGAATTGGAATGGACCCGGGTAGAATCATTGCCCCATTAACTTTGTTTCACATTAACATGTTGATTCACATATTGTATAAGATTCCCCTTAAAAAATAAAATTCACCAGTACAGTTCAATGGGGGGATTTATTAATGATGTTGCATGCTCCGAGAAGCACAAAGTAGTTAGTCTAGTATTTTTACTGCACCAGACTCATCATTGTGATGATGAATCGTCACACAGTTTTTAAGACTGTCAGTTCCTAAGTTATAGACTGTATTTTAGATTTTATCTCCTTTTGTTGTGGGCACAGACTATTTCGTCCAACAAAAGCTGTGTCCCCTTGTCCAATGCAGTCGAAAAAGGGGGAAAGAAAACATGATAAAAAAACTGTCTTTCACGTGTTAAATGAAGAGAAGACATGCAACCAAAAATTACATAAAAGGCGTTTACGATGGGGTGTTTTGTTTGCATTTTGCTACTTTGAAAGCATTTTTCTCATTGCTGGAGGGGTAAGCTGCTGTTAAACATTTCCATCGAGTTGCTTACGTACAATCCAACGAAGAAAAAACATTTAATAACCTCCTTTCTGCTCGCCGCTGTCTTAAGAGCGTGCGGTGCAGTCCGGAGTCTACAGCGACGGTCTTAATGATTAGCACGGGAGCAGGAGCGTCCTCTCAGGTTGTCAGCGGCACCCGCGGGAACCCTAGGGGAAGGGAGATGCGGTCTCGTTACTACGCTTCTCCCTTCTCCGATCTGTGCATCGCCTGAATGAGCGCGATGCATAAGGAGCGTGAGTGGCGCGTCGCCGTCCGCTTCATGACTCACGTCACATGGACACGCCAGGTACTAAAGGGGTTAATCAAGCTCTGGTCTAATTAGAACCATTACAGGCTGATCACCTGTCTCCCAGTGTACAGGTGGGGTCATACCCCGTACTAGGCTCTTATAGTGATCAAGTTAAGGGGTAAAATTGTAATAAGAAAAAAAAAAAAGTAAAATGTCCTTGTATGACCTCATGGAGGACAATAAAGTAAAAACCACATAACACACAAAAAAAAGTTACTGTTACCCGTCTGGGTCATTCCGATATATCGGACGCTGACCGCCATGACATAACGGCTCAGCGCCCGCAATATATATGGATGCGAGAGCGATGCTCTTGCATGGCTGGCACAGGCGTAGTCGGGAGGAGCAGGCTAGCGGAGGAGCCGGCGTAAGTGGAGGAGGCAGGCGTTCTGTGGGGGCAGGCGTTTTGTGGATGGAGGCAGTGCGTTTCTGTGGTGGAGTCAGGGCCGAGGTGGAGGAGTGGCGTTTGGGAGTAGGGCGTTGTGTGGAGAGTAGGCGTTGTGGCAGAGTAGTGCGTTTCGTGGAGGAGCAGGCGTGTGTGAGGAGCAGTGGCGTTCTGTGGTGGGAAGTTGTAGCGTGGGGACAGGCGTTGTTGTGGGGGAGTGTGTTGTGGAGGAGTAGTAATGCGTGGGGAGTAGGCTTTTATGGGAGGAGAGGACGTTCTGTGGTGTAGGCAGGCGTAGCGTGGGGAGCAGGCGTAGCGTATGGAGGAGCAGGCGTAGTGGTGCGGGACGAAGTGTTTTGTGGAGAGTAGTAAGCGGTGGGGAGTAGGCATTACTGTGGAGGAGTGCTGTGGAGGTAGTAAGCGTCTTCTGTGGAGGGGCAGGTTCTGTGGAGGGGCCTAGGCGTAGGTGGAGGAGCAGCTTGTGTGTGCGTGATAGGTGTTGTGAAGAGAGGAGTAATAGCGTGGGGGAGTAGGGGCGTTCTGGGAGGAGTAAGTCGTTCGTGGGGAGTAAAGCGTTCTGTGAGGGGCAGGCGTTCTAATGGATGAGCAGGCGTTCTTGGTGGACAGGCTTCTGTGAGGAGTAGCAGTTCTGTGGGAGTAGGTGATCTTGGAGGAGTAGTGTTCTTTGGAGGTAGGACATCTATGGTGGAGCAGGCATAGCGTGAGATACATTGTGTGGAGGAGGCAGGCGTTGGTGCGAGTGGAAGGGGTTGTACTGCGTAGGATTGTGTACTACCCCAACTCATGTCCACAAGTCATCACTGACTGAGGTAATGAATTTATGGGCCTCTCGTATATGGAGTCTAGCTGTGGGACGAGTGTGTGGATTTTTTGTTTGTGCACTCTTCCTCAAAAGCGACTTGAGGAAAACCCCGAGAGATGCACTTCCGTAGTAACGCTGAGTCAAGGATAAAGGACAAGAGAGAGGTTGACATCATGTTCTTTGGGGTTTTTGTCTCCGTTGGCAGGAGGCTGGGCACAAGATGACATAATAGATATTTTTACTATCCATTTGCATCATATTGGGGTCCACCTGTGGGGTTCAAAATGTTCACTACCCCCCTATTAGATTAATTCATGGAGGGATGTAGTTTTCAAATAGGGTCAGTTCTTGTAGATTATTGGTATGTATCCGGGAGAACCTGCATGATGATTTTTGGGGTTTTTTGCCTCCAGTTGGGTAAAATACTTTTGACACTACAATTACAAATTTAGAGAAATTGCAAAGCAAATTTTACTCGACACCATTCAATTTGTGTTACATTTGAGCCAGGATCTTATGGGTTAAAATGCTCATACAACCCTAAATAAATTCTTAGAGGGTTGCTCTTTCCTAAAATGGGGTCACTACACAGTGGTTTTTATTGTACTGGTACCTCAGAGGCACCCCAACACCAGTCTAGTGAAAAGGATGCTCCAAAATCTAGACTTTGCTTGTCCCTTCTCCGGTTTTTTTTTTTTTTTTCCTGTAGACTATTGCTACACATGGGGCATTGCCATACCCGAAGTAACCCACTGAATGATTTTTGGGGTGTTTATCCACAGTGGGATGAGTTGGGCTGAATACATTTCTTCCTACTTTGGCACATTTGAGAAAACAATGCAATTCTTACGCTGCCCCCATCATTTTGTATTACATTTGACCCAGCATCTCAGGGGTTGAAATGTTCATACAACCCTAGATAAAATGGGGTCATACTTGGGGGGTTTCTATTCTACTGGTACTGGCGCACACCAACACCAGTATAGTGACAAGGGTGCTCCAAAAGCAAAATTTCACTCCTTCCCTTCTCAGCCCTGCCGTGTGCCCAGCCTTTCAATTTTTGGCACAAGTGTGGTATTGCCATACTCAGAACAACCCAAAAAATTATTTTTGTGGTGTTTGTCTGAAGTGACATTAGTTGGACACAGTATATTAGGTGCTAAAATGACATTTTTGAGATTAAAATTCAATTTTTAATATGCACCATTTACTTTGCATTAAATTTTGATCATCATGTTGGGGGTTAAAAAGCTCACCACACCCCAAGATAAATTCTTTGAGGGGTGTAGTTTCTAAAATGGTATAATTTCTTGGGGGTTTCTATAGCACTGGTAACTCATGGGCCCTGCAAACATGACATGACCCTCTAAATCCAAACGTGTGAAAGCGGAGCTGCAAAAGCAAAATTTCGCTCCTTCCCTTCTCAGCCCTGCTGTGTGCCCAGCCTGTCAATTTTTTGGCACATGTGTAGTATTGCCGTACTCGGGACAACCCAAAGAATGATTTTTGGGGTTTTTGTCTAAAGTGGCATGGGTTGGGCACAGTATATTAGGTGCTAAAATGACATTTTTGAGATAAAAACGCAATTTTTAATATGCACCATTTACTTTGCATTAAATTTTGACCATCATGTTGGGGGTTAAAATGCTCCACACAACCACAGATAAATTCTTTGAGGGGTCTAGTTTCCAAAATGGTATAATTTCTCTGGGGTTTCTATTGCACTGGTACCTCACGGACCCTGCGAACATGACATGGCACTCCAAATCCAGACAGGTGAAAACGGAGCTCCAAAAGCAAAATTTTGCTCCTTCCCTTCTCATCCCTGCTGTGTACCCAGCCTGTCAATTTTTGGCACATGTGTGGTATTGCCGTACTCGGGACGACTATCTCGCAGAATGATTTTTGGGGTGTTTGTCTAAAGTGGCATGGGTGGGATACCATATATTAGGCAGTAAATTTACCTTTTTGAGATAGAAAACGCATTTTTACTCTGCACTATTTACTTTGCATAGAATTTTGGCCAGCATGTTGGGGTTAAATGCTCACCTCCAACCCTCATGAAGTCTTTGAGGGGTTTAGAGTTCGCAAAGTGGTATAATTTCCGGGGGTTTCTATTGCACTGGTTACGTAATGGGGCCTGCGAACATTGACAGACCCTTAAATCCAAACTATGTAATAAACGGGGGGAGCTGCAAAGCCAAATTTGCTGGCTTCCTTTTCAGTCCCGTGTGTGTGCCCAGCTTGTAATTATTGGCACATATGTGGTATTGTTGATCGGGACAACCTGCAGACATGATTTTTGGGTGTTTATCTAGTGGCATGGTGGGTGCATCAATATATAGGCACTAAAATGAAATTTTTGAGAAAAATGCATCTTTACTCGGCACCATTTACGTTGCATTAGATTTTGGCCAGCATGTTGGGGATTAAAATGCTCACGCCCCCCGCCCCGCCCACCCAGAAAATTACTTGGGGGTTAGTTTCCTAAATGGTGATATCTTTGGAGTTTCTATTAGACTGTTACTTCAGGGGCTCTTCAAGTACACTGTGGCACCACAAAACATTTGCAGTCAAATTAGCTTTCCAAAAACCCAATGGTACAAACTCTGTTCTGGACATCGCTGTGCGACTAAAGAGCAGTTGACATCCACATGTCTGGTATTACCGTACTCGAAAGAAGCAGGGCAAAAGTTTTGGGATGTATATTTACCTCAAATTCCTTCTGAATGTGTCCATTTTAGGGCTAAATGAAAATAATCTAATCTAATCTAATCAAAAATGTAAATTTCAAAATTTTCAATCCATTTTTATTTGCTTCCAGAGAAAGATTTCAAGGCTTAACAGACTTCTCAAATGCTGATTTGAATAGTTTGAGATGTTAGGTTCATAAAATGGTGTTACTTGTGGGGTATATAGCACATAAGCCTTTGTAGGGCACTTCCAAACTGAATTGGTCACTAAAAATTTAGCATTTTTCAAATCTCTTGAAAACCTGAGAAGTTGCTACTAAAACTTGAAACCTTCTCATATCCGTAAAAAAAATGAAAATGTAAAACAAATTATGGAAATAAAAATAAGACCAATGGCAAAAGGGTTGCATCAGAATGCCTGCGTTTTCAAATACTACCATGCATTTCTGCTTTAACTCCTTAATGACGCAGCCGGTTTTTAAGTTAATGCTCAGACCTTTTTCTTAAAATTTGACCAGTTTCTCTTTCTGTGGTAATAACTTTTTCAACACTTAAGAGATCCTTGTGATTTGAGATTGTTTTTCTTGTGAGATATTTGTGTTTATGTGTATTATCATTTCCGTGATCAGTTTTCTTTTTGGGGGTAAAAATTCAATAATTAAGAAAAATTTAAAAAATGACAATTTACAAATTTCAATTGTTTATACTTTTTAGACAAAAAGTCATACCACAATTTTTTTTTTGTAGAAACCTTTTGCCATTGGTCTATTTTTATTTCCATAATTTGTTTTTACATTTTCATTTTTTTTACGGATATGAGAAGTTTCAAGTTTTAGTAGCAACTTCTCAGGTTTTCAAGAGATTTGAAAAATGCTAAATTTTTAGAGTGACCAATTCATTTTGAAGTGCCCTACAAAGTGCTTATGTGGCTATATACCACACGTAACACCATTTTATGAACCTAACATCTCAAACTATTCAAATCAGCATTTGAGAAGTCTGTTAAGCCTTGAAATCTTTCTCTGGAAGCAATAAAAATGGATTTGAAATTTTGAAATTTACATTTTTGATTAGATTAGATTATTTTCATTTAGCCCTAAAATGGACACATTTAGAAGGAATTTGAGGTAAATATACATCCCCAAACTTTGGCCCTGCTTCTTTCGATACGGTAATACCAGACATGTGGATGTCAACTGCTCTTTAGTCGCACAGCGATGTCCAGAACAGAGTTGTACCATTGGGTTTTGGCAGCTAATTTGCACTGCAAATGTTTTGTGTGTGCCACAGTGTACTTAGAGCCCCTGAAGTAACAGTATAAAGAAACTCCAAAGATGTCACCATTTAGGAAACTAACCCCTCAAAATTTTCTGGGGTGGGGGGGGGGGGGGGGTGAGCATTTTAATCCCCAACAGGCTGGCCAAAATCTAATGCACGTAAATGGTGCGAGTAAAGATGCATTTTTATCTCAAAAATTTCATTTTAGTGCCTATATATTGTGCCCCCCATGCCACTTTAGATAAACACCCCAAAAATCATTGTGCAGGTTGTCCCGATTACAACAATACCACATATGTGCCAATAATTGACAAGCTGGGCACACAGCAGGGCTGAAAAGGGAAGCAGCCAAATTTTGCTTTTGCAGCTCTGTTTTTACATGTTTGGATTTAGGGTGTGTCATGTTCGCAGGCCCATACGTACCAGTGCAATAAAACCCCCGAGAAATTATACCCATTTTGGAAGCCTACACCCCTCAAAGACTTATGGGGTTGGAGGTGAGCATTTTAACCCCCAACATCTGGCCAAAATCTATGCAAAGTAAATAGTGCAGAGTAAAAATGCGTTTTATCTCAAAAATGTAAATTTACCTGCCTAATATATTGTATCCCACCCATGCCACTTTAGACAAACACCCCAAAATAATTCTGCGGGTCGTCCCGAGTACGGCATACCACATGTGCCAAAAATTGACAGGCTGGGTACACAGCAGGGATGAGAAGGAAGGAGCAATTTTTGCTTTGGAGCTCCTTCCTTTCACCTGTCTGGATTTGGAGTGCCTGTTCATGTTCGCAGGGTCCGTGAGTTACCAGTGCAATAGAAACCCCAGAGAAATTATACCATTTTTGGAACACTAGACCCCTCAAAGAATTTATCTGTGGTTGTGTGGAGCATTTTAGCCCCCAACATGATGGTCAAATTTAATGCAAATTAAATGGTGCATATTAAAATTGCGTTTTATCTCAAAATTGTCATTTAGCACCTAATTACACTGTGCCCAACCCAGCCACTTTAGACAAAAACCCCAAAAATCATTCTTTGGGTTGTCCCGAATACGGCAATACTACACATGTGCCAAAAAAATTGACAGGCTGGCACACGCAGGGCTGAGAAGGAAGGAGCGAAATTTTGCTTTTGCAGCTCCGCTTTCACACGTTTGGATTTAGGGGTCATGTCATGTTTGCAGGGCCCATGGTTACCAGTGCTATAGAAACCCCCAAGAAATTATACCATTTTAGAAACTACACCCCTCAAAGAATTTATCTTGGGTGTGTGGTGAGCTTTTTAACCCCCAACATGATGATCAAAATTTAATGCAAAGTAATGGTGCATATTAAAATTGAATTTTAATCTCAAAAATGTCATTTTAGCACCAATATACTGTGTCCAACAATGTCACTTCAGACAAACACCACAAAAATAATTTTTTGGGTTGTTCTGAGTATGCAAATACCACACTTGTGCCAAAAATTGAAAGGCTGGGCACACGGCAGGGCTGAGAGGGAAGGAGTGAAATTTGCTTTTGGAGCACCCTTGTCCTATACTGTGTTTGGTGTCGCCAGTACCAGTAGAATAAGAAACCCCCCAGTATGACCCCATTTTATCGAGGTGTTATGAAATTTCAACCCCTGAGATGCTGGTCAAATGTAATACAAAATGATGGGGCAGCGTAAGAATTGCTTGTTTTCTCAAATGTACCAAAGTAGGAAGAAATGTATTCAGCCCAACTCATCCCACTGTGGATAAACACCCCAAAAATCATTCGTGGGTTACTTCGGGTATGGCAATGCCCCATGTGTAGCAATAGTCTACAGGCTGGGGACACAGCAGGCCGGAGAAGGGAACGCAAAGTCTAGATTTTGGAGCACCTTTTCACTAGACTGGTGTTGGGTTGCCTCTGAGGTACCAGTACAATAAAACCACTGTGTAGTGACCCCATTTTAGGAAAGAGCAACCCCTAAGAATTTATTTAGGGTTGTATGAGCATTTTAACCCATAAGATCCTGGCTCAAATGTACACAAATTGAATGTGTCAGTAAAATTTGCTTGCATTTCCTAAATTGTAATTGTAGTGTCAAAAGTATTTACCCCTGGAGGCAAAAACCCAAAATCATCATGCAGTTCTCCCCGGATACATACCAATAATCTACAAGAACTGACCCTATTTGACTACATCTCCTCATGTTTAATCTAGGGTGGTTGAACATTTTAACACCCACAGGTGGACCCCAAGTATGATTCATAATGGATAGTAAACAAATATCTATTATGTCATCTTGTGCCCAGCTCCTGCCACGGGAGACAAAACCCCCAAGAATCATGATGTCAACTCTCTCTTGTCCTCTGTATCCTTGGACTTCAGCTTACTACGAAAGTGCCTCTCGGGTTTTCCTCAAGTCGCTTTAGAGGAAGAGTGTCACAACAAAAAGTCCACACACTCGTCCCCACTAGCAGACTCCATATCGGAGGCCATATAATTATTACCTCCAGTCAGTGTATGACTTCTGGGACATGGTTGGGGTAGTACACAACCTACCAGTACAACCCCTCCCCCCCACATCGCCTGCCTCCTCCACACAATGCCTACTCTCCAGCTATGCCGCTCCACCATAGAATGCCTACTCCTCCACAGAACACCTACTCCTCCACAAACGCCTACTTCCCCACAGAACTGCCTACTCCTCCACAGAACGCCTGCTCCACCAAGAACGCTGCCCCAAGAACGCCTGCCCCTCACAAACGCTTACTCCTCCCACAGAACGCTTACTCCTCCCAGAACGCCTACTCCCCCACGCTATTACTACTCCTTCACAGACACCTACTCCGCACACAAGCCGCTCCTCCACCTACGCTCTGGCCCCTCCACAGAACCCTGCCCCTCCACAGAAACCTTACTCCTCCACAGCACTCCTCCACAAATGCCTACTCCCCTCACGCTATACTACTCCTCCACAGAAACCTCTCCCGCACCACTACGCCTGCTCCTCCATCCACGCTACCCTGCTCCTCCACGCTACGCCTGCTCCACCACAGAACGTCTCTCCTCCCTAAAGCTACCCCCACGCTATTACTACTCCTCCACAACACCTACTCCCCACACAACGCTCTCCCCACGCTACACTTTCCCCACCAAGAACGCCTGCTCCTCACAGAACGCCTGCTCCTCCACAAACGCCTACTCCTCCACAACGCTACTCTCCACAAACGCCTAGCTTCCTCACAAACGCCTACTCCTCCACCTACGCCCTGCTCCACCACAGAACGCACTGCCTCCCTCCACAGAACGCCTGCTCCTCCACAGAACGCCTGCTCCTCCACGTACGCCTGCTCCTCCACTACGCCTGCTCCTCCACGCTACGCCTGCTGCCATGCCATGCAAGTAGCGCTCGCATCCATATATATGGGGCGCTGAGCGTTATGTCACGCGGTCAGCGTCCGATAATCGGATGCCAGAGCGTAACAGTATTTTTTTTGTGTGTTGTGTGGTTTTTACTTATGTCCTCCATAGGTCATACAAGACATTTTACTTTTTTTTTTTTCATTACAATTTTACCCCTTAACTTGATCACTATAAGACCTCAGTTAGGGTAAGTGCCCCACCTGTCACTGGGGACAGGTGATCAGAGCTGTACTGGTTCTAATTAGACCAGTAGCTCTGATTTAACCCCTTTAGACCTGGCGTCATGTGACGTCGGTCCATTGAAGCGGCGGCCGCGCCACTCGTCCTCTATGCATCGACGCTCATTCAGCGCGATGCACGGAGATCGGAGAAGGGAGAAGCAGTAACGGACCGCATCTCCCTTCCCTAGGGTCCGCCGGTGCCTGACACCTGGAGACCGGATCCTGCTCCCGTGCTAATCATCTAAAGACGTCGCTGTAGACTCCGGACCTGCACCCGCGTACTTCAAAGTCAGCGGCGAGCAGAAGGAGTTAAATGTTTTTCTTCGTGGATTGTACGTAAGCAGCTGTGGAAATGTTTACACAGCAGCTTACCCCTCCAGCAATGAGAAAAATGCTTTCAAAGTAGCAAAATGCAAACAAAACACCCATGTAAACGCACCTTTTATGTAATTTTTGGTGCATGTTTCTCTCATTTAACAAGTGAAGACAGTTTTTCACCATTTTTTCCCTTCCCCTTTTTCGACCATTGGACAAGGGACACACGCTTTTGTTGGACTGAAATAGTCTGTGCCACCAAAAAAAAGGAATAAAATCTAAATACAGTCTAAACTTAGAACTGACAGTCTTAAACTGTGACGATTCACATCACAATGATGAGTCTGGTGCAAAAAAACTAGACTACTACTTGTGCTCTCGGAGCATGCAAACATCATTAATAAATCCCCCCCATTTGACTGTACTGGTGAATTTTTATTTTTAAGGGGAAATCTATACAATAATGTGAATCACACTGTTAATGTGAAACAAAGTTAATGGGGCAGATTATTACCCGGGTCCATTCGCAATCCACGGCGCGTCTTGCGGCGGATTCGGTTCTCTGGCGTCACTAAGGTGTTCCTTCGATGTCACCGTGTCGCTGCTGCGCTGAAGTCCGCCGAGGTCCCCGAGTGGCACAATCATTGCCGTTGAGTAAGTGCTTCCAGCGACAATTTTTTTTAAATGCGGCGGTTTCCGAATGCGTCGGGCTTTCGACGGCCAACCCCCATTTCCGTCGCGGTGGCGTCCAGCGTCCGATGCCACAATCCGATCGGTGCGCCGAAATCCCGGGGCAATACAGGGAAAATCGCGCAAATGGAAAATTTCGGTTAACCCCGTTGCAAAAAAGCAAATCGGGTCTTAGTAAATGACCCCCAATGTCTTTCCTGCTTATAAGGAAACTGCAAAGTATGAACGTACCCTATAGCGCGCGTACCCTTTGAACTAAATTTGCAATTTTTGAAAAGTTGCACTTCATATTGTCTACACATCTGTATTCACGTGATAAATCTATCCCAAAAGTGTAAATATCAATTTTTTGCAAATAGGCAGAAAGTGACATAACTACATGATAAATGTTAATAGCTTACTGCTTTCTCTCTTGGTTTCTCCAGTTTGTTAGCTCTGGTCAGCCATTTCATGGGGCCATCTGCACAAGACATTGGGACTGATTTTGCCAAGTACCACACTCTCAAGAAAACTAAAAATGAAAAGTTTGAAATAATGACATTGGAGGGCCGCATTCACATGTGGAATTTGAATTGCTTTCAGAAATGCATTCATAGACACATTAGAGAGGTCACCAGACAAAAGTCAAAAAACCATTTATAAATGTGCCCCGTTTATTTTGTCTATAGAGAATGATCCCACTTTATCCTTTTTTTTTATCAACTGCAAAACCATAAACTTTTATGCTATAGTAGAAGGCTTGTCTTTTGGGGGGAGAGACAAGTTGTACTTGTGATGTCACATTTGGGATGCCTATAACTTATTTCCAATTTTTTATAGAGAGATGGGAAAAAAACACAAATTGACATCTTATTTTTTAATTTACATTTTCATGTTTTACCATATGAACTAAATAACATATTCCCTCCATCATGAGGGTCATCCTTGCGATCCAATAAATCCGGTGTTGGTTCGAAAGCGCATGCCCATCACAGTCCACCTGATCCCCTGTTGGCCTATGAATTTCAACCTCCCCTCCCCCCCCCCGAGACGTGTGGGTGAAACGCTACATTGGGGAGTTCGCAGGCAACCACATTGCACTAACCTGGTAAAGCACTGGTTCTAAGACCACTGCTATTAAGTATATGGTCACTATGATTTGTGATGTAACTTTTCATGTAAGATACTTAACAAGACCACTTATACTGGTGGATATATTCTATATGTGTGCATATGTGATTTGTCCAGGGACCTGTACTGTATTTTAATATACTTAATAAAGTTTGATATTTGTATTTAACAACAGTATAACTCCTGTGTTCTGTGGTAGTACATTCTAAAATCCAATTGTCCAGAGACCAAAAAAAAATTGTCTGGGGTTACAATGTAAAGTATACAGTTCTGACTCACATAAAATTAAACTTAAAACACACCTTCACCTTGTACGTCACCCGAGAAGACGCTGTACTTATAATACACTGCAATATAATATTTATGCCCATGCCTAATATAGGCTTATATTTGGAAGCCTGTCACTTAGAACACCTATAAATGCTGCAGTCAAAATCCCACAACCAGCGTTAAAGCCAGCAGGATTCCAGATGTCATTGTGAACAGGCCATCTGACCCATGCAAGCACCACAAGGTAACTGTGCCTCTTTGTCCCCTAAAAGTTAAAGGGGTTCCCGGGATTAAAAAAATGTTTTATGCCGGGCTGGGGAGGGCTATTTAAACATAATAAACATTTACTACCTCCTCCGGTGCTGCCGTCTTCCCGCCGCGCGCCATCTTCTCCGTCGCCGGTTTACATTACACGGCGCACAGGGAGCTTCCGGCCGCCGATGCTCCCATGCGCACCATCTCCCAGCGCTTACAACACGCTGAGAGATAGGGACGGCTGGGAGAGCCGTCCACAACGCGGACCGGAAGCTCCCGTGCGCGCTGTAAACAAACAGGGCACGGATCGAAGTGACCGTCGGCCGGGCATCACGCGCGGCAGGAGTAAGTCCATGTTTATTATGTTTAACTAGCCCTCCCGCCCGGCCATAAAAATTTTTTAAACCGGATAACCCCTTTAAGGTTCATATCAGTTACAGACGTAATGTCTAGATATACACATTCACCTGTTTGTTACATTTTACATTGTACTAAATAATTCTACACAATATATGAATACCTTATTTTTGGATTCTTCAATTGAAAAGAAGACTTCTGTACTTGTTTTTGTACCTCATTCCAGTACATGATACAAGGTAATTTTCTTCCTCAACATCCTTTGCCAGTTTTTTTAAACTTGGCCTCACATATGTCAAGATCTTGCCTTCCTTAACCCTGAAGTTTTTAGAGGAGGAAATCTTTACAAATGTAAAAAATGAAAAATGAACACCATTAAGTATAAAGTATATCTAAACTTGGTTTATCATACAAATGAACCATCGCTTTTTAGAACGGTTACATTGAAGAGTCACTTCCGACCATTTACAAATGTAGGTAAACGTTTGATGCATTTTTTTATTTCTGAATCAATAATGGATATTAATAAAGTAACTTTCTTATAATACATGGTATTATTTTGTGACCTATTTTCCCATCCCCTCTATCCTGTCATAAAGCGTATATCCAACACAGATACGCTTACCTATGCCCAAATTTACCTATGTAGGGTAACAAGTTTATAAAAGTAACTGTGTAAAAACATCTAACCCGTATGCGCTACGCTTACTAACTAGTTCTGCCAGCTCCAGCGATTAGCGCTCAGCGCAGTACTAGTATGGCTGAGCCGATGCCAGTTAGACTCTGCACGAAAGCCACCGGCCGATTGTCAACGGTAATTACCGCTGATATCCCCAGTCACCCCGTGGTCGAGTGGGCCCATTGATGCATTTAACTTGTCTGCATGTTCATAGGCTGACGAGGCTGACTGCTTGTTTATGTCCCATGGTGGAAGTAGTAAAAATGTTTTAACAAAAAATGTTTTCCACAAAATAAATATAAATCAATAAAATGCCCCATAGCCCCAAAACATCAAATAGACATATAATGCACAAAAAAGTATCACCACGTCCGTAACACCCGTAGAATAAAGTAAATTTTAGATTTTACCAAAATTCATTAAAAAGTATCTAAAACATAAAACGATGACGATCAAAGTACAAACATGTCCAGCAAAAAACAAGCATCACCTGCGTCCCGTAGCCAAAAAATTAAAATGTTATGCCACTTGGAAGACCGATGCAAAAATAATAGATTTTTTTAATTGCAAATTTGTAAAACATAAGAAAAAAATTCAGTATGGTATCCCCGTAACGTATTGACCCATAAATAAAGATGCATGATTATTAGGCTATACGGTGAACACCAAAAAAAAAAAAGTTAAATCCAGTACAGAATTGATTGCTTTTCTACTCCTTACCTCAAAAAAAGGTTCCACGAACGAAAAAGCTAAATCTTATAGCCTGCAAAGGAGCCAATGAGGAAACTAAAATCCTTGCATGGCGGCGTCTTCTTCCCTTTACTCTTCCCTCGCCAGCGCCATAAAACAGGTAACGGCCACATTGGTGGTCTCTGACCGGAAAATTGCATAGCGCAACCAAAACGCCACACGTGAGCAAACCCAAATACTGATTACAATGCAGATTAGATGCAGTTTTAACTACAATGTGTGAACTTGGTCTTAGGTCTTGAGTTATATGCATCAATAATTGTGAGACACACCAGGAGTAAGTTTATCTATTATACCTTTCTTCTGTATAGTCACTGGAAAGACTTGCTCTTGTTCTGTGTGTGCACGATCACACTTGGTTGTGATTCACCAATGTGAAACTGCCCATGGTGCTGGTAGGATCCCATTGACTGGGAATCCAGTGGATGGGAATTCTTGCATCATAGTGAAATATTATGCAAGGACTCCCTGGGGCACATTTACTTACCAGGACCCGCAGAGTTCTCGAAAGTGCAATGTCCAACGATAAAGCACTTAGATCATGCGCCCGATATCCTGCATGTGCCGCTTCCCCGTTCAGATCTGACAGAGTTCACCTTCTTCCTGTTGTATGTAAGAGCATTGTCTTGCGAATTTGAAAGTTAAATCCCAAGCTCAGTCCGAATCAGTTGGATCTTCTGAAGGCACACACCCCCTGCGCAAACACCTGTTAAATACCTGTCAAATCTGTGCAAATCCCGAATACCGTGAAAAGTCTGACGAAAGTACGATCCGCGACCCTTGGTAAATAAGCCCCCTGTGTCTTTGCTGCTATTCTGCATATTTTCGTATGATGCACGGTCCATTATGCTCATAGAATGGGATTTGAACAGCGCCCTGGTCCATTTCCATAGGCCAAGCAAGTTTGTGTGAGTGTGGGCCTAACTGATACAAAAAATGAAGAACAGGGATGTGAACTGGGCCTGCAAGTTTGTGGGGCTCTATGAATAATAGATGGCAGTAATGAGAATGTATGGTCAGCTTTAATTCTTTTGTATTTTTTCTAGACTTTGGAGATGATTGAAAGAGCTGAGAAGGAATTAAATCAAAATCAACAGATGGTAAAGCTCACACACAAAGGGCTGATTGAAATCGACACCACACCAGATCAAATGTTTACATTGGAGGATCTG
Source organism: Engystomops pustulosus (assembly GCA_019512145.1). Taxonomy (NCBI): domain Eukaryota; kingdom Metazoa; phylum Chordata; class Amphibia; order Anura; family Leptodactylidae; genus Engystomops; species Engystomops pustulosus. Next base: position 129,832,145 of record CM033642.1, read on the forward strand.
TCTGTGAGTAGATATTTAAAGGGTTCTGTGTAGGCATATTGTAAACATTTTGATAAGCCGCGAAAGTATCCAGTCGCCCCTAGATACCCGCCTTCCCGCTCAGCACGTTCTCTTCACGTCTCTGGCAGCAGGCAAGCTCTGTGTAAGTGCAATAGCTCCGATTTCTCTGTGGTCACACAACATGCTGAGAAGAGGCATGGGACATGAGGAGGAGTAGATGGGAGTGGCTGGCTGCCAAGCTGTCCCTTCTAATGCCAGGCAATATAAAGGTGATTTATGTGGTTGCGAGGGACACAATGTTTAGCTAAAAGAAGGGTGTGTCAGTTAGCTAAAAGGGCTCTATAGACACCTGTCACTGGCTGTATATGTGAAAATGTGGTGACAGGTTCCCTTTAAAGGAAATCTACCATTTGATTTCATTTTCATTTTATGAACCAAGCATAGCTTGAGAATACTGTAGTTACACTAATGCAGAAACATATCTTGTTTAATCCCTGAGATGAGGGGTTTTGGTGAAATTTTTTTTTATAAAATTGAGGACCTTGGGAAAGCTGGATTGTTTCAGCCTGCCGTTCATAAACAAATTACACGGAGCTTCCTGAACTGTCCATCATTCTCAAGGTATGTTTGGTTCATAATGCATAAAAGCAAATGGTAGATTTCCTTTAACAAGTTTATAGCCATAGGCATCTTTATGAAATTCTGATTCAAAGTATAAATTATTATAAATTATGTATAAAATGTTGCACAAACAGAAATTAATTACTTTCAAACCTTCTAACTGTAATAGATAAACATGTTTAGAGTTCATAGATATCTCATAGTTTTGTGGTCACATGAATAATTTATCATAAAGTCACTGAAATAACAATAAAATCTGCTTTTCATGCAATTTCATTTATCTTGATAATCAGTTGACAGCTGGTACCACACTCATGCAACTTTGTGTCCGCCACAACAAAAGATGTGCATTATTTGGTTTTAGTCCCCAAAATAAAATAAAAAAAGTTCCTATCTTTTCAAAATCAAGTTTTTTTTTCCAGGAAACTTAGCCTACCATGTGTATTACACACACGATGCAACTTTTGCAACAAACTGTGGTAAAATGCAAGAATGACATGAAAATGTAATATTTAATATGTACATATCTATAATACAGGGTTAAAAAAAATGTATTTTCCTAAAAACCGTAAGGAGGGAGGAGTTCTTATATACCTCAGATGTGCATATTCACCAAATAAAAACTAATGTATCCCTACACCAAACTAACGAGATAATGAAGGACTGTGTAAAATAAAAACATTATTCAGGAGCAAGTGCATGTTTTTGCATGTTACTTGCAACTATTACAAGAAGTTCTGGTTGGCGGTGTTAAAATGTAACCAGATTAGGTGCAGGGAATCAAGGTTTCTCTATGATTGTGAGAAAATCTATATTTACTTTATTAGTGAGCTGTGTCAAGCTTCTCTGTGCACCTTCATCCTTCCAGCATCCTGCCGACTTGAAACTGGTGGGGGGGACCACTTTAGAGGGATATGACTTTGAATTGTTTACACCTAGAATCACTATTCTGGTGCCATATATAAAGGAGAGTGTATAGTGTTTCTAGTTGCCAGAAAAACAAAGATATTGGCTCACATTTAGCCCTCGGGAAACTGCTCCGTCATGCGTCTATTTCAAATAGGAGGGATATGGTCATTTTTAAAATTTGAAATAGATGCTTGACAGAGCGGTTTTCTGAGGTTGGGTGGAAACCGCTTCTCACTGGGGACTCACTTTTCACTTTTGCAGTATGAGATGCGGTTTTTCATTGCTTCCATTTTGGGGACCGTACAACCCTATGATTTTCATTAAGCTTTTGTTTTGGAAAATGGCAAAAAAGTGTTGAATCAGACATTTGGGCACTATTTTCCATTACATTACTTTTGGGATTCAGTGATACCTAGCAAGTTCATAATTTTATTTGTTTATTTTATATGTGTTCTAGGGAAAGGTGGGTGATTTGAACTTTTAGGTTTTAAAAAAAATGTTTAACTATTTAAAACATTTTTTACTATTTTTACTATTTTTTTTTAATATCCTAGGCTATTTTAATAGATCTGTAAAAGTGTGCCACTGGCAATATGTAGCAAACACTGTGAGCCCTCTCCATACTCCATTAACACCTTTTTAACACTGTGCGTCGTAATACGGCACAGAGTTGTTAATGCTGTATGAGGATGTCTCACAGGGTGAGCCCTCATCATACAGATGTGATACAGATGTATTGCAAACACCCACCTCTAACACCCGTAATCGGTGTTAGAACCGTTTGCTGGTTTTAATGCCCCGATTGCCGCCGATGAAGATGTTATCGGCATTTAAAAGACGGTGGCGCTGCCATCTTGTCTTTGGCTTCTGCAGATTTGTTACAACGTGCCAGTGGCATATTGTAATGAATCTTGTGTACGAAAAAGCCATATACTGCAGTACAGTATTGCAGTATATGACAATCAGACTGTCTAGGGTTAAAGTACCCAAGAGGGTATAAAAAATTGTAAAAACATAAAAGAAAGTTAAAAAAAAACACTTTGAATCGCCCCCTCCCCCATCCCTAGAACCGATATAAAAATAAACAGATAGTAAAAATAACAAACATGTTATGTATCAATATGTAAAAACCGTTATTCCCAGTGGTGAACCCCGTAAAGAAAAATAGCGCCCAAATGTCCAAAATGCCACTTTTATGGCATTTTACATTGTATAACATTTCATTATACAAACAATAACATTATTTTTTTTTCAAATGGGAATGCCCCATGCATGTTTTTCATGCATGTGTTGCAAGGAGATGTAAATATCAGGAACATGAGAAGAAAAAAACACATAGGGACTGGCAATCTCTTTAATTGCAATATAAAAGTGGTAATAGGGCCTGATGTTTTTACTAAGGGACTTCTTATTTTAATACACAGTTTAATAAACCCTAAGTTTTATATTCCATTCAAGCATCCATATAAATGTCAGTGAATGAAGTCTGAGAGAGGATACATATCAAGATATATTATACTTTATACTGATCAAAAAAAAAATAAAGGGAATACTCAAATAATGCATCCTAGATCTGAATGAATGAAATATTGTCATTGAATACTTTGTTCTGTGCAAAGTTGAATGTGCTGACAACAAAATATCAAACAAAAACCATCAGTTGTAATTAAATGTATTAACCAATGGAGGCCTGGATTTGGAGTCACCTAAAACAAGCTTTTGAAACAAGCTTTGTGATTCTTGAAAGAGTAGCTCCATCCATGGGATTGGTTTGTCACAAAAGACGGGGAGGAAAACAAAATAAAGCATTAGAGATAGGGGAAGCCGTCAGAGAAACACTCCAAGGTCTAAGGGCGATCTACTCACAGTTTAGGAGCTCCCGAGGATTCTTTCAAATTTTCAGTCTTATACCATTGTGTGAGGTAGAAGGGCATCACCAGTTCAACTATTTCCGACCTGCTTGTGTGTTATAATAAAGGTTTCATGCAACTCCGTTTTATGCTCCAAGACTTGTAGCTGCAACTTTAAGCTGCTTGGATAGATTGATATCCAGGTCATCAACTTCAGTGCTATTCAGCTGTCTGAATCACTTGTCAAAAGATGGACACATAAAATACATCTCCCCCATTTTCTCAAAAATTCAATATTATAGAAGATCAACAACAAAAAAGATTTTAAACACAGAAATGTTGGCCAAATGAAAGGTATATGCAGTAAATGCACTCAATACTTGGTCGGGGTTCTTTTTGCATGAATGACTGCATCAATGTGGTGTGGCATGGAGGCAAAGAGCTAATGGCATTGTAGAGGTGTTATGGAAGCCCAGGTTGCTTTCATAGGAGCCTACGGCTTGTCTGTATTTCTGTGAGTGGTGCCTTCCATCTTCCTCTTGACATTAACCAATACATTCTCTATGAGGTTAAGGTCAGGCAAGTTTGATGACCTATCAAGCACAGTGGCCCACATTTACTAAAAAAAGTGCAAACTGCTCTACGAGCAGTTGTCTGTATAATGTTAAAGTGCGCCAGATTCAGGATTTCTGGCACCCTCTGCACTGCCCTGACTTTTTTGGTGCACCTTCTGGGGCGTGTGACACATTTCTGTCAGACTTTACATGAAAAATGTGGTGCATGGTCTGACTGAGCACTGGAAAGCCCATTTCAGTGCAGAAATTTATGCCGCATGAAGAATAGTGCAGCCATTCCAAAAAATGGTCATGTATGACACAAATGCGATGCAGGCATTTCTTTAAAATCTGTGCAGGCAGAAAACTGGTACACATCCCTTAGTAAGTATGCCCCAGTGAGTCAACTATGCTGGAGTGCTGGAGTCACTGCTTAAAGAGCCACCACACATAGTTGTTTCCAGGACAATGTTTTGCATTCCATGTGTGAATCCACTCCTGACCAATAGACAACACCAGAGGCGCCTAACCTGGGCCAAGGAGGAAAAGAACTGGACTGCTGCTCAGTGGTCAAAGTTGTTGATTTTAGATGATAGTAAATTTAGCATTTCATCTGGAAATCATGCTCCCATAGTTTGTAGGAAAATGGAGAAGCACAATCCAAGCTGCTTGAGGTCTATTGTGAAGTTTCCATAATCTGAGATGGCTTGGGGAAGCCATGTCATCTGCTTTTGTTGGACCACAATGTTTTATCAAGATTAAAGTCAGTGCTACCTTTTAAAATTCAGAGCACTTAATGCTCCCTCTGCCAACAGGCTTTATGGAGATAGAATATTAATTTTCCTTCAGGACTTGGCACCTGTCTACACATACCAAAAATACCAATACTTGGTTTAATAACTACAGTATCACTGGGCTTTGTACAGTCATGGCCAAAAGTTTTGAGAATGATACAAATGTAAATTTTTACAAAGTCTACTGCATCAGGTTTTTAATGGTAATTTGCATATACTCCAGAATGCGATAAAGAGTGATCAGCTTAACAGCAATTAATTGCAAAGTCAATATTTGCCTAGAAAATATTTGCCTTTTTCCCCCAAAACACATTTCAACTTCATTGCAGGCCTGCCTTAAAAAGAGCAGCTAACATTATTTCAGTGATTGCTCCATTAACACAGGTGAGGGTGTTGATGAGGACAGGGCTGGAGATCAATCTGTCATGATTAAGTAAGAATCACACCACTGGACACTTTAAAAGGAGGCTGGTGCTTGACACCATTGTTTCTCTTCTGTTAACCATGGTTATCTCTAAAGAAACGTGCAGTCTTCATTGCCCTGCACAAAACTTGCATAACAGGGAAGAATATCGCAGCTAGAAAGATTGCACCTCAGTCAACAATCTATCCCATCATCAAGGAATTCAAGGAGAAAGGTTCCATTGTTGCCAAAAAGGCTCCAGGGTGCCCAGGATGGACAATCAAGCGCCAGGACTTCTCTTAAAATTGTTTCAGCTTTGGGATCGGGCTACCAGCAGTGCAGAGATTGCTCAGGAATGGCAGCAGGCAGGTGTGAGTGCATCTGCACGCACTGTGAGGCGGAGAGTCTTGGAGCAAGGCCTGGTGTCAAGGAGGGCAGCAAATAAGCCACTTCTCTTCAGAAAAAACATCAGGGACAGACTGATATTCTGCAAAAGGTACAGGGACGTGGATGCTGAGGACGGGGGCTGAAACGTCATTTCTCTGATCAGACACACCATCAATTGTTATGGAAACATCTGAAAAACAGTGTCTTGGAGAACCCGAACTGGAAAGCATCCTGAAACATTCATGTGTGGGTTGCTTCTCAGCCCAAGGATCGGCTCCACAGTCTTCAAACTAAAAAACACATCATGAATAAAGAATGTGTACAAGAATGAGTCCTCCAAGAGCAAATATCCCAAACGTCACAAGAGCAGGTTTGGGTGATCACCAATGCCCTTTTCAGCAGGAAGGAGCCACCTTGCCAATAGCAAGTGATAACTAAAGGACTCAGGGAACCAAAAAATAGAGATTTTGGGTACATGGCTGGAAACCCCCAGATTTAACATCATTAGAACTGGGGCCACTCTCAAGAGACGGGCGGACAAAAACAAAACCAACAAATTGTGACAAAATGTTCGATTGAGAGATCGCCAGGGAACATTGCAGAGGTCCCGGAAGAAAAAGGGTCGCACCGCAAATATTACCTCTGTCAATAAAAGCTTTTGTTTACTCAAATATGATTGCACTGGTAGTTCTGTACGTGATAAAAACATCTGACACCCAAAACACACAGAAGCCCAGAGGGCAACAGATCATGTAAAATAAATATTGTGTCATTCTCAATTGGCCATGACGTAGGTAGGGGGTAGTCAGAGTAGATGGGAGACACAGCCCACATGCAGATGAGCTGAAGGCTGCTGTCAAGCAACTGGACTCCAAAACATCTGCAGTGCCATCACTGGGGCAGGGCTGGCGGCAGATACACTGGGCAGAGCATGGCTGGCTATATAACGGGGAGGCGGTGACAATACATTTCCCACCCTCGGCGATTATCTCGAGTCAATAGGTTTTCCAGTATTTTGTGGTAAATAGTGGCTACGGCGTCTACTAGGTCGGCACAACAACTCCAAGATATATTCAGGTAACTTCCGCCAAACATGATACATCGGAAAAATGAATTCATGTTTCGTTGTGTAAGCCATAATCAACATTAACATAAATAATAACTTGAAAAAGTCCATTCTGTTTGTAATGGCTATGTAATATCCGAATTTCACTTTTGAATTGAACAGAAAAAAGTAACTTTTTGCTGTTATTTGGCTCAATATAATTTTTTAAGATGCACCTGTACATGTTACATGTCTTACCTGTATAAACAGCAGGTCCTGGTGCAAGTTATCTATTTATTTAACATAGCCGCTAACTGTCCTGGGTTGTTTTTTAAGAAATGGGTTTGCCTCAACAAAATGGGCTGCATTTGTAAAATGAATCTTTTCACTTTATGTGATGATATTGAAACATCAGCGCCTTTGTAATTTACCGTCAGGTCTGATGCTTTTTCTTTCTCTAAAACTTCTGTCCATAGAATACACCTTGTTGTTCTAAAGATTTACAAAATACAGAAGTCCAAAAAGGTGAAGAAAAAGCAATTGATACAACCGCACAACACAAGACTCACCTTCTGGACCTAAATTGTCTCATTTGCATGGGTAAGATGAATGTTTCTTTTCAAGCCTTTCTTTTTTATTTATAATCTATCTGTAAGCACATTAAGGCTGCATTCACACAGCCATATGGGGGACGTTTATACGGCCAATGTATATAGGACGTTTATATATGTCCCCCATAGACGGCAATGGGCGTATAGCCAGCACATGTCCTATCTTTCCATGGAATACGCCCCTTGACGTGTGCCCGCCGTACAGTAGCACAGCGGGCACACGTTGGTGCCCAGGAGAGGAGGAGGGGGTGGGCACCGCTCACCCTGCCCCTCTCCATAGAAATACACGGCGCCGTATTCCGGTGAGAGATAGGTCATGTCCTATCTTTCTACGTGGTACGGTGCGCCCGTTGCGGTGTATGGGGGATGTATATACGTCCACCATACGTTCGTGTGAATGTAGCCTTAGTGTTACATGGTGGTCTTCTTTCGTAGCTTAATTTAAAAAGCAGGGAGGGTGCCTAGTCTTTGTGCAAGCCATGTCCTTTGTAAACAGAGTCAAGATTTGTAAGTATGAAGTAGAGTTGGGCCCCCTACACATAAACCTGTTGGGTCCGTGGAATAAGACCCATCTTCTTGTCAGATCCCGCTGATCAACAAAATGCAGTGGTGTCCTTGAATCATGCACAAGTAGTGCTGACTCCTTGCATCATATTTCTGTATGATACAAGGATTTCAGTCCACTTCTATGTGCTTGTTCCATGGGATCTGAGTAGTATACAGGTCCATTTCTACAGTTCAACCAGGTTCGTGTACAGGGAACCTAAATCCTGATAGGACTCCTAGGAAAGTCAGTAAGAGTTCTGATTACCCCACATTCATTGTCTTCTCTGAATACACATTGAAATAGGGAAATCTGTCATTTACTTTGTGTTTACGACGGTATCACAAATGTCAGGAATCCTGCTTCAAATCTTCTGAACTTACATATCATAAAGATCAGCTTCTTTCCCATTATTACATGCGGCTCTCAAATAAGGCAGCCCAAATTGCTTGACAGTTTCACCTTAATAATGCTGTGCTTTTCTGTTGTACAGGGAAAATTAAATTTTTAGATACAATGGATATGAGCCAGTGGACAAATATAAAATCACCAATGAAAATTGCAAAGGGAAATGTGGAGAAACTGCGAATTTTAAAAGGAGAAGCATCCATGGAAAAGTAATGTGTTAATTTATGTTATGCTTGTACTTACCATATTATGAGACTTGTATCATCAATTTATTTCAATTATTCTTCTCCCTCCTTTCACCCATTGTTTTCATTTCTTCTTTAGTGATGTTCAATGTGCTAAAGGTCAGGAGAGCTCATTATCTGACTCTACATTTGTATGGAAAGGCTTCATTCATATGTTTGCTATTAAGCAATTCAAAGTGACAGCTATGCAAATTTCTGGTTACAGCAACCATCTTTGTCAAGTAAGTGTTGTCCTCACATTGGGATGATAAATACTCCAGTAGAAGGGTGCACAACCATTATCGGTCCAAGGCCACATTTATATACTGCTCAACTTCAGGAGGCGACACTAGTAACCAGCACCCTAGATACACCAACAAAGTACAGCACAAAATGCCACCCCAGAAATCAAATACTGCATCTTTACAAAAATTAATAGACATCCAAGAACAGATTAAAAATACAGTGCTCAACCCAGACAATAATAATGAAAATGGCAATGGTCCGAAGATAATAAGACCCCTAATAGACCAGGCATTAATAATACTGGAGACCCCAAAGTAGACTATAATACTGGAGACCCTCAGAGCAGATTATAATACTGGAGACCCCAGAGCAGACTACAGTACTGGAGTCCCCAGAGCAGATTATAATACTGGAGACCCCCATAGCAGATTATAATACTGGCGACCCCTGAAGCAGACTATAATACTGTACAGTATTAGATACTGTACAGAACCGGCCATAATACTGAAGACCCCCCAGAGCAGATTATGATACTGAAGACCCCCAGAGCAGATTATGATACCGGAGACCCCCAGAACAGGATATAATAGTGGAGACGCCGGAGTAGACTATATAACTGGCAACCCCCTGAGCAATCTATAAAGCTTGAGACCCTCAGAGCAGACTATAATACTGGAGACCCCCAGAGCAGATTATGATACTAGAGACCCCCAGAGCAGATAATGATACTGGAGACTCCCAGAGCAGATTATGATACTGGAGAACCCCAGAGCAGACTAATACTGTAGACCTTTTTTGGTTTTCTGTCTGCACTATTTCATTGATGTAATTGCTTTTCAGTATATCTCTGTCATATGAGCTTCAGCAGACTATTCATTACTTTTAGTTGAACAGCACTATTAAAATACAGTAATTATCTACAATTGATTTTAATAGCCATTGATCTGTAATAAAGGCATCTACACATGCAGAAATAATTAACAATACAAAATCTGTTGGCTCTAATTTTATTTTCTTCCATTAAATACTGTAGATCACCTTTATATACCAGTACTAGAATTTTTTCAACCTGCTGTTTCTAATAAGTGCGTTGTAAGCTGAATTGTCATTTCAGAAAGGTTTTGTGACCTGCCATTTAAAAAAAAAACAACTCCCCCCCCCCTCTTGATAGCCACAACTTATTTCTTTTTCTCTTGGGAGTCCTCTCTTATTGAATGGTTCATCAACTTTCTTTATTGCTTTGTAAAGTCAGCAATTGATTGAAAGATTTTCCCTTGTGCCAATGAATACACTATATTATTTTCATCAACACTGTGATCTTTTATGCAGTGTGTGTTTTTACAGTAGGGTTTTCCCCCCAAAATGATTATCCTGATTGTTACACTTGTATTGCTTGTTTAGGAAGTTTGTTTATAGCAGCCTTGGAGGAAAACAATAGGCATTCCTCCTGGTACTGTAACCTACTCACTGGGAATTGCTTCTAAAGCCTTGAGAATGTTTGGTTCCCCTTTTCCTGGTTGTTATGCAAGAATTAGAGGGATTGTTAAATGATAAAATATCACATTTCTGTAAGCTTAGCACATAGCACACAGCACAAAGCACATAGCACAAAATCTTAAATGATTTGTCAGAAAATGTGTTAGTATTTAATATCAAATACCATCCACTGGGCTGGAAAACAATTCCAAATGCGGTGAAACTTGACAAAAGAAAAATTGTAACATTTTCTTGTGAGCTTTATTTTTAAAGGGGATGGCCAATCGTTTACATAAGTTGTGCTTTTACTGCCTTAAAGGGTTTTTTCGACTAAAGAAAATTCTTGCATCTCAATCCTCTAGTGATGATAACACAATAAAGATCATTTTAACCCCTTAGTTTACAATGTTACTCAGTTTTCTTGCTGTTTGGCTCCTATCAATCCCTAGGCTACTTAGTGCAAAATCCCAGGATGGGGCGGGACTCTCTGAGCAGACACATTATTATCCATCTACTTCTTTGGGGTGACAATGTGGTTAGATTATCAGGGTGCATGTGTATATACACATCCATCTGGCTTCTGACATTGTACAAACACACTGATGCATAGAAGGAGAGATGAAACAGATCAGAGATGCATGAGATACCTATTACACAGAGACATAACAGACAAAGGCTGACAGCCTTTTACAATATAACACTTTTAGCTCTGCTACATCTCTGTTCTAATAGATATGTGCCTGCCTCCCCCTTCCCCCGGATCACTTATCTCCGTGTAGTTTGTAGTTTGCAGCTCCTTTCTGCTCACAATGTGCTGGCAGGAAGTGATCAGTGTGAGCTCCATGCAGGCATTGCAGGGGGCAGTGCTACAGTAACAGAGCAGAAAGACACAGAATCTCAGCAAGCATGGCCTCACACAAAAATCCAAGACGGTGGCACCACCCTAAAGTCAGAAGTTACAATGGGGTGGGATGGGATGTTTTTTTCCCCAATTGGGGTATTGTTTGTGTTGTCTTGTTTTCTCAAAAAATTGTAAAACCAATAAAGACCAATCAGATTTAAAAAAAAGTCAGAAGTTACAGGGTCGTGTCTAGGGGCAAATGAAATTATGTACACTAGGACGGATAAAAACAGGTTGCACTTATATCTGTGAAATGCTATATTATTTTGTTACCCCGAGTACATATAAGAAACTTGTCTCTGTGGGAATACCCCATTAAGCATAATCCCTGAATGTTCATCATGTGATTCTGCTTTCCTGATATTACATACATTTATGTTATACTTACATTTGTGCTCACTGCAGACTCTCCCTTGATCTTTGTTTACATGCATGTCCGTACTCTGATTAATAGGAGTTGCTGGCAGCAGGAGATTATGACTCGTCCTGTTCCCTTCCCTCATCCTGTGTCTGTCAATAAGGAGGACAATGAGAAAAAGAAGCACAGTGGATGACACCACTGATCGCTGTTGTAAACCTGTTAAATGCCGCTGGCAGAATTTAATTGCCAGGGGCATTTGAGTGCTGCCATTTTATTGGGGATTGTCGCTCCCCAAGATATCATCAGGATCAGGGGGTGACAATCTGTTGCCATGACAGCTGGGAGATTGTACAAGACTCAAGGGCATGTCATTTCAGAAGATCTGTTACAGTGAACTGGGGACACGCTCTAACAGATCTTCAGCAAATTCACCATATACTGCAATACACGATTCCTGCGCTAAAGTAGGAGAAACTGCAACTTCGTAGAAAGACTTAGGGTTAATGGCACCTGTACTATCATAATAGTTAGTCTTGTCAACTTTCTAGGAATACATACATAGAGAGTTCAGATCCTGTTTCTGTCCAAAATATTTTGTCAGGATAAACTTTTTCCATGACATTCGAGTATATGCCGAGAGTGGGAAATGCATTGGTCACAGCCTCCCAGTATACAGCCATCAAGCCCCCTGTAGTATATAGCCGGCCCCCTGTTGTATATAGCCAGAGAGCCCCTTCTGGTATATAGTCAGACAGACCCCCGTGGTATATAGTCAGCCAGCTCTCTGTGTTATATAGCCAGCCCCCTGTGGTATATAGCCAGCCAGCCCCTGTGGTATATAGCTAGCCAGCCCCCTCTGGTATATAGCCAGCCAGCTGCCTGTGGTATATAGCCAGCCCCTTGTGGTATATAGCCAGACAGCCCCCTGTAGTATATAGCCAGACAGCCCCCTGTGGTATATAGCCAGACAGCCCCTTGTGGTATATAGCCAGACAGCCCCCTGTAGTATATAGCCAGACAGCCCCCTGTGGTATATAGCCAGATAGCCCCCTTTTGCTCAGCGCATGAAAAAAAAAAATAAACGTACATACTCGCCTTCCAGCGGTCCCAATGCTCCGGTCCCCGTGGCTCCTCTTCTCTCCACTCTCTGCTGTAACAGCCGGCAGACCCGCGGCCATGCGCTCTGTTGGCCGGCACACACTCTGAGGTCATCAGCGGCAACACCGCCATATCATAGTGTGTGTTGACCAGCAGAGCAGGGACCAGAGTATAGGGGAGCTGTGCCGAGCATCAGGGGCACTGGAAGGTGAGTAGGTGGGTTTATTTTTTTATAGACTCTTGTATAAGCTATGGTGGGGTTTTTCAGCACATTTTTTATGCTTAAATACTCGGCTTATACACGAGTATATACGGTAAACAACCACCGATTAAAACTTCTTCACAAAACGCAAAAAGCACTTTCTGTTCAGAGCACATTTGGAAAATTTATTCTGAAAGTTTCAGTATACTCTTACTGTTTTCGCAAATGCCAGCACAAATCGCATGTTCTCCTTTCAATGTAGTCTTTTTATATCACACTATGTGAGCAAAACCAGTTTTGCTCACATTGGCCAATTGTCATTCACTCCTTTTTGAATCAGACTATTTATTTTCCTCTGTCACTCTTATGATCCATGCATTGTTTATTTCATCCCACCTCCATTATATCACCATATTGTACCTTGTTACAATCAGGTTCACAAGCTTTTCTTTATTCATATTAACCAGGAATTACCAAAGGTGATCACAAGTAAAGGCTTCATCCTTCAGGAATCTGTCTGGGAATATATGGATCTCATCTGGCCTGCATGCACTAAGGTAGTAAACATTTTACAAACTAAAAGTAATAAAAAAAAAGCAAACTTTTATACCAACTTCTGAGAGGCATTAACGGGCACTGTCTTACATTTCTCACACTACATAAGTTATACACAGAAGAATTAGTCTGTCTGATATCTTTCTTTTTTAATTCTTAGCAATTGTTAATTTCTTTTACACTTCAAATTAAGGGGAACCTATCACCATTGTTGAGCCCTCCTCCTCTTATGGAGTCAAGGGGTACTGAGCAAATTGATGTATAGATTTGTGAGAACAGATTCAGTGTAACTCATCATGTATTTTGACTTTTCTTTGCTTAGAAACAGTTGATCGGCATTTACCAGATGAGTCCAATGAAGGGGGTTCTATGTGACTGGGTCCAGTTAAAGGAAACCTACTGCGAAGAATCTACTATCAGAGGTAGACCTTCTGCCTGCCTCTGCACTGATCTGTAATTTAATAATCCTACAACCTAACCTAACTTGTTAAAAGCTATATTTAAGTAGTATGTAAATTACCTGCAGAGGCTACTGGTGTGTGTACTTGCCTTAGCTCCCAGTACATGCCCTAGTTGCCTCTGCAGTTAATTTACATATGACTAAAATACTAAAGTTTTTAACAAGCAAGGTTGGGTTCGAGGAATATTACATTACAGATTAGGGCAGAGGCAGGAAGGAGGAATTTACCATCAGATCCACAGCTTATGGTAGATTCCTCATGGTAGGTTTCCTTTAAAGTAAAAGTACAGCATTTGATAAAATAGGTTCTTTATCCAATCTATATTTATATTTTGATTGTATATATTATTAAATCTTCTTTATATCCCAATGGACGGGGCATCCATTTTGGCTAAGCTGCTTTTCTAAGCTAATAATTCTTTCCTTTCTAGCAGTATGCTATATACAATTCAGATGTGATACCTCACTTGGAATTCAGCTAGATACAGTAGGTACACAGTACAGGTAGATAACCAAAGAAACCAGTTGCAGGAGCAGCATGACAACATTTTGGGGGCTCAAAATTGGTGGGTGCACACTTCCTTTAACACTTGACTCAGTAGCCTTTATAATGTCTCCCTGGAGGAGTTGAAATGTTGTATTGTACATCTGACGAAAGGTAAATAAAAGTTTCTTTTTCACAATTTGAGTGATGCTTCCATGGACAGTGTGTTTTGTACAGGTAGACAGTGGTACAGTGCATATAACACATAACAGAGATTTAACTTTAGAGATGGCCCAGGAAAGATCATTGTAAATTGAAAGGATGGCAAACTAAGGCCATATGGCACCATTGTGTACAGAAATGTAGTGAAGGGCACACAATACTGTACCAAAACCAATTAGTATTGATTTCTCAGAGGATTTTTTTTACTGTTTTAATGTAAGACGAGAGTACCTCATTTACCGTTTTAACCGCTTCATGACTGATGGTCATTGGTGCCTAAATGTCCAGATCAATTTTGGACATTCTGCTATGTGCGTCTTTAAATGACGATATGTCTGGGTGCTTCAATAAGTACCTGTGTTAGAAATGAAAACACCATTTAAAAAAAAAAAATATTTGATTTTTCGAACTCTCCAAAATACGCCTCTGTCCCAGCGATTACTTCCCCAAGAGCTAAGTTCCTTCGAGCCATTTATTCATGTTAGGTAACAAGAAAAGGTCGCAAGAAGCAAGATCGGGTGAATACGGTGGGTGCGGCAGCAATTCATAACACAATTCATGCAGTTTGGGGGCGACAAATCCGGATGAATGTGCTGGTGCATTATCGTGCTGAAACAGAACCTTCTTTTTCGCCAAATGTGGCCATGTCTCCTTCAATTTTTTGTTGAAGCGGCCCAATAACTCACTGTAGTATATTGTCCAGTGATCGTTCTTCCTTTTTCTAAAAAAAACCACGAAGATGACGCCATTCACATCTCAAAAAAACGTCTTTCTGGCCGATGGAACCGTCTTCGCCTTCTTTGGAGCAGATTCACCGGGAGAAATCCATTGTTTTGATTGTTGCTTAGTTTCTGGTGTGTAATGATGAATCCGGGTTTCATAAACGGATCTCGCTTCAATTGCTCCCAACACTGTTTCGAAGTTAACAGCCACATCCACTAGTTGTCCATGTAATGAATGGGTTAAACGAGGCTGTCATGGCGACGGATTGCTGCTCCCCAATGACGTAATGGGGTCATCTTCGGAAAGATGGCGGCGCCCAGCAGCTGTGCGTGTGGCGATCAGCGAGATAACACCTGCGATCGGTGGTGCTACCGGTAAATCTTTGCTGCAATTTACAGGTAGGACTTACCGACTATGGAGAGGGCTCAGCCCGTGAGCCCTCTCCATGCACCGGGACCAGACATGCGCTGTACTATTACGGCGCGCGTCGGTAAGGGGTAAATGCTTTAATTTTTTTATTTTATTTTATTTGTGTTTGTAATTTTTATGTGTTTTTAGGGACTGTTCTATTATACAGATCACATATAATAATGATCTTATGGTAACATCCCATAGTATCAGTGATCTGTGTACATACATGCAGGGGGATGCACATTGCATCTTCTCTGCATGCATCTAAACCCTTTTGGGGAATCCCAGTGATGTCATATCAGTGTAGGCACAGTGCTCAGTATGAACGCTGTGTTTGGGGGCTGCTGTGACAGGGGATTAATGATATCAGACCCATGTCACAGTAAAGGATCAGGCTGTCCAGATGGCACAGCATGGGAATACACTACCTGTGTGTAGGGCCTGCACACTCCGTACACGTGGTACATACACTGCACACTCAGTACATTTGGCACATACACAGCACACTCAATACACATTCAGTGCACCGTCTGCATATACACTATACATTTAGTTCAGTGTGGGCTCACACCTATAGCCGCTCCCGCTGTGGTCCAGCTCAGCTTGGATCACACAGACACTGGCCTTGGCCTGCAGTGTGAGGAAAAGGATGAGGGTCAGCTGCTCCGCTGTTCATATGTCTACCCTGGGCCTGCGCTCTTGCTCTGTGCCACTGACACGGATCACTGAATCACGTGTCCTGTGGAGTGGTCCAGCGCACACTGTATTCCTACTACTGAAATTTCCCTCTTTTGCAGCATGCTCCGGATCGTTCAACCTGTTCGCTACAGGGAATAATTGGCAAGTGCACTTTTACGCTGCCAATTATTTTTGGGGTGGGGAGGTGACGGCTCACTGTGCATCTGTGACGCGTGGTGAGGCGTTAATGCGACCTCTGTGTGAGACTTTAACTTGGTAGGATAGTTTTATTAATTACATGTTTTTCTCGTTATAAAATTTAACAATAATTGACTACAAATGTGATAAAATAAGCTTTTTTGTCATTGTTCCAATTAAAGTTTTTATATAAGTAGTAACTTTTACCAAAATATGTTCTAAATATGTACATCATAATTCCATCACCCTTTCCAAGGTTTAGCTACAGATGCAGAGGGTGGATGTACTTCTACAAAGTGTCCTGCAGTTTCTTATATATTTTGCCCTCAGCTGACAGGCTTTAGGGGGGCACACTTCAAACGCCTATGCAACAGCCCTGCCAACGCATAGGCAAGGTGGTAGTTACGAATAGCGCAGTCTCCATGTCAGGATCTAGCTGGTGAGCCTGCACAACTCATTCAGAAGATAATGCTAGGAGAACTTGTGTAATTGCAGCTGTAGATAATGCCTGGCAAGGCAACAGTTAACTGGTGTATGTAATTATCCAATGGTTTTTCTGTTACACAAGCTGGAAGGTCATTGGAGAGGTGCTACCACCTGACCAGGGGAATATATAAACCCCTGCTGGGCGGAAGCAAATAGTCAGTCTGTCTGTCTTCAGTTCCAGTCTTAAGCATATGGTCTCAGTCAGGAGCCTGAGTGAGCAGCACACCTTCAGTGCTGCCACGGCCATTAATCCCAGGAATTTATAGTACCGAAGGCCTACTACCTGGCACAAAGGCCAAGTATGGAGATTTAAGCCCAGAACTCCAGCTTCCACCACTTGTATCAATTCCATCTGAACCAGCCCAGCCTGCATCTACTATTAGGCTGCGTGCACCTTTCCTGCGGACCAGCTCTCCATGACCATTCCAGAATAAAGAATCTGCTGTTATCGTGTTTGGCCGTTGCATGCTGTTGAAAAAAGAAGTTTATTTGCACAACGTTGCCTCCACCTGATCCCTGGATCCAGGCTGCTTACCACCACGGGCTTTCCTGTCCATCACCTATAAACACCTTAGGGGTTGCCCCAGGAAGAAACCACTGCATCAGCCTCTCCTTCCATATTTCTTGCACACACCACCTGCTGTAGACCTGCCAGGCTGTGGGACAGCCCTCTGGTCCCCATACTAAGCACCGTGACCACAACGTGCCAAAGGCCGCAATAGCCAGCCACTCCAGTATTCTGGGCCCGGGCTGCCTCCAGGTCTCAAGAAAAGGCTAGTCCCCAGTGGATGATGTTGCACCTATATCTCCTGAACCCATGCACCTATAAACACAATTCTGGTGTCAGAAGAGTCTAAGCTTTACTAGCGTATGTGGATTGTGTATGAGTGCTTAAGACAACCGGACATTCTTAAAGTTACAATCGGGAATAGAAAGCTGTATATAATTTTTTTTTTTTAAGTACAACTTTAAGGGTGGATATCTCTTGTTCTGTTAGGCATCCTTACTCAATCCATACATCATATTAAAGAGAGATTCTTCTGTTTAAAATGACATACAAATTATGGGAGAGATTTATCATCAAGTTTCTAGTTGCCCATGGAAACCAATCAGAGCTTAGCTTTAATTTTATAAACAGCTGTGGGAAAATGAAAGCTGAGCTCTGATTGGTTGCCATCGGCAACTAGAACAGTTTTGCAATAAGAGACTTATGACAAAATCACCTCCTATGTTTCTATGCTTCTACGTGCCAGGGTTCAGGAGATATAGCTGTTTGAAGTTTGTCACTGTTAAGACGTTTATAAATGTTCTTTCTGCACGAGGCACATGCAAGTAGGACGTATATAGCCGTATGGCAGTTGTGAATGGGTCAATGTAAGATGAGAATACCTCTATAATGGGGTTGAATTCACAACAAAACAGAGGGAAATATTAACTTGTGTGTATGTTTGTTTACACGGTCAAGTGGTTGGCTGGCTCCCACAAATTTGGTGGCTTTAGCCAATAAACAGCTAATATTTATGGCCAGCATAAATCTGTGTCAACAAGTATAAAATAAGGAGAAAATTCATGGCATAGAAAAGTTTAGATTTATATTTGTATTTCCATTAACAAGAGTGATCTTTGATGTAAACAGTGTTGGATTAGATCCATATTACTGTAATTGCTCCATGTCTACCAGTAAAATTGTACAATGGATTGTCTTGTGTTGATAAAAGAACAAGTTGATTCATAACCCTGTTGTTTCTAATTTTTTTCCTTATCTTTCTTGGCACAAACATTTCTTATTTATCTTTCTACACTCCTCATTTTTAGTGTACATTTGCAGACTTCATGTTGAAATCACAAAGTTATCTGATCTTTAGAGCATTGCCTGTGTAGATTATCAATAGCTAAATGCTTATGGCACTTACAGTGTGTGATCCTGAAAGGATCCTTTTATCTTCTTGTGAAATTCTTAAGATATTTCTGGAGTCAAGCTATGGTTATGTTAACTGAGGAGGGATGTTTAACTATCAATTAATTTCTCTTTAACCCCTTAAGGACTACACCCTTTACCATGTTTGCATTTCTCACTTCCTGCATTTAAAAGCCATATCTTTTTTATATTTCCATCTACAGATGTATGTGAGGGTTTGTTATCTATTGTGCTGTTATACATTGTGAAGCTGAAAAATAATCCAAATCCAGTGGAAGTGACAAAAAAAGTTGTTGCACCATTTTCTGTTGGCCTTTGTTTTTTATTTATAAATCTTTTTCACATACAAAAGATTGCATATCAATCTCATATAAATACAAAATTATTTTCTGTTACTCCATCCAGATCATAAAAAATACATTATAAATGCACCCACGCCCTCCCTCAGGTCCATGCAGGAGAAAGAGAAAAAAATAAATAAATACAATATCATACTCCTGCTTCCTTCTGTTCATACACAGGATAAATAGTATCTATTAATCCAAAGAGACCAGATTTTGTCTAATTCAATACCCCTACCTAGAGCAACTGATGCGTATCGCTCCGCCAATATCACTGTAGTCATCCTATTCTCCCATTCATGAACTATAATGACGTATCTTTTTTTGGCATAGATCAATAAAAGTAACTTTTTTTAACTACAGTAACATTTTATACTGTATTTTTTTTCACAAGCTATTATATGTATGTGCTGTGACAACTGAGCCAACTGTGACAAGTCAGTGAATAAGTTTTTTTTTTACCTGTAGTAACATTTTTTGAAAGTACACAAGCCATCTTTTTTTAGGTTTAAAATAAAACTAAGCTGTTATTGGTTCACATATACATGTTCAATCACAACATACCCAAACTTATTTGTGTATGTTTTTACATGTGCTGAAGCACAACATTTACACATCCCCTCCCAATAAAAAATGGCCCATTCATCCAGAAGATAGTTTTCAGCAGAGGAGGTATATGCCTTCCTTGACTTCGACACTGATTCAGAAGGGGAGGATGCCCCATTCCTGTATTTCTCCTCATCCGATGATGAGCAGCCCCCCAGAAGTTGCTCCAAGGAAATGGTTGACGGATTTTCCCCCCAAGTGACCCTACATGTATCCCACCCCCTGATAATTCCTGCATTTGTGGAAAACTCTGGAATTCATTTTGAGACAGAAGGCCTCACAGAAATTGACTTTTTCAAAGTCTATTTAGCTGAGGATCTTGTAAATATAATGGTGGCACAAACAAATTTATATACCCAACAGTTTTTGGCAAAAAACCCAACATCATCATTTGCTAGGTGCGCCCCTGTGGTTACGGTAGAAATGATGATGTTTTGGGCTACTTAGGTTTTTTGACAATGCCCTTAAGATAAGGCAGTATTGGAGTTCTGATATTTATATATATTACTCCAATTTACGCCACAGTAATGAGTCGCCCATAACGACTTACCATGAGACCATGTTCACAAAATTAGGCCAGTGCTCGATCACTTGACCACTAAATTTCTTGAGGCCTATACCCCAAAAAATTGATTTGTGTAGACAAATCACCTGTACATTTTAAAGGAAGACTAAGAATATGTCAATGTCTGTCCAGCAAGAGGGCAATGTATGGAATTAAAATGCACAAGCTGTGTGAGAGTACCACAGGGTACACCCACAGGTTTAGGGTTTTATGAGGGAAAAGACATACAATTTAGCCCCCCTATATAACTATTATACCTGTAGTCTACTCTTCAAGTCCCTCATTTACAGGGCACTGTAGCTTGCTCTACTGTATGCAAAAAGCACGGAGGACTCCCTAACACCCTGCTAAGGCAACTATTAAGAAAGGGGGACATAAGAGCTCATTGCCATAAAAAAAGCTGTTGGTGAAGTATAAGGACAAGAGGGATGTCCTTATTTTGACCACAATTCAAAGAGACACCAGCACCTGTATGAGGCACCACCCAACTGCCCTAAAGCCAGATGGCATCCTGGTCTACAATAACTACATGGGTGGGGTAGATCTTTCAGATCAGGTGCTGAAGCTGGATCGAGCAGATGGCAGTGTATAATTCCTATGTGCTATATCAATGGGCAGGTCATGCTGTATCATTTCTTCACTTTCAAGTGGCAGTGATCAAAGCCCTCTTATTTGGTCAGCCAGAAGGACCCTGTACCTCTGATGTCCCCCATATTGTACCATGGCAACATATCCCCGGGAAGGTACCCCAAACAGGAGGACGAGGAAAAACCCAAATATTTGAACACCTGGGTGGTCCAAATTCTCATTATACACCTTGATCTGTGGAGGGTGTAGTTTCCAAAATGGGGTCCTTGTTTGTGGGCTTTCACTGTAATGGTACTAGGGGTTCTACAAATGCATCATGGCCTGCTGTGTGTCCCTACAGAAGTTTATATCCACCTGTGGGGCATTTCTGTGTACAGGAGACATTTTTGAACAAATTCTATAGTGCATTTTCCTCCAAAAATGGGGAAAAATAAAATTTTTCAGTAACATATTATTCCTTTTCAGCCCAAGTTTTTGGACACCCATGGAGTACAAATAATCATTACACACTTTGATAAAATCTGTAAATGATTTAGTTTCCAAAATGGGCTCCTTTTTGGCTAATTTTCAATGTAATGGTACTTTAGGGGTTCTCCAAATGCATCATGGCCACTGAAAATCTTTTTGGTCCAAATTGCATTCACAAAGCCAAACAGCGCTTCTTCCTTTCCAAGTCCTGTTGTGTGTCTCTACAGAAGTTTATATCCACATGTGGGGCGTTTCGGTGTACAGGAGAAATTGTTGAACCTATTCTGTCGTGCAATTTTCCCCTTTTGCTCCTAGTGGACACCAAACAAAATGGGGAAAAAGTGAAGTTTTGAGCACCTGTGGGGTCCAAATACTTATTATACACCTTTTTAAAATCTGTGAAGGGTTTAGATTCCAAAATGTAATCTTTTTTTTGGTGTTTCTGCTATTCAACTATCTCAGGGTCCTTCAAATGTATCATGGTAAGAGAAAGGTATTCAAGCTCTGCGACAGCCCGTTAGCGCTCCTTCCTTTCTATGCCCTGCTGTATGCCAGTACAGCAGTTTACCATAACATATGAGGTATTGGAAGACTCGGGAGAAATTAGGCCTCAAAATTTGTGGAGCATTTTTGTATTTTTTTCCACTGAAACGTGAAAAATGTATTCATTGAGCCAAATTAAAAAAAAAAAAATTTAAATGTCAAAATTGTACCAGATTTTATTTTAACTGCAGTGAAACAATTAAAGGATTAACAAGTTTCTTTGAAGGGTACAGTTTATCAAATTGAAGGGTAATTAAAGGGGTTTTCTCTCATGTAGGTCTCTCAAAGACACATTAAACTTTTCTAGTCCCTCAAAACATAGATTTTGGCGATTTTCACAGGAATCTGAAAAGTCCCTCATTTACAGGGCACTGTAGCTTGCTCTACTGTATGCAAAAAGCACGGAGGACTCCCTAACACCCTGATAAGGCAACTATTAAGAAAGGGGGACATAAGAGCTCATTGCCATAAAAAAAGCTGTTGGTGAAGTATAAGGACAAGAGGGATGTCCTTATTTTGACCTTATTTTAAACTTTTCTAGTCCCTCAAAACATAGATTTTGGCGATTTTCACAGGAATCTGAAAAATCACTTGTATAGGTAGTTATAAGCCTCCTATCTTACAAAAAATTTTCCCGAATTTAAATTTTGCAAAAGATATTACCCACATTTTTCAGCTGCCATAAATTACAATTTACTTAGAAAGACGGGAACTTCACTAAAAGAGCTCTTTCCGTGTATAATTCTGGCTGCGACACATGCATTAAGAACTTGTACCAGAAACCCTGAATCTATTGCTTCCCTGCACTGGCCGACAGAGTTCACCAACTCTTTTTTTGGTGCACCTTTAACATAGGGCGTGCAACACAATTTGCATGTTAAATACGGCGCTCATTCGGACCGAGTGCCGGAACACCCCTAATTTGAGTTGCATGGAGGCTAGAAAAAAACTGCTGAAAAAACACCTAATTCAGCTCGAGTCTATTAAAAAAAGGTTACTTACCTTCCGACACCCCTCGGGCAGGTCCTCCTCTATACATTGATGCTCCGGCATCGGCTCTGTGTTGGCGCGCTGCAAGGCGCATCATGACGTCAGCCGTACCCTGCACTAATGTGTGCGTGCCCATTGGTGCGTACAGCGGACCGCGCACCAGCACTGAGCCGATGCATCGATGTATAAAAGAGGAACTGCCGGAGGGGCGTCTGATGGTGAGTACACTTTTTTTCGGAGTAGCAGGGGTGGGGGCAGCGGCTGATGGCTATATATAAGCAAACAAAGTAAGGCGGCACTCACCGAATCTGTGGAACAACTTTCTTTATTCAGCAGACGTGATAGTACAGGGGGGACGCTGGAGCCATGCGGCGACGGGCCGTTTCGCGCTTACTAGCGCATCTTCAAGCCGTTTACGTCATCCACCTGCGACGCGCCAAATATATGCAGCGAAGCAGGTGGGTGTCGTCAAGGAGACAATGTGAACACAATCAGATAAGAGATAAGTGCATAAACAACAAATATTAAAAAGCGTCAAAGTTTAAAAACAAAATACAGGATGCATATAAAAATACGACTGTAAATGAAGGAACGCTAGTACATAAGCTATTGTAAGGGTAGCACAAAAGAGCTCGTACGAGAGCGGACTGTAGCATTGGATAGGACGGGTATGGGCACATGCGTTATAGAAAAACGCTGAAGTCATTTCTATCATTAAGGCCCAAAGAACCCATGGCATTAAACCTAATTATACATCTACTTTCGTGCTGCATAAGGATTCTATTTCTGTTACCTCCTAACGGGTCCGTCGCCACTGCTTCAATACTGATCAATAGCTGATGGCTATATACTAGGGGCAGGGGAAGTCGGCTATATACTCTGGGGTGGGGCAGGGGCTGCTGGCTATATACTGGGGGGGAAGGAAAAGCAGGCTATATACTGGGGGCGCAGGGGCTGATGGTTATATACTAGGGACAGGAGAAGCAGGCTATATACTGAGGTGGCAGGGAAAGCAGGCTGTATACTGGGGGTGCTGGGGCTGGTGGCTGTATACTGGGGGGGCAGGTTCAGATGGCTATATAAACAGGGAGGGGAGAGGAGGGTTATAAAATGAGGGGGGGGCTCGGAGCATGCAACACATTAATAAATCCCCCCATTGACTGTACTGGTGAATTTTTATTTTTAAGGGGAAATCTATACAATAAATGTGAATCAACTGTTAATGTGAAACAAAGTTAATGGGGCAGATTTACTTACCCGGTCCATTCGCAATCCAGCGGCGCGTTCTCTGCGGCGGATTCGGGTCTTCTGGCGGTTCACTAAGGTAGTTCCTTCGATGTCCACCAGGTGTCGCTGCTGCGCTGAAGTCCGCCGAGGTCCGCCGGAGTGCACAATCCATTGCCGGGTGAAGGTAAGTGCGTGTCCAGCGACAATTTTTTTTTAAATGCGGCGGGTTCTCCGAATGCGTCGGGCTTTCGTACGGCCACGCCCCCCATTTCCGTCGCGTGCATGCCAGCGCCGATGCGACACAATCCGATCGTGTGCGCCGAAATCCCGGGGCAATACAGGGAAAATCGGCGCAAAATGGAAAAATTCGGTTAACCCGTTGCAAAAAAGCAAATCGGGTCCTTAGTAAATGACCCCCAATGTCTTTCTCCTGCTTAATAAAGAAACTGCAAAGTATGAACGTACCCTTAGGCCGCGTACCCTTTAGGAAACTAAATTTGCAATTTTTTGAAAAGTTGCACTTCATAAATTTGTCTACCACATCTGTATTCACGTGATAAATCTGTCCAAAATAGGTAAATATTCAATTTTTTTGCAAATAGGCAGAAAAGTGACATAACTACAATGATAAATGTTAATAGCTTACATGCTTTCTCTCTTGGTTTCTCCAGTTTGTTAGCTCTTGGTCAGCCATTTCAGTGGGGCTCATCTGCACAAGACATTGTGGACTGATTTTGCCAAGTACCACACTCTCAAAGAAAATCTAAAAATGAAAAGTTTGAAGTATATGACATTGAGGCCGCATTCACATGTGGAATTTGAATTGCTTTCAGAAATGCAATTCATACACATTAGAGAGGATCACCAGACAAAAGTAACAAAACCATTTATAAATGTGCCCCAGTTTATTTTGGTCTATAGAATGATCCCACTTTATCCTTTTTTTTTATCAACTGCAAAAAGCCATAAACTTTTTATGCTATAGTAGAGGGCTTGTCTTTGGGGGGGAGAGACAAGTTGTACTTGTGATGTCCATTTGGGATGCCTATAACTTATTTCCAAATTTTATTAATAGAGAAGATGGGAAAAAAACACAAATTCTGACATCTTATTTTTAATTTACGATTTTTCATGTTTTACCATATGAAATAAATAACATATTACCTCCATCATGAGGGTCATTGCGATTCCAATAAATCCGGGTGTTGGTTCGAAGCGCATGCGCCATCACAGTCCACCTGATCCCCTGTTGGCCTATGAATTTCAACCTCCCCCCCCCCCCGAGGAAGTGTGGGTGAAACGCACATTGGGGAGTTCGCAGGCAACCACATTGCACTAACCTGGGTAAAGCACTGGTTTCTAAGACCCACTGCTATTAAGTATATTGGTCACTATGATTTGTGATGTAACTTTTCATGTAAGATACTTATTACAAAAGACCACTTATAACTGGTGGATATATTCTATATATTGCATATGTGATTTGGCCAGTCGGACCATGTACCTGTATTTTAATATACTTAATAAAGTTTGATGAATTTGTATTTAACAAACAGTATAACTCCTGTGTTCTGTGGTAGTACATTCTTAAAATCCAATTGTCACAGAGACCAAAAAAAAATTGTCTGGGGTTACAATGATAAAGTATACAGTTCTGACTCACATAAAAATTAAACTTAAAAACAAACCTTCAGAACCTTGTACGTCACCCGAGAAGAGCCTGTACTTATAATACACTGCAATATAATATTTATGCCCTGCCTAATATAGGCTTATATTTGGAAGCCTGTCACTTAGAACAACTATAAATGCTGCAGTCAAAATCCCACAACCAGCGTTAAAGCCAGGCAGGAGTCCAGATGTCATTGTGAACAGGCCATCTGAGCCCATGCAAGCACCACAAGGTAACTGTGCCTCTTTGTCCTCCTAAAAGTTAAAGGGGTTATCCGGGATTAAAAAATGTTTTATGGCCGGGCTGGGGAGGGCTATTTAAACATAATAAACATGTACTTACCTCCTCCGGTGCTGCCGATGTCCCGCGCCGCGGCCCATCTTCTCCGTGCGCCGGTTTCATTACACCGGCGCACAGGGAGCTTCCGGCCGGCCGGATGCTCCCATGCGCACCATCTCCCAGCGCTTACAACGCTGAGAGATAGGGACGGCTGGGAGGAGCCGTCCACAACGCGGACCGGAAGCTCCCTGTGCGCGGCTGTAAACAAACAGGGGCACGGATCGAAGTGACCGCGGCGCGGGACATCAGCGGCGCCGGAGGAGGTAAGTCCATGTTTATTATGTTTAACTAGCCCTCCCCAGCCCGGCCATAAAAAGATTTTTAAACCCGGATAACCCCTTTAAGGTTCATATCAGTTACAGACTTACTGTCTAGATATACACATTCACATGCTTTGTTTACATTTTACATTGTAATAAATAAATTCTACACAATAATATGAAATACCTTATTTTTAGGATTCTTCAAATTGAAAAGAAGACTTCTGTACTTTGTTTTGTACCTCATTCCAGTATCATGATACAAGGTAAATATTTCTTCCTCAACATCCTTTGCCAGTTTTTTTAACATTGCCTCACATATGTCAAGATCTTGCCTTTCCTTAACCCTGAAGTTTTAGAGGAGGAAATATTTACAAAATGTGAAAAAAAATAAATGAACACATATTAAGTATAAGTATATCTAATTGGTTTAGCATACAAGATGAAACATCGCTTTATTAGAAAGGGAGGTACATACGAAGAGTCACTTCCGACCAATTTACAAATTGTAGGTAAACGTTTGATGCCATTTTTTTATTTCAGAAATCAATAATGGATATTAATAAAGTAAACTTTCTTATAGTAATTATTTTGTGACCTATTTTTCCCATTAAGCAGTATATCACAACAGAATGCTTACCTATGCACCAAATTTACCTATGTAGGTAAACAAGTTTATAAAGTAACTGTGTAAAAAACATCTAACCCTATAGCGCTACGCTATACTAGTTCTGCCGAGCTCCAGCGATTAGCGCTCAGCGCAGTACTAGTATGGCTGAGCCGATGCCAGTTAGACTCTGCAACAAAGCCAAACCGGCCGGATGTCAACGGTAATTTACCGCTGATATCCCCCAGTAACACCCGTGGTCGGAGTGGGCCCATTGAATGCATTTAACTTGTCTTTGCATGTTCATAGGCTGACGAGGCTGATTGCTTGTTTATGTCCCACGGTGGAAGTAGTAAAAATGTTTTAAATAAAAAATGTTATTCCATAAAAAATAAATCAATAAATCAATAAAAATGCCCATAAGCCCCAAAACATAAAAATAGACAAATAATGCACAAAAAAGTATCACCACGTCCGTAACAACCCGTAGAATAGAAGTAAATTTTAGATTTTTACCAAAAATGCATTAAAAAGTGATCTAAAAAACATACGATACGGATGCAAAGTACAACATGTCCAGCAAAAAACAAGCCATCAACCTGCTCCGTAGCCAAAAAATTAAAAATGTTATGCCACTTGGAAGACGCGATGCAAAAATAGATAGATTTTTTAATTGGCAAATTTAGTAAAACATAAGAAAAAAAATTTCAAGTATGGTATCCCCGTAATCGTATTGACCCATAGAATAAAGATAGCATGATTATTAGGCTATACGGTGAACACCAAAAAAAAAAAAGTTAAAAATCCAGTACAGAATTGATGCTTTTCTACTCCTTACCTCAAAAAAAGGTTCCCAAGAACGAAAAAGCTAAAATCTTATAGCCTGCAAAAGGAGCCAATGAGGAAACTAAAATCCTGGCAGGTGCAGGGCGCTTCTTCCCTTTTACCTCTTCCCTCGCCAGGCGCCCATAAAACAAGTAACGGCCACATGTGGGGGGTCTCTGTACTCGGGAGAAATTGCATAGCAAAATTTAAAGATGGTTTTTCTCTTTTTATCTTTTGGAAATGTGTAAATTTTAGGGCTAAATGAACGTATAACCGACATAATTTGACCATTCTAAATTTCACCTCCAGTTTGATTTCATAACTATGAAGATCTCATGGGGTTAACAATCTTCCTAAAAGCTGTTGATTTGAAAATGGGTTGATTATATAGGGGTTTTTAATGCTAAATATTTTAAATTTCAATTAAAACAGTATTCATCCCCAAAATAGTCGCGTGACATCAAAATAAATTATCCAGACTTTTCAAAAATGATTTGTGAAAATGTAAAGTAGACATATGGGAAATGTTATTCAGCAACTTATTTAGGTGGTAAATCTATCTGCCTTTTCAAATAATTTTTTCTTTTTTTTTGGAAATAAACGCAAAACTGAATGTCAGATTACAAAAAATGAAGAATTAAACCATAAAAGAAGAACCAAAAAAAACAAAAACATGTATATGTGTCAAAGATTGTGGTAAGGTCTGCCAGTGCTCATGTCAAGAGGAGGCAGTCCATAGACTTTACTTCCAGGTTCGGTACATAGATGGTGCCCAGGGAACGTGTGAGCTGACCCTAATTTCTAGCTGGCACCTGCGTTCTCCAAGTGCACAGCTCTCTCCCTTACAATGGGCAGTACCCAGTTATCTGACCCTTGTGTAGCTAACAAGCCCTCTACTCTGTACCAGGGGGGAACAGGTCCAGAAGGGCATCTATAGTGAGATAGTTCAGTGGTAACTGCTCTCTCATGGACAAGTAATTTGCTCACGTCCAAGACTGCCCGTCCGTTCCAGGGATATGAGTTTGTTGCTGCTCGCACGTCCAGACCACACTGTGGCTGAGGCTGTGCCCCACCCCACACAGTAAAGGATCAGGCTGTCCGTGGGACACTCATTACACACACACTCCGCGCGCGGACACTACTGTAAATTTTGGGTTAGAGCCCGTGGCCTGCAGGGGGGGGGCAGGGAAAGCAAGCCATGTACTGGGGGGATAGTGGCTATATATTGGGGGGTCAAGGGCTGATGTCTATATACTAGGGTCAGGAGAAGCAGGCTATATACTGGGGGAGCAGGGGCTGCAAGCTAGATACTTGGTGGGCAGGGGCTGCAGGCTATCTACTGGGGGGGGGGGCAGGAAAAGCAGGCAATATACTGGGAACGCAGGGGCTAGTGGCTATATACTGGGGGGACAGGGCGAGCAGGCTATATACTGGTGGTGCAGGGGCTGATGACTATACACTTGGGGGCAGAGGCTGCAGGCTATATAGTGGGGGGCAGGGGTTGCAGGCTATGTACTTGGGGGGGGCAGTGGAAGCAGGCTATATACTGGGGAGAGGGGCTGGATTTATACTTGGGGCAAGAGGCTTCTGGCTGTATACTGGGGGCAGACTATATTCCGGGAGGGCTGTGATCAATGCATTTCCCACCCTCGGGCTATACTCGAGTCAATCGTTTTTCCCAGGTTTTTGTGTTAAAATTAGGGGCCTTGGCTTATACTCGGGTCGGCTTATACTCGAGTATATAGTACATGGTTTTTTTTAATTTTTCCACCAGCCCCAGCAGTCGCAGACCGGCCCACAGGGATTTTCCCCGGTGGGTCATATGGCCAATCCGCTCCTGGTCACTTGTCGTTAAGGGGTCAAATACCTGTGCAAGCCTTTTTCAGCTGAAAGAGCGTGCAAATTCTGTTTAAAATGCAGCGCAAAGCCCCATTGTGTCATGAAAAAAGGGTATGTTAACCCCTTAAGGACGTGTTGGTTTTTTTTGCTCATTTCTTGTGGAAAA
Organism: Engystomops pustulosus; assembly: GCA_019512145.1. Taxonomy (NCBI): domain Eukaryota; kingdom Metazoa; phylum Chordata; class Amphibia; order Anura; family Leptodactylidae; genus Engystomops; species Engystomops pustulosus. Next base: position 129,861,950 of record CM033642.1, read on the forward strand.
ATTGGAAAAAAAAACATGTTTGCGCAATGTTCTTGTGGGCTCAGTTTTTACGACTTTCACCGTGTGCTCCAAATAACACCTCTATTTTATTATTTTATTGGTTCGGTACAATCGCGGTGATACCAAATTTATACAGGTTTTATTGTGTTTTAATACATTTTCAAAAATTAAACGAAGGTGTAGGAAAAAGGAAAAAAACATTTTTGCCATCTTCTGACGCTAATAACTTTTTCATAGTTTGGTGTAAGGAGGTGTGTTAAGGGTAATTTTTTTTCGAAATGAGCCAACGTTTTCATTGCTACCATTTTTGAAGCTTTTTTTTTTACAATTTTTTTAGACCCTCTGGGGTACATTGACCCTAGATGGTCTTATCGTTCCTACCAAAAAATGTTGATTTGGACATTCTTTTTTTTCCCAATTACAGCTTTTACTGAAAGTGATATTGATTTTTAGATTTTCATAGAGCAGCCATTTCTTACATGTGTCCACTTTTGTTCATATATTTTAGACAAATGGGTATTATTTTAATTTTTAGTTTGACTTCTATTGTAACTTAAATATTTTTTTCTCACATCAATACATGGTTTTCTAATTCTAATTTTCTAGCTCCCCCCAATAGGGTGTATAAAAACAAAGGGTGTGAATGTTTATACTGTATGCTGCAATATAACTACCGTATTTTTCGGACTATAAGACGCACTGGACCATAAGACGCACCTAGGTTTTAGAGGAGGAAAAATAAGAAAAATGTTTTTTCCCAAAATAGTATGCTAAAATATTTTATAAAGTGACAGTAAAGTAACTGGGCGGTGCAGTGCAGCCTAGTTTCTCTTTGGAGAGGGGCAGGGGCGAGCAGCCTATCTAGATAGAATTATGCTGGCACGTAGTCAGGGGGTCTCAAGAGTTACCAGGGCTGTATAGGTATGAGTATATGTGACACTGGTCACAAGAGCTTACAATCAATGAGGAAGAGGACACAGGAGATGACAGTGCTTGCACAATGGCCACAAGAGCTTACAATCTATGAGGAGGAGTGGACACAGGAGGTGACAGTGCTTGTACAATGGTCACAAGAGCTTACAATCTATGAGGAGGGTGGGCACAATGGCACTCGGCGGTGACAATGCTTGTACAATGGCCACAAAGAGCTTAACATCTATGAGGAGGAGAGGAGCCACAGATGAACAGTGCTTGTTTACAAATTGCCACAAGACGTTACAATCATATGAGGAGGAAGGAGCCAAGGGGATGACAGTGCTTGTACACTGGCCACAAGAAAGCCCTTACACATCTATGAGGAGGATGGAGAGTGACCACAGGGACTGTGGAGTGGCTGACATGGCCACAAAGACTTACAATCTATGAGGAGGATGAGAGGACCAGGACTTGTAAAGTGTCCACAAGAGCTGACAATCTATGATGAGGAGGACACATGGATATGACTTGCTTGTATCAAATGGGTCCCCAGAGCTTACAATCTATGAGGAGCGGGGACAATCAGGAGTGACATTCCTTTGTACAATGAGCCACAAGGCTTAAAAATCCTATTAGGAGGAGGACACAGAGATGACATGCTTGTTACACTGCTCCAAGAGCTTTACAATCACCAGGGGGAAACAGCAGCCACTACAACATACCATGCCCTTGCAGGGAAAATGGCAACAAGTGGTTAAGACTGTGAGATCAGAGACCGGGGGAAGAGGTGCACTAATCACTTATCTGATTCCTGTGGCTGGGAGAGAAGTTCCAGGTCAGACACTGCAGCGCTGTCCAGGCTCGCCTCCTCTTCAACACATTGCGGGCGCCTTCATCATCTCGGTTTTCACTCTGAGCCTTCCCGCCCCGGGCTCTTACAAAGCCTAGTGGGGCTTGGCCAGAACAGAGTCCGTGATTTTCTCTTCTTTCTCCTCCCCTCCCCTCCTCTCCGCCCCCCGTCTCTCTCTCCACTGACTGTCATAATGATCATTTATATCGGTGCCCTGAGGACGTCAGAGCGCAGGGTGCTTGCTACTCCATTCCTTCCAGCAGTGGGGGTCTGATAGGAGGAAGAGGAAGCCGCAGACGGCACGCGTACAAACAACAAAAAAAAAACAAAAACAACAGCCGCTGCGTCTTCACTTTGAAGGGCTGGGGGCGCTTACTACTCCAGCATCGGAAATCGATCTGGCAATAGCGCAGCCAGGTTGCTGAGGCGCCCTCCATTCCATTCCCTCCCTGCAAAGGCACATCCGGACTAATAAGACGCACCAGCTTTTTTTTCCCCCTTTTCGGGGAAAAAAATGCGTCTTATATTCCAGAAAATACGTATATAGCATTATTCTGTGCATACAAAGGTTGTGTACTGTCATGGCAACCAATCAGTGCCAAAAGTGTGTTGCCAAAATAAAAAAAATGTGGGTGTTGTGGATTGATATATTGGGTTTGGCCTCAAGAAAGTTGATGCAGATTAGGGACTCACTGACGAAATACGGAGAACAAAGATAATCTAAAAATGTAAAACATTTAATTATTTGGCGTATTAACCCCTTACCCCTCACACGGAACAGTTTGTCAGCTTAATGACCAGACTCGATTTTTTTCAAAATCTGCATGTCTCTCTCACTATCAAGCCAGTCACGCATTCCATGTTCGTATTTATAACTTATACTTCGGAAACGCTTTAAATTACATATTCCTGTAGCATTCTGTGATGTTTGTAGAATGTTTTTCTCCGTGATACATTGTACTTTACTTCTGTTAGGTAACAAAAATTTAAGTGATAAGGTTTGTGATTCGTTCGAAAAAAATGATGAAAAATTTGGCAAAGTTTGTAAAAAATCTTCTTCATTCCCTTGGTTTTCCTTCTCATCTTCTTTCCTTTTGAGAATGTTCTGTCTGTTCCAGACAGAAGTAAACAAATAAACTACCCACAAAAGCTTGATAATTAACATTTACGGATGTCTCTTTCTGCGTAATGTTGAGATGCAATATTTTATGCATCCTCCCTCCTCTCCATTCCTCATCCGATATAATGCATCCTCACCTCTCCTCATTTTTCCTTTGGATTGTTTTAGGATGAGGGATGCGCATAACTTTAGGAAAGGTGCGACGATTTTTCTCATTTTCATTCCATTCACATGAAAATTGCCACAACAAACTCACATTTTGGTAGGGACAACTCAGCTTTTCCAATGCAAGTGACTTGAAAGGCCTACTAATAGTAAAACCAAAAACAAGACCAAACCCCATAAATTAACCCCACTAATAGAAAAGTTCCACAATTTCACACACCACCACACAGACACACACGCACACACACATCACATCACATTTTCCAACTCCACATTCATTCATCACACATCATCACCCCTCACAACGTAATGTACAACACTTCTATTAAGTCCACATTAATTTCCTATTAAGGTCCATTAACCATTACTTAAAACCCTTTAAAAGTGTTTCATAATTTGTGAAAACAATATATGGGAACGGCCTCTGCGATTTAGAACAATTATGGAAGTTTTTTGGACATTCACAATTCATTAATTTAGGCACTGACAAGTTTCATCAGAATAATTAACTGATGAATGCAACATACATACAACTTACTACATATACATATATACTGTACATATACAACTTACTACATTAACATTCCACATTAATACACATTTCTCATCTATACATACATCAGCCATGTATATATGAAATACACCACTACTCCTATAATGATCATGACTTACCATTCTTCTTCAGTGGATCTTGCTGGTACATAAGCAGGTGGTAGATGGAGGGGGCAAAAGAGTAACTGAGGGGGTCAAATGCGGACCAAAATAAGTAAGCAGGAGGAGGAGGGAAAATAGCAGCTAAGGGAGTTGTGAGGTGAGAGAAGCTGAAGGAAAGCCCCTGGGAGTGCAGTTTGTGGGAAAACCTCAGAGCTGAGCACCTGGAGTATGGAGAAGGGGTCAGGAGAGCCATTACTGGGGCTGGACAGCCATGTTCTTCTTCCTGCGCCATCTCTGCTTTTCTCTCACCCCCTCCTTTCACAGCCGACAACACAGCAACCCTAGGAGAGCAGCGCAGGAGGGGGAGGGGAGTCTGTAGCTCTAGAAGACAAGCAACTAGCACTGGCAGAGCGGCACCATACATACACAGCATCACACACACACACTGAATATACATGCAGCATACACACAGCATCACATACACATGGAATATACATGCAGCATATACACAGCAGGCAGCAGTATACACACAGCATCACACACAGCAGGCAGCAGCATACACACAGCATCATATACAGCAGGCAGCAGCTTACACAGCATCATATACAGCAAGCAGCAGCATACACACATCATTATACATACACAGCATATACATGCAGCATCACACACAGCATCATCCACAGTAGGCAGCAGCATTCACACAGCATCATACACAGCAAGCAGCAGCATTCACTCAGTTTCATACACAGCATAAACATGCAGCATACACAGCATATACAGGCAGCATACACAGCATATACATGTAGCATACATGCAGCATACACACAGCATATACACACAGCAGGCTGCAGCATATACGTGTAGCATACCTGTAGATTACCAGAGAAACATGCACAGCAGACAGCAGTACACTTAGCTGCTGATCTTCAGAAGCTCCGAGCTGGTGGGCGGGGCTAGCTTACCAGAGCTTCTGCAGCAGGAGCAGAGCTCAGAGCAGCGGAGGATCTTTCCTGGCTGTCGGAGGCTGTGGTGGAGCAGCAGTGATCACACTCCAGCTGACTGCTGCTCCACCGGTCAGAGAAGCCTCCGCACAGCCATCCTGCCTGACCCTTCAGCCAACAAGGAGAAGCCTTCCCCAAACAGAACAATGGGCCAGTCTGCCCCTCCCTCCTCCTGCCGGGCAGCGCTGCTCTATGGCTCTGGAGAAAGCAGGCGGCATTTGATGATGTCACGCTGCCTGCGTCCTCCAGAGCCATAGAGCAGCGCTACAGTGAGAATATGGATCGTGGCAGCGGCAGGTCCATAGTGCTAGTGGGTGATTCGGGCGAGTGCCCAAATCACCCACAGCTGTTTTGCCGCCTGTCTCAGGACTCCGCATCTGCCGCCTGAGGCGAAATTTTCATCCCGCCTCATGGCAGATGCGGCCCTGATCCCAAGTATATAATAGAGATATACTGGGCTTATAAGCAGGGCTGTATCATCTGGCTAGAAAGAAGGAGTTAAGTAGGATCATATACATGCGGTATAAAGAGTGATCTTAGTTTATGAAGGGAGCATGAGATATAGGATCTTTTAGAACATCAGGTTTGATGATTGATTTCATACGGAAAGTCCATTGTACCTCTTTTTTAAGGATCTGGTTATCCCAATCACTGCATCTGGGTGATGGTCTTACCCTCTCAATGGCCTGGAAGCTAAGAGATTTCGGGTCCCCACCATGGTATTAATGTACATGTGTCGAAATGGGGTTTTCTCGATTGTTGATAATGTCGCCAACATGCTCAAGAACCCTAGTCTTGAATTCCCAAAAAGTCTTACCCATGTTATTCAGTGGGCCGGCGCATGTTATAAGGTATACCACTCCTGTGGTTTGACAGTTTACAAACTCCCTATTGTCATAGACTCTACCAGTAGTCACACTTTTTAAGCTTTTGCTGTACATAATCGCAGGCTTTGCATCTCCCAAATCTAAATGTGCCCTTAAGACGACATTTATTCAACCAGGTGTTATCTCTTGTTGTTCTTGTTAAGTGACTGTGGACCAGACGGTCCCTCAGATTTCGCCCTCTTCTGTATGTGATGAAGGGTTACAGATTTACAGGTGACGGCTTTTAATGTCACTGTCTCTATGAAGTATATACCAAAATTCATTTAATATACTTCTGATCTGTGGGGCCTGATTATCAAAAGTTGCGATTAAACTTAAGACTAAACTTTTTGTTTTGGTAGCAAAAGGGAAGTTCTGTCTGTGTTCTTGGCGAATGTTTTTTTTCGAGTAAATAACCGTTTGGGGATATCCTCTATCTCTCAGTCTTTTACTTAAGTCATTAGACTTCCTCTCAAAGTCACTATCTTAGGAAAAGTTTCTACGTACCCTTAGAATCTGTCCCTTAGGAATACTGCGTTTAAGCGGAATGGGATGATGTAGGCTGTTTGATGCAGTGGGCTTATGGTACATAGATGTATATAGTCCGCCTTAATTTTGGATCATGATCTCCAGATCCAAAAAAAACGATTTTGTCATGATGGACTTCAGATGTGAACGTGAGGCCAATAGAATTATCTTTTAAGGCCTTGACAAATTCATTGGATGCTTTAATTGTGACTGTCCATAGGATCAGCAGGTTGTCAATAAATTTAAGCCATAGACTTATTTTTGATGTCCATCTGTCCATCACATCCCCAAAATCAAGTCGCTCCTCCCACCAACCCAGGAACAGGTTCGTATATGTGGGAGCCACTGGGCTTCCCATTGCTGTTCCTCTGAGTTGGTGGAAGAAGCGCCCATCAAACAGAAAATAGTTATGTTCCAAAATTAACATTATCAGTTCCACAATGAGTTGATTATGACCCCAAAAGTGAGTGCCTCTAGTAGACAGGAAATGTTTGACTGCAATTATCCCCTTGTTGTGAGGGATGGAGTTATATAAAGCTTCGACATCTAAACTCGCCAAAAGGGTACCCGGGACCACCATAATGTCATTCAACCTCCTCAGTACATCCATGGTGTCCGGGAGATATGACGGTAACGCAGTCAGAAACAGTATCCTGTCTACATAAGCACCGACCCCCTGTGTTGGGCTACTGATGCCCGAAACGATGGGGCAACCTTTTAAGGGAGGATACCCATTATGTACCCTGGGAAGACAATAAAAGGTGGCAATGGTTGGGTATTTAGGCATCAGGACTTTCAGTTTGTCTTCTCCTATCAGGCCATCTATTAACTCTTTTCGCAACAGATTGTTCAGCTGAATAATGAAAGTTTGTGTGTGGTCATCAATCAAAATCCTATAGCAATTGGGATCAGGTAAAATCAAAAGACACATGCCTACATTGTAATTTCTGTCAAGGATTACCCCATTTGTCCGATGGCTTTATAATGATTTTTTGATCTTTCTCCAATGACAAGAGGGCCTGAATTTGATCCTTGTTCAGATTCATATTAGAGTAACTCTTTGGTTGAATTCTCTGCAACTCTGCAATTAATTACTAGTTCCTCGAAGATGTCTAAGGCATGCTTGTCTATTGTCGGGGGTGGTTACCTGGATTTAGGTTTCAGATCTGTGAAGGGTCCTATTCCTTCCTCCCTCTGTCCCTGATCCCACAGTGTTCTCAATCCAACAAGATCTGATTCATCAATCCCTAATTCCTTACATTTTATCTTATCATGTATTGATATTTGGCCCATCGTAACTGTCTTGTAAACAGAGCAAGATCCTTGACCCTTGTGAAAAGATCAAAGCCCGCAGTGGGTACAATTGTACAAACTCATCTCTGTATTAGATATATGTCTTTTTGATAGATTGATGATCTTTAGAGAATCACTGGATACGTTTTTATGCTATCGGTATTGTGGTCAAATTTCTGTTTGACACTCCTCACAGTGGGAGGTATTGAGGATCGGCTGTTCACACTAAGATTACACTTTCTAACTATGAGATAATATTAGTAAATCTGCCTAGTTGTATAATTTATTTATGCAGAGATTGATGAAAGGCTAGAACTGTGTCTGCTATTTTGTTCCAAGTTGACCAGAGGAGTATAATAAAAGAACATTTTATGTTTTTACAGCTTCCCATAAAAAGACTATGAAAATAATGGCTTGTGTCACACAACTTCAATCTTTGATAAAGTAAATCAATGCCCTTTAGCGATCCATTAGCTAATGATTCCCCATTGCTTCCTTTGTAACATTACAACATGCTTTCAGGAGATCTGTTGGTATTTTATTTCCCCAGTAGTTCTGTTCAAGATGCCAGGGAGATCTTTGCTTACAGGGGTTGTCCCATTTCAGCAAATATTTAATATGGTTTGTGTGAGGAGAAGTTATACAATTTTCCAATATACTTTCTATATCAATTCCTCATGGTTTTCTTTGTTTATTCAGGTGCAAGAGCAGTTATTACTACACAACTCCTATTACTCTCAGTGATAATAACGGTTTGTGCACATGAACGTCCATCACATCACATGGACAGATTTCTATCCGCTGCAAGTAAACAAAGAAGCTTTCTATAGTGGGACAGCAAGCAGAGATCTAGAAAACTGTGAGGAATTGATGCAATAAAATATACAGTTCCGACTTACATACAAATTCAACTTAAGAACAAACCTACAGAACCTATCTCGTACGTAACCTGGGGACTGCCTGTATTTGTATATTATGTATTGTTACTTAATCGTGAAAAATAAAAATAAGAATATACTTTTTACGTCTGTTTTTATCCTCTTTTTCTATTCCTATTCAAGTTGACATCTGTTATTATACCATTGCAAGATAAACTTTGTATGTATTGTGATTGTTGGTCTATTTCTAATGCTGTTTTCGTCTAGTAAAACCCCCATATCATTTTTGTTGTTCAGTCCTAAGGGCCCCAGGGCTTTTGTTCTTATTATCTGATGTGCTTCTCGTCTTAACAGTTTTTTTAGTCTTTCTCCGCTAGTATTTAAATGTATTCTAGTCCCGCAAATTCTATAACATTAGGGTCACCTATGTGCACTTTCCTCACATGTTCGATTAAGCGTGGTGCTCTGTTCCCGTCAATTACAGAATTTTTATGTTCTCAGTATTGAGTGAACAGATTACGAATGGTTTTCCCTGTGTAAAATCGTTTCCACATTTGTGGTTTCCTGGGATTAATTTTTTTAGCCAGGTGTCTTCTTTGTAAATTTTCTGCTTCGTACAATATGATCTTTAATTGTTTTACTTCTTCGAAAAGTTATCAGTGGGCCATTCTGTGCTAGTGATGTTAGATGAAGGTCTGATTTTATCATGTGCCAGTTTTTGTGAACGGCGTTTCTTATTTTTGGTACCATTGGATTATATTCAAAGGAATGTGTGAATCTTTCTTTAGTTTTTTCCATGGGTTAACTCGTTGTTGCACTTAGAGCTTTTTCTTTAGCTACATTTAGTAAAGGTAGGGGGTATCCTCTTTTTTTTGTAATTGCTCTGTTAGTCCTTCAGCTTGTTGCAGAAAATATTCTTTCACGTTAATAATTCGTTTTAATCTTCTATATTGGCCATATGGAATGGCCTCTTTGACGTGATCTGGGTGATAACTTGCGTAATGAAGATATGAATTTGTAGCTGTTGTTTTTCTGTACATGGTGGTTACATTTTTTTTCGCAGATAATATCTTTATCTTTCTCTGTACAGTTTAAGATTTTGTTTATGCTTCGACTCCTATATCATGTGGAATCTTCGTATAGAGGCTTTCTACATCTATCGTTGCCATTTTATTATTTTGCCAAGTTAGGTTTTTTTTTTATCTTTAGAAAATCATTTGTGTCTTTTATGTATGAGGGGGATCATTGTTAGTGTGGGTCTGAGGAGCCAGTCTATGGATTCAGTTATTGATCCAACTCCTGTGAAAATCAATCACTCGGGGGGGGGGGGGGGATTTATTAAGGATTTGTGGA